>CM058061.1:1200000-1733991 GCA_030157275.1 Cynaeus angustus
CTTAAAATATGACATTACCATCTTGATATAAATTAAGCACAGACATGACTTCACCATTTGACCACCTGTCACGATTACAAATTTTGTAAAGTTGATTCCTAAACGTGACTGATATTTTCTTTTGCTTGTGCCGCCTCTTTATGATGTAGAATGTATCACTGTCATTGTTCTGCAAAAAACATATCGCTCGAGGGCAATCTGACAAAAATAATGTAAATCAACCTTATTTTCATAAATTGTTTTCGAATTCCTGAAGCATTATAATTCCGCTTAATTTAAAAGAACCCTCTCATTAATGTTGCACGCATCCTACTTGACGTCCCGCAGATTTCGCAATTCCAACTACAACCTCAAAATCCCTCATCCGAGCCTCCAAAACGCCGAAATTTTTAGAAAGTAGGTACGATTCTTCATAGCCACTTCCATCGTCAAAGATAAAGTATTTAATCCGTGGCGAGGAGAACGTCCCACACATTATTACGGAAGTGGGTGTGATCTCGACTGCGGCTGTCACCGTCAACGCTTCAAAATTCTGGACTAGTTCTTTGGTAAAGAAAGCAAATGCTTCAATTCCATCGCTAGGTAAAAAAAGATCTCCAGCAACCTTTCTGGCACTATCTGACTGCCAGTAGTGGCTAAATTTTTACAATTTGTTCACAGGTGGCCCAGCAGAGTAGAGAAAGAGAGTCCGGATTGTTCCCACTGCTGGCATTGAGGTTACTGATACGTTTCCTGTTAAGAAAGTGCTCGACCGACTTCTCGACTGGTACTAGCTCACCTATGCTGTATGCAGTGCGTGCAATATTTTGTCATTTCCGCCTCATCAGATTCGTATCTGGTGGAAACCATGTGGTCTATTATTCGCCAGTTTAGACAAAATGCTAAATTTTGAAATCGATTCTTTAAGGAAAATAGAACTTTCACAAATAATCAATGGAATAAGATCCACATAATTTCGACATAAAAATGTAAATAAATTCACATGGTTATAAGTAGGCGTTTTGATGACTGTCCTATCACCTTTATCGAGTTGGCGTCGAAGTGTATTGGGACCTATTTCAAGTTGTTTGGAACTACTTTGAAAATGTATTACCTAACATAATATAACTCTATCTATTATTTTTACATGTTGGTAGTACTGTGGTATTTAATGTCCAGTTTCATTAAAAAATGAGAGAAAACAAGAAAATTTTAAAATAGGTGCAAAAATCCATCACCGAAGGCGATGGCAATCGAGTTTCTAAGTAAGTTCATAACAAACTTTCAAACGTTCAAGTAAAGCGGCGTCTTTGATATACTCCGTGCTCAATTACGTAAAGAAAATCAGCCTTGGAGCGGTTTATTTCGGGATGTAAAATAAAACCACTGAAAATTTTAATACAAAATCAAAACGCGTTCATACCAAACGTATGATGAAACAAAAACAAATATAAGTGGAATATACAATCGGTTGGTAGCTCTGTCATCACTTTTTGACAGTTTAAGGTTAGACGATATGCAAAAATGTCATTACTGACAGTTCCCTCGATAAAACTACCGTAGTACTACCAACCTACTTTAAAGCTTGTTTAAACCGTTTCTATTTGATCACATGCTATCATTTTATCCAATAAGAAACATTTTTCTGTTTGACCTGTACTGTATGACACCTTGAAATGTCAACAGTAAACCAGATATATAATATAGGTAAAATTCAAAATTTAATTGACATTTCATATTCAAAAAACAAAAAACAACAATCTCATGCCATGCGTTGAGATGACTGGTGACAGCTTATTCCCCAACTCCGTAAAGTCAAACTTACACCACTCAACTTTGAAAATTTACACTAGGAAGTGGGTGGATAGGAATGAATTTGATAGTACCAAATTTATAGGCAAATTCGTTTGTATCAGTCCACTTGATAAAAGGGTTGACACTGCTACTTCTTACTTCTTTTTCGGTTGCATGTTTGGTTGCTCTGCACAATCATTTAAACATCAAAATCTACTTGATATATAATTCATATTCAAAAAAACAAAAAATGGCATAACTTTATGTCATGTCACAGATGACAGATTAAAGAGAAACTTACACCAGTTAATTTTGAAAAATGTACACTAGGAAGTAGGCGGATACAAATAAATTTGATAGTACCAACATGTATAGGTAAATTCGTTTGTATCGGTCCTCTTGACAAGTAAGGTTAGAACTGCTTCTTCTTGGTACTTTTTCCGTTCTACGAATGGTAGATCTACTCAACTTAATAAAACTCCAAAAAACTGATTTGATATTTAAATTATATTCAAAAAAAAACGAGAATCTTATATCTGCGCTGACATGACAGATGATATTTTATCTCCCAACTTCGTAAAGAAAAACTTACATCACTCAATTTTGAAAAATTTACATTGAGGAGTGGACGGATACAAATGAACTCGCCTTTTTTGATCGCATGGGATAATTAATGATTCTCAAGCGATAAAAAACCCATTTTCAGTAACCTCTGCAGTTTTTATTTAATAAACTCATGGTACTTTTTAAGATAATGGTAAAACGTCGTTTTATGATATAATCATGTCGGTCAACTGTTAATAATTGTGTGAAATTGTTCCACGAAACAATTATTAACAAAAAAAAATCTAGCCCATGACTTATTTATTACAGAAGCCCTAAAAAATAAAAGCAAAATGAAGCACAAATTGTTCAACACCAACGTCAAAAAAATGCATCATCTAAATTTTTAATTTGTTTTCAACTCACAGTTTAATAATCTCATTAATTAATTAAATTAATAATTGTCTGTGTTTGGCGAAAGTTAATTAGACACAGCGGCATTGTGACCAACAAAGATTGTATTTTGGTTATGTTGGTAAGCGATTTAAAGTTTTGCATTGGCGTGCCTAACCGTCAAAAATCAAGCTGTCATTCTGAAATTTCAATTTTCGGTTTTCTTAACCTAAAAAATTACCAAGACTCACTAAATTCGCTTTAAGCATTCATAATCTCATCATATTCAAGTATTTAATTAGTTTGTTATTTTTCCACCACTCCTACAGCTCCGAGCAATAAATTGAACATCCTTCTTCTAAAACATAATGTAAATTAAGCTTTACTGTCATTTTAATTGTTATTTAGCAATGAAGAATTCATTTAAACGTGAGGTTACCAATAAATAACAGCTGTTTTGAGACCTTCTGTGTCCAAAATTTATTGCTCGCAACCGTATACCTAATAACCCTAAAATTATTAAATATTCAATGTATTTCATTTCCATTACATACTTCATTATAAGATGACAGATAAATGTTAAAACCATCTTCAACATCCTGCAATAAACATGGTAAAACAATTCTCGACAGTTAAAACCTACATCATGCAACTAATTATCTTTCCAGAATGTGTAACGTGTAGAAATGCACATACGCCTGTGGACATTATTATATTTATAATTTCGCATCAGTTTCCGTTATTTCTCACGTAGTTTATTATTATTCTTATATTTTAATCGAATTAAAAACGTGATAAAACGCTTGTGATTGAAAATGTGAGGTTAGGTATCCCATTTTGACTACACAACCCTAATCAGGACGGCCAACATACAAATTATAAAAGAAGTTTCCAGCAGACACATTTTAATATGATTTATGCAATATATCGTGAAATAAAGGAAATGTACAACTATGTAGGTAGCTTAACTTGCTACTTTCTTATCCGTGAAGATTAATTCCATATGTGGAACATATATGACCCATTCAAATCTACAAAGGGAAAGAAATGACATGCGAAACCAGGAAGAATTTCCCACGAATCCTATTAAGCCTAAAAGTACCAACTGTCATGCTATCGTCTAGGATCCACAAAAAGCAGGCTTCAAATCTAAAGTATGTTGGTACTTCTGGCAGGTTATGCTAATTGATACACAATTAAGTCATGGTTGGCGCGTCTCTGATAGCAATTCTAAAATGACAAGCACAGGCAGCCACATGTAAAAATAAAGCTATGTCTACTAGATGTTTTTACGATCTTATCAAAGTTATACGCTGTCAATAAAGACACTGTGCTATATGTGTTTTTACTAGGCTGGCATACCTAATTTAACCTAATCAGGATTTAAAATCGAATTCAACAATCAACCTTGCTTCGGTTTTTTAAGTCTTCGACTTAATGCAACTTTTATCCCGAAAGTGTCAAAAATTTGTTGGAGTTGGCATTACCAAGAAGGAATACCAATCATTGGAAGATTAATCAGGTTCTAATCTTAACCTAAAAAAACATAAATAACTGTCAAAAGGGCGAAAACTGTCAACTAATCAGGGATATCAACAGAGTAAAACTTAATTACAGAAACGAATTAAATTCATTTGTATCGGTCCACTTGATAACACTTAAGGTTGGTACTGTTACTTCCTAGTACTTTCTCCGTTGAATGATTGGCAGCTCTGCTCGACTCGAATTTGATTTGACACTTAGTTTAATGTACAAAAGACATAAAAAAACACAACTTTAAGCCAATCGTTGATATGACAGATGACAAATTGTTCAAACTTATAAAGACAAATTGACACCACTCAATTTTGGCAAATTTACACCAGAGAACGAACGGATATAAACGAATTTGCCTTTAGAAAAACATTCAAAGAAGATTTTATTTCATATTAATAATTTTATGATACTCATAACGGACAAACTTGGTCGTGCATTTTTTATAAAGTAGAATTTTGGCCAACGTACTTCCAAGGAAAGATTTGTTTGTTTACTTCGAGCTTGAATGGCTCCCAAATGAGGATAAACAGAATTTTAAGTATAGCTAAACTGCAAAACACTTAACGTTTGTTTTCAGGCTCCTTTTCGGCGATTTCGCTCTTGAAAACTAAAAAATAACAGCTAATCGTTTCGTGGTTTAATAGTTAGACGCTTCTTCTATAAAAATAAAACTGTCGTTTGTAAGTTTACTGAAAATATGAGTAAGATGTCTGTTCAAAGAGCAGAGAACTACAAATGACGATAACATCGTCCGAAAACCTACTTTCAGTTTAGAGTTAGCCCCACATTTTTGTCCAGTTTGTCCAACTGAAGATCAATATTGATTTCCTGTCCATAAAGAATCATTTTAAAGCTAAATAACACCAATCTCGAATGTCCTTTACCGGACTTACGTCAGTCGTAGGATCTAATATGTACAACAAACATTTTCTCATAGAGAAACAAAGTAAAAAGTGCAGACTAACCAAAGTGTGTCCTAATTTACGTTTCCAAAGATAAAATCTTCGTTTATCCCTCCTCAATCTCCTTGAAAATCTCATAAATTTAAAATTAGCAAATCGTTGAAAAACCATTCACGCTAGTTTCGTGATACTACCTCCTAAAAATCGCCCAATAAATCGAATGAGAATAGAAATACGACTTCCACCATTCTGTAACAATATTGGACGCACATTGCAACCAGATATTTTTAACCTAAAGTCATTGGGAGGCTGATGCCCCCTGCATTTAAAAATGGAAGAGTAACCTAACACGTTATCTCCTATTTTTATCTTACTTTTAAGGTAGCTCGTGATAACATTTATGGAAGCCAACATTCTTGTTAAATACTTTTTTTTTTATTTCATTTAAATTGTTTTACTCAACAGTGATATTAAGTGAATATTACTATGCAAGTAGAAAGTTGTGTGACATTTTTAAGCAGTTCATAAAAATATTCGCACGTTTTCTATGGTCCGGTGGTGAAATCACAAAGTTATGGCGCTAATGTTCCGTTGACACTAATTGTGAGGTTATATTTATAACATTTGACATTTCTAACATTACAATGGTGGAATGAGTTGGGTCATATTTTCATTTGATATTATGTTGCATGGTATAGCAATGGAAAGTGGTCGAAAATGTTTAATGTCTGATTGAAAGACTACAAATTTCAATACATCCATCTAATGGCGCTAATGTTCCGATGCCAAGAATTGTAAGGTTATATTTATGACATTTGATACTTTTGACATTACAATGATAGACTGAGATACGTTATATTTTCACTCTGATATATTGTCGCATGGTTTGACAATAGAAAATAACCAAAAATGTTTATTATCTGATTAAAAGACTTATGACATTTGACACTTTTGACATTACAATGATGCAGTGACGGCCAAAATAAAGTGGTACAGTTTGATTTTGTCATTATAATATGGGTCAAAAATTAACACATTGAACTACTAATAGGTAAGTCATCTGTGCCTACCAAAGCAAGTTCACTTGTTTTATTTTTTAATGACAGTTAGTAGTGAGTAGCTAATTGAAATGAAACTCGAGATCACATGTACCTACTTATTTGAAAATGTCTTGATACCGAAATGTTGTTATTTCATTTCGTTCTACACCATCTGGATACATAAATTAATATAGTTATCTGCCTGTCAAATCATGACATATCGGTACTTTAATAAAAAAGACATCAACCGATTGACTTTTGTGTATTTTGAAAAATTAAAGAATGTCACTTTTTTCATTTATTTTATTAATGTCATCGTTAAGTCTACAGTAAAAATATCATGTCTACTTCGTTCACCCGCTTTACACAACTAAATTTTTGAAAAATTGCATATTGTCATTCTGATTTATTGTCGCATGGTATAACAATAAAAATTAATCGAAAATCTTTAATATCTGATTGAAAGACTTTAAATTTCAACACATCTATCTAATGGCGATAACATTCGTTAACACGAATTTTGAGATTATATTAATGACATTTGACACTTTTGACATTACAGTGACAAAATGGAATATACCATATTATCACTGTATTATATGTTGTTGCATGCTAAAAAAAAACTCATTGAAGGACTTTAAATTTTAAGACATCTGTGACTTTTAACAGTTGAGACACCTAGGAAGTTCAAATTCCCCTAAAATCCATTATGTATGAGACTAGCCAGTACATTTACTTTCCGGTTGAACAATCACAATGTCTTGTATTTCTCATGGTACACTTGCCCTCAATACCTTCATTACGCTTTTTGCGTGATTACAAACATAAAAAGCACATGAAGTGGAGCCATATGGCCCATAAGTGCGCATCGTTTTCATCCAGTAGCACGTTTGATAGATGGCTTTTTATTATTAGATTATCGAGATACCATCCGATCGAAAAAAGTCTTAGAAATTTAGAACCGTGTTGGTATCCGTGCTTAAAATGTCAAATTCGATACCACAACAACAAATGTCAAAAATCATCACGTGCTATTATTTCGACTCGTATTATCTGATGGTAGCTGGAGATAGGACTAGCCTCCTACATCGTCTATATTTATGTCTCCTGACATACGCTGTTAATGTCAAGTGGTTTACATTTCCAAATATGGAAAATAGGCAACTCTGAAAAACTTACAGAAGCCGTCATTTTTGAATCACCTGGTGAAGGTGACGAGACTACACCACCTACGCGTCTCTGTCACCGGCGCCAATCTTTTGAAATTTTCCAATATCTGATTGGTCAAATTCACAAACATAATAAAATGTGTAGATGTAATTAGCCAATAGATGCCGCACCCGCAGTTCCTAACATATCTTTCTCTATGATCGGATCCATTAAGTACGGTAATTGCGCCCACATGGGGAAAATTAAGGACGTACGACCCACACGATTCATAACTACTTTTTATATGTTAAGACGCTTTCAATCAAAGCATACGCGAAAGTTGGCGGTCCAATTTATACATTTCCTGAAGTATAAAATTTCATTTGAATATTTTGTTTACATTTCATTCAAATGACAACACAAAAAACACAACAGGCTGTGAAAGTAGACATTTTTTACTTTTGAGGTTAAAGGTTGATATGCAAAAGTGTCATTGTTGACATGTGACAGCCCTGAAATGTCAAAATCGACGGATACCAATACTACCAACACGTATAAAAAGTGCAAGGTCTACTCCTACAGTATAATGCGTTCACCTGCGATTACGTAGGAGAACAAAACGAAGACCGACCATAAAACTATTTAGAATGGCAACACGAATTATATTTGTTCCTTTGTGAATCACCACTTTTTTTTGTTTTATAAATACGTTAATTAGGTATGTGGAACATATGGTTATACCATGTGTCCCACGCAAATCACTAAATGTGTATTTATGACTTTTATGTGCCAAAAGTTTCCAAATTGAAGGTTCAGTCTACCTAAATGTTATGTATTTACAAGAACAGATCTTCAACTTCTACTCTAAAAGAAACTCCATCAATGATAATTGACAGAGCTACCAACACACTTTCTTCAATGTAAATTTCAAAGCCTCCTAGGACCATATTGAATGATAATCTGTCGAAAAAGAGGTTATGTAAGCTATGATGTGTTATGTGTTTGACAGTTTGAAGCTTGCTATGCTTCCCAGATGACACTTGGTCGTCTTTGTATTTTAATGTAATGTATCAATTATCCAATTATCAATTAAACCAATCAACAAACGATATAAAGTGAATTATTGGGGAGTTCTTCCACGTCCTTAAACGCTCTCTTAACCAATTTTAATTAAATCGATTAATTTGGTCCATTCTCTTTTAATTAATACCGACGGTGAACCTCTGACTGCAAAACAGAGTATAAAATAAGAGGACAACTAATTTTATTTTTGAAAGGTCAGGAAACTATCACCATCGCAAATTAGTTTGCATGTTGGCAACGCTGAGTCATCAAGGAGTAAAACTCATAAATGAACTTATATCAGTATTTTAGGGTCTGATGTCATACGCTAAGCAGAATCTAATCACACAGTCAGATGATTTATCACTAATAAAATGTATAACTATATTCATGGTTAAGCTATTGGCAGTCTAGAATTGTGAATTAAGCAAGAGATGGTCTATTTTTTTGTCGAGCTAGATCACAGGTGTGTTTGCACAGAATTACTCACTCACTGGCAAAGTCGCAAAGTTTAAATAAAGACAGTCAGTGATGATGGTTAGGAGAGAATTTGAACTTTATATGCTGATGAGTGATGAAGAATTGACGCGCCCCTTAAAAGAGGGATCTAGCACGAGAAAAACTGTAAGAATATACAAAGAAATAATCAATCGGGCAAAAAAGAACGGTAACATTTCGCCAACAGAGTATGGAAAAAGCATGGAACAAACAAAAACTAAACGTGTATAAGCGGACCTTGAAATTTCAAATTTGTTGGTAGCTCTGGAAGTGAAGTCTATCTGACAGTTTAAGGTTAAACATGAATTAATATGCAAATATGTCGTCTTGCCATAGTCCATCACAGTTTTAAAACGACAAACTCGACAATCATCCGAGCTACCAACAATGTCTACGTTGAACTAAAGATTGACAATGACTAATTTTCAAACTGGATACCTCTAATTTGTTTCGGAATACTAAACCGAACGTGCAGCATTTAAAATTACTATCTCTGCACACATTAACGACGCAAAATTAGCGAGTAATTTACATTAGAACAATTAAGTGCAACCACATGACAGTTTAGTGCTCATATCCCACTATGAAATATTCAAACATTCAATATCTAAAGTGTTTAAAAGTTCGCGTCATTTTACATTATCTGTTCGTTTGATTCTAGGCAATTGTAGGTGTTAATGTGTATACATGACACGCAAATTTAGTAGGTTGGCAGTCCCGAATAGTTGGCAACCTTCATAATTTTTGACACTGCACTTTTTAAGTTATAAATTCTAGCCATTCGTGCCTAATGTTATCGACCAGTTCTTGAAACAAGTTTCTTTTATTTCACTTTTGAGTTGAGAGATGTAAATGCGTAAACACACATACCAACATGAAACTCTAACCTAGTTTTTTCCCTGTAAATAGGTCCCTACGGCTGGTGTTACGTTCGAAAAGAACTACACCTTTTCAGTTTTGGGAAAAACAAAGAAAAAATTGCTTTATGTTGGCTGCATCGATCCAAAACAACCAAAATAACTTGGACATTTAATTTGCAACCTCCTCCTTGCACTTGGCAATGACACGCCACTGTTTTTATGGCAGAATTTTATGTCACAATGACACGAAAGACATAATTACACCTCATAAAAAACGAGCTCTACATTTTGGCATGTGCTTCGTTTTTTTGTTCACTGTAGAAAATAAATTAAGTAACAAAAAACTACTGTAATCGCAACTGAGATAACCTCAAAATCTAAAGGTTGGTGTGGCCAATGCGTAATCCAATCAGAATTTTTAAAATGAATCCGAAAGTAGTAAGTTACATAAAAAAATAAAAAATTATAAGAGACGATTACCTCGTTATACCGACTCGATAACCTAACTAATACATAGTAACATGTAAGCATTCTAAGAGACACCATTTTTTAAAATGTTGGTAACTCTGAACCTACTGACATTTCCGAACTGTCAACAATGACATCATTGCCCATAAATTAATCCTTAACCTCAATGTGTCAAATTTTCAGACGCCGTTTTTATGCGATCACATGGTATTAAAGATTACGGTTATTGACCTGCTCGATTGTTTTTTCTAAACTGAGGTCTACACAAACACGGTTGATAAATTCAGTCATACCAACATAAAGCCGAGAGCTGGAAAAATTTACATGTAGGTATCTTAAAAGTTATGATGAATAGCCATTTTCCACCGTAAGAGAGGCAGCGGAAGTTGGATGCCAGGTAGGTTGTGATTTACTCGTCAACGCCTACTATTATGCCAGTTATAGATAGACTATAAATAACTGTAGGTGGGTATATGTACTCACGGTAGATAGTCTCCTTATCATTACATTTATGTACACAGCTCCTACATTTTCGCAGCCGCTACCGTTGAATGTTTTCTTTTAAAAACGTGTTAGATACGAGACGTTAACTTTATCAGCAAATTTGTGCCAGTTAAATTCTGTTCTTAGAGCTGACTACTGGATTTGAATTCTTTAACATTATGGAAAACACATATATATCAAATTTTTATGAAATGCTTATACGATTAAATCGTACCATCAGCAAATTCGGATCCGGTCGTTTCGTTTTTCTGTATACTAACTTTCAAAGAAAAAGGAAGAATCGTTGATGTGTCAAGAACAGACTGTTGCCCTTTAGCACCATTATTCGCTTATTTTTAAAATACCAATTATTGTATGCTACATTACTTTTCTGACATGTTGGTAGCTCGTCCGAACCTCGAACTGTCACGTTGACAGACAGTCGTGCCAACATACTTCCGAATTGCCAACGTCTTCTCAACTCCAAATTATAGCAATAGCTCAAGTTTGAAATTTGCCGAATGAATCTCCCAGCAAATATTAACCGGCGAAATTGAATCCTAGAATTCAATTTTCACCGCAAATCGCGTGCGTCGCATCATAAAACAACGATTAATTTGAACATATTGTGCATTAAATTAAGTCTGTAAAAACAGATTTTCCATGCAGAGCCCCCGTCCTTTTTTCTCCTTTCAATGAATTGTCGTGTGAACAAGTCTACGACATGAGATCACTTTTTCCACGACACACATTCTTTGTGCCACTGTTTAGAAGCACGGCAATTTATAGAAGATGAAAAATTCACTTGCTGTAACATCGAGGAAAAATCCTCAAATAGTTTGCATGTAAATATTATCCCCGTTTTCCAAAGCCTGCGTCCCATCCCCGCGCTCTCTTACAAGCAACCATCGAATCGCACTTCAGGAAAAGCACACGTGGTGGTTTCAGTGAGTCTAAAACCTGAAAATAACTATTCAACGGATTCTAAGAATAAGTCTGTTTATCCATGGAAAAACAACCGGTAGCGCTGTTGCCATAGCACCTTGCTCAACAGGATGAACATAATTTTTAGTGAGATCAAACATTGAAAATGTTCGTTGTAAGTCAACTTAATGAGAGCTTATTAATTGGCTGTGTTTGAACAAACGCATTCAAAATGAAGTGCAATAACTCAAAGGTTGCTAATTATCCGAGATGTATTTGTCAAAACTATTTTGGACTTTGACACGATTTCCGTGAACTTATAGATCAAGTCACTGCAGCATTCATTTTCACCGCCAATAGTTCAAAAATACAGATACAATTACTTAAACGGTGCGTTTTAAGCGATACGTGACGCCACTCCAAAGATGGCGTCACTGTCAACATCTTACCACACTCAGAGGACTCTCCAACTACATATATACGAGGTCGAGGTAAAAGAATTAGTTCGCACACTTTTCCAGTTCTTCCCGAAAAATGAACTTTCCCATATAGTAATCACATCCCGGTTCAAATCTCAGCTACTTAAGTACAAACAGCGCTACTTTTCTTTTGCAAATACAAACAAAGAAGACATTGTATATGAAAATGTAACACGTTTCGCGAAACAATACACTGCCACAGCACGTCCCTCGTGACACAAACGTGTGCGTGGGTTTGTTACCCACAAAAGCCATTAAATAATTGCAAAACTTCTTAACTCTGATGACGGCGACGTGAAGCAAGAAACGCATCTAAACAAACGATGTTTGTATTGTGATTTGTGAAATTTCCGCCTTGCTCTTTTCGCGTTAGTAATAAACTTCATTTTAAATATATGTGGTGTCAAGAACATCATTTAGTTTATTTCAACATTATACTATACAGATGTCCGCTTCTTCCTTTCCGTACGCGTAATAAGTAGATGACGTTTTCTTTGAATCTATATTCAGATAGCGTTGCGGCTATGTGCTTTGAAAAGAGTCTTCTTGAATGTAAATGTTACTCCTTGTTAAGAGTTTGATGCCTCATTGTATGGTGGTACTCATTTTATGTTAAAGCGGCGTTTTTATGGGAAGCAATGGAAAGTTAATTTCTCTGAATTGAGTGTTTTATTGCTGGGTTTTATGTAGGGATAGGTGGGGAAATATGGTGCGAAGCGATGTTCGAACTTTATGTTGGTAGCTGTTTTTGACATTGACTTTTCATTCGTATTGACAGACAGAACTACCAGCCTACTCAAGCACCATTTTCGACTCCTAATGACGCTATAAACCCATCAAAAATAATAAGCGATAAAAATTGCATAAATCTTGTGTGGAACACTCAAGTCCTTTTTTTCTAACTTGCTGATATTCCCATCAAAAATATTTGAAAACATTAGAACAATATGAATTGTTGTCACGGATATAAAACACACCTGCACGCATATTTTTTCTGCTTTTTAATAACTCTGACATAATAGATCTCATAAATCATATTGAAGACTCTATGATCGTTTAATAAGCATTACATTTATAATTACACCGACATCTTTACTTAACCTTAAGCTATCAAAAAAAAAAAGAAAGAAAAACGGGCTACCAACAGAATTCAAATTCCAAATTCCGCCATTTTATAGGATCATATTTTTGTAGAGCATAATGAAAACAAAAAAGTATATCATTAGCCTCAACACCATTGTTACGCAACCTCAGTGTCCAGAAAATAAAGAAAAAGATGTGACAACAAATTTTAATGTTTAGTTTATACACATATTAACAAAAAAGAATATCATTGTGAAACAAAACACCACGTTTACTTATTCTCAAACTGTCAAGAAAACAAAAAGACAGAGGTACCAACCGAATTCAATTTCCGAATGCCATCTTTACTTTACCTCAAACTGTCAAGAAGACAGAGAAACAGAGCTACCAACAGAATTCAAAATTCGAAATTTAATCAGACGCACTTTTTCTTCGATCATATTTTTGCAAAGCGTAGTAAAAACAAAAAAGAATATCATTGGAGTCAAAGCGCCACGTTTGCGTAATCTCAAACTGTCAAGAAAAGAGAAAAATAGAGCTACCAACAGAATTTAATTTCCGTTATTTGATTATATTTTCGCATGGGCGTACTGAAAACAAAAAGGATGTCGTCATAACCCCAATGCCATCTTCACTTAAATACAAACTGGCAAAAAACAAAAAGACAGAGCTACCAACACAATTCAAATTTCGAAGTTTAGTCAGACGCCGTTTTTTTCTCGATCGTATATTTGCAAGGGAGTAAAAAAAAAATGTGATCGTGAGCCCCACTGCCATCGTTACTACACCTCAAACTGTCAAGAAGACAGAAAGACGGATCTACCAATCGAATTCAATTTCCGAGCTTACTCAGACAGTTTTTATTTGATTATATTTTTGCAGGACGTAATAAAATTAAAAAGAATGTCGTCAAGAGTCCGAACGCCATTTTTACTTAACCTCAAACTGTCGAAAAACAGAAGGATAGAACTCCCAGCAGGAACGTCGAAGCTTAATCAGACGCCATTTTTTTTCGATTGTATTTTTGCAGAGCATAATGTAGGCAAAAAAGTATGTCATCGTGAGCACTTTAAGCTGTCAAAAAGACAGAAAGACAGAACTACCAACAAAATTCAGATTCCGATTGTATTTTGCAGAGCAAAATAGAAACAAAAATTATTATCATCGTCAAAGCACCACTTTTACTTAACCTCAAACTGTAAAAAATACAGAAAAACACAGCTACCAACAGAACTCAACTCAGGCCACCATTTTTTTCGGTCAGATTTTTACAGAACATAATGTAAACAAAAAATATGTCATCGTGAGCTCCACCGCTATTGTTACTTAACCTCAAACCGTCATGAAGACCGAGAAACAGAGCTACCAACAAAATTCAAAATTCTAACTTTAATCGGACACCCTTTTTCTTCGAAACAAGTATGTCATAGTCATCATTACTCAAACTCAAACTGTCAAAAACACGGAAATACATGCCTACCGGCAGAATCCAAATTCCGAGCTTACTCAAACGCCGATTTTCTTCGTTCATACATTTGCAGATCATAATGAAGGCAAAAAAACGAAGTCATCGTGAGCCCCTAGAGACTGAGTTTTAACCAACACCGCACGAGCCAGCGACCAACTGACCGAGCAACGGGACTCGTACGTAAATAATTGTTAATCGCTCTTCTTGGTCACTGGCCGGCATTGAAAGACATAAAAATGAAGGACAAGAAGCCCGTTGTGGAACCGATCAAAAAATATAACGCAGAGAAATGTTCACGTTTGCAAATTCAATTGAAATTGTGTCACTTTCTTGATTTACATAAGTGAACTGTCACACGTCGACTTGAACATAAAAACTGTTCGAATTCACGTTCCGTTATTTTTAAATTAAGCGATCTTTCGATGAAATAAAAAACAGGAACACCCGTAATCCGCTTCTCGTTTATGCACCTCGGAAAACAAAAAGCCTTTCATTCCCAATTTCAAGCGTAATTGCTTGAAAGCAAGATAAGCGCCGAGCTATTAGCGCCGACAACCAACATTTTCTGTTTCTCAAAGATAAAAACAAAGTATTTGCATATTAGACTTGTTTGACAGGATTGATCTTCTAAAAGAGAAATTGTATTGTGAAAACAGATTAATACCTATCTAATTTTTTTTGCAATTAATCTCAGACATCCCAGAAACACTTTTCTTTTTGATATTACAAACTCTAATTGTTTCAACACGGGCACGAAAAAGTGAAAGAATTAACTAACTTAGTTAATTAACATAATTGTCTGGTGAGATAGATACTTACTGAATTCCCAATCAACAGAAGTAATTTTTAAACTTATGATTATGTTATTGGGAAAATTATACTATCAATAGTACCGATCAGTACTTAACTTTGAATAAATATAAACGACGTTTAACTTTAATGAATACTTTGATTGACTAGTTGATAGGTATTTAAGAGTTAATCAAACAAACTGTTGCCTATTCATAAAACTTGAACTTACGGAAATTAATAATGTCAAAGTGGCGAGGACTTTGATGATCTTAATCTATTCTTAACACTGATTGTTATCTCTGCAGATTTTTATTTAATTTGAATGTAATTTTAGAATAAGTGCAGAAATTCCACGAGTAACGAAAAGGAGTTTTCTGCGAATTAAATTCACCCTACATAAAAATAAATACAAAATATCATTTGAAAACTGGTAACAATAAAGACACACTCACTCCTTTTTGGTTTCCTGTCTAAACCAACAAGTAAAAGTGCGTACTAGCTTATAATAAAACTCCCAGTTCAATTTAAGTATTTACTGAGACATTCTCTACACAATGAGCATTTCATTTGTCACACTGCTGCACAAAGAAAATGTCTGTATATTTTATTAACACAATGTTTTTGTTTTATTTCATGGTTAATTTCCTTCACTTTAGTTCAAAGTTGGATTGAAAATCCTTGGACGTTCTGTGTCACTATTTCAAAACTATTCTTCCCGTTCTTCCTTAATTGCACTCAGTTTGATCTTGATATATTGCTGAGAACGAAGAGCGATAACAGTTATCACCAATCACCTAATTCCAGAAGCAGGTTTTTGCTTTTCTGCTTTTCTAGTAAGAAGGCTTTGAAATTTGCGATATGTTGGTAGGTCTGTCTGTCATCTTAAAACCGCTCTTAGGCAATTTGAGGTTAAGCAATTATGGAAGTGGAACTGTCAATTTTGACATGAGAGTGCTAAAATGTCAAAATCGCTATCAACATGTCAAAAACACTATATGGTACAATTATTAACTTTCATACAAGTGCCGTAAAGTGAGGCTTTGCGTACCAACCGAAGCATTGAAAATGCTATTAATGCCAACAGTTTGAATAAATGTTTCGAGTTAATTTATTTTATTTATTGAAAAACAAGTATGAAAGTTCCAACTACGTCAGTTTAATGTTTTTTGTATCTTAAACTGACATAAGAAAGCCATTTATGTCTCCATTCAACGATGTTGTCATATAGTGGGTGTTTTATTTGAACAAAACAAGTTAAATAACACCTTGCGTATTGAGACATCCTGTATTAATAACACTGAGTTGGCTAACAAGTAGTACAATAGTCATTTACTTAATTCTATAGGTTAGAGTATTAAATCTTTATAGGACCAACACAATGAAAAATGAAACAAAACCGCATTTTCGTAACTCTTGACGTGTTCTTTCATACAATTTATACAGATGGTCAATCCATCGCAGTCGCCTCTGAATTGGTCGACGTATGTCCACGATTACCTCGGAAGTATCTTCCATTTTAACGTCAATAATGTCAAATAATAACCAAACTGCATGATAATTTTAGTGACAGAAAAATGACAATCACGGACGAATTTTCTCATATGCGTACCTCTACCATTTCAAAGACGACTATGATCATAATTGATAACAATAATTACTGGTCGCTCTATAGGTTAAGAAGTCAGACCGTTCGTGTTTAAGTAGGTACTTAAATAATCTCTCGACTCACGTTTAGTGTTTACTTAAAGTCGCAATTTTAACTAATTACAACGAAGAAGAAAAAAAAGTTTACGTGGCTAATTTAAATTTACAAGAAAAGCATGCCAACATAAAGCCACGAATCTGTTGCCAACCCAACAAACCACCATAAATATATAGAATAAATAAATATATCACTCAGTTTTATAACGTTCTGAATTATTTCAACATATTTATAAATGTTCTGTGAAATATATTGACGTTACTCTACAGAAAATTAACACTGCGGGTTGGTAGGCCTGTTTTCAATAGACATCAAGAAGTGTTATCAGAATGAAGCTTTAGAGAGATAGACGACTCATCCGCCATTTTGAGTCTAGCGGTCAAATTGTCACAGTAAAGGTTATGGTCGATATCCGGCAAATGTCAACAGATGATGCCTGACAGCAAAACTCAAAATGGTGGATGATCACACTCAATTTAGAATCTCAATGAGAATAATGTCAACAATGACATATCTGCATATAAATTATTTAATCATAAACTGTCAGAGACGTTTCCACGTAACAGGCAGAGCTGCCAACAGATTTCAAATTCCAAGCCACGTTTAGTATTAGGGACGATTTTCCCTCGATTCATTTATTAATGAATTCTTCACACGTTCTTTCGTTGACATTTGGTCCGACATTCCTCTGTATTATTATGTAAGACTTGAGCAACGTTTAATTAAAAAATACAAACAATGAACTGTTTAGTGGTAAAACTAAATGTGTGTTAAATAAAAACAATTTTAACAACAGACGATAATTTTGGTTTTATTTTCTTCTGATCATATGTTTAGAGCAAAATTTTTTCTTACAGAGTTACGAAAATAATCATAGCGACTAGTCACCTTTGATTTAACGTCAAACTGGCTTAAAATGAGGTTAGCAGATGGCAGTTAGCAGATGTTCGACCACGAAATTGGAATTTTCAAATTATAAGGCATTTTCTCTGATGTTGAAACGTTATTGGTAAAACAAAATTAACTATTGTCCAAAGAATCTCCTTTAAAACAATTGAAGATAAATACCAAATGACCATAAATTTAGTGGATTTGTGAAACTGAGCGGTTGGCAATCTTTATGACTTTAGAGGTGTCATTTCTTCATTGTTCTTTTAAGTTAGAATCACATCAAACATTATTAACAATTAAAACTAATAAAAACGAAGTGCTCGAAATGTCAAAATAACAACTTGACTTAAATACCAGACATGCCAACATAAACTTTTGAATGTGTTGCCAATCCAATAAGCAAAATCTGAACTAGTTTACAATCACATGGTATGTTTTCACCTGAATAAGCAAAAAAGCAAGAAAAAAATCTAAACAAATCCGGTAAGTACAAAATAACTGATTATTTTTGCTCCCATTTTGAATTACTCTATCGGTTTTATGAAGAAATAACAACACGTGATTGTAAATAAATTTATGTGACATTTTTAAATGGTTGGCATTCTTGGGCAAACGTAGAATTTTTTACATATAATTTTGATTTTTAGGTTAGAATTTTAGAGTTTCGACTCGTCACACTTAACTATTGTGATGTTATTATCAACTGGTCTTCAAAATGTCAAAGTGGCAATAAGGCATACCAACATAAAACTAATTAAAAATTATGTTGATTTATGTTGCACGGTATATTTTTTCACAAAAGCCCCAGTTGTAAGAAAATAGGTGTAGCCAACTAAAACGCTTTAACCTTAATTTGCCTAATGACCGGTCGAATGATCCAGCCTGAACTTGGTAGGTCACCAATCGTACATTTCAATTAACAAGTGAGGATCAACAACCCAGTTGTCTATCGTTTTTACAGTTTTTATTGTTCGGTGGTTTGAGGTACCAATATCGTCTTTAGCTGTCAGACAGAAATGATACTTCTAATCTTTACAGTGAATAATTGTCTGAGCAGCTGCGATCACGAAAATGTGTTCGGATTTCTGACTGTTTAAGGTTATGGATTATTAAATAGAGAGGCGTTGTTAAGATGACGGAGCTACCAACTGTAAAAAATTACAAGGCCTACGAGACGCTTCAATCAAGTGTAAAATAATAAAAGTTGCGTGATGTAACACCAAAGATGACGTCGCAAAGGCCAAAGTCTTTAACTTTTGGAATAAATCTTGCACACTTACACATTATTGGCTATTTTCTTTCGCAAAGGAAGACAATCATGTACAATTATTTACCATAAAGTTGCAAAAATAAAGTTCAAGTGATATTTGTTCTTTTGTTGGGTCGTAACATTTCAGCTCGGGAGAAAGTTGCAGTTTTTCTGTGACACTTTTCTGAACTATCGGCAATTAAAAAATCGGAACAAAGGTTCGTCTGGTGCGAGCGAAGCGAGCGAGTTCTCTAAGAATGAAACAAAATATTTTGGTGATTTTAAAGTATAATCAATTGATGTATCTATTATTAGAGAAGAGAAAAATGGTTTCATTTCCGCCATTTTGCTTCCTAAGAACATGACATTTCACATTTCTAACCTCACTTTTTGACATTTTACAAACAATTTATGTTTTATATTCAAATAAGTTGCGTCCCGAGGCACATCAGTCGTTTTACTCATTTGGAATCAAATTCGGTTTAACGTTTATCGTAAAATTGGAAATAATACTCTCTGAGAACATTTGCGATGACCGACACTAGATGGCGGGGCAAAAAACATAAATTTCCAATTTTTTTAAAATTGTTCCGTAAAATATCTATCAAATGCATTTCTATCTAATCTGTCACGTCAACGCATGGCGTTAGGTTATGTTGTCTTTTTAGATATAAATTAAATATCAAATAAAAATTAAAATTTAGAACAAAACAAATTTAAAAAAAATGTAAAAAAATGCAAATCAATGGAAGACCACAACTTTACGGACTCGTTTGCGGACGTAAAGATAAATTTTTTGGGCTCATGTGTAAAAATATCTTTTAAGGATTGAACCTCTATTTATTAATGTCTGCATCTTAGATTTCGTTAGTTTTTTAGAACGTTAAAGTGTGAGAAATAAAGCGATAAAAAACACCAAGAGAAACCTGTTAACTGACGACAGATATTAAGGATAGATGGAAAAATTACTTCCAGGACCTGTTGTGGACAAACAAGTACTAAGTATCTAGATATTAGAAACATAGATTCCCAAAAACGGTAAAACAATTTATAGAGAAGAGGATAAGATTAGATCGACAGTAGATCATAATGTTAGAGGATCACAAAGCAAATTTAGAAAAAACAGAAGCATACAAGAACACATTTTCTAGTAAAAATTTACAGTCAAAAAGTAAAAACCAACTTACAGTCCGATTGATTTTGACATTTGAATGTAAGTTACAGATCTTGTACTACAGAGAAAAACAAAACAGAATACAGGCAATAGAAATTAAATTGAACCAAGTTTGGAATTTATTGTGAAAAGACAATTGGAATGACAGAAGACCAGTAAAGCTAATTTACGACGCCAAAGTTCAAAGGAAAAGGAACAGATCTAGAATCATTAGGGACAGAGTGTTAGTCGAAATACTGCAAAAGGAAGCGACCACAAGGGAGAACACCAAAAATACTTGAAGAAATAAAAAAGAAGCAGAAAAAGAAGTCGGAAAAGTGGTTTAAACCTGCTTCTGGTTGCAACCTTCGTTGATGATATAATAAACCTAAGAAAAAATATAAGAAATTTTAAGAAAAGAACAGAATGCACATGCAAATAGAATGGACAGAAATAGAATAAGTATAAAAATTTGATTACTTAGAGACCTTTCTAGAAAACAGCAAAGAAAGAAATGGAAATAATACAAAGAACGGCAAGCGCAGTACCAATTAAAAGAATATGAGGTAAGTAAGTGAGACAGTAAAATCATCAACAAAAAGAAAAGACTCGGACAGCAACAAATGGATAACAATGAACAGGAAAGAATAAAAGAAGTTTTTAACAGGCTAAGAAAATTGTTTTAAATACTTACACTTTTATAAAACAGTAGAATATATCGAACTGTAGTTATTAACAAAATCGATAATTATTTGTCACTATTGATTAAAAGTGAGATATTTAAATTACAGATATTTTAACAATTTTGTAACGAAAATTTTTGGGTTTCTACAGACTTTACGACAACCGTTTAATTTGTTATCTCGGCACTGTTAAATATTTTCTGATTTTACAAACGTCGAAGGGTTGAAACACCAAAAATGTTGAGTATGCTTCTAATACTTCAAATTTTCAAAATTTTACGAATGTTTTGAAAAATTGAAACGCTACAGTTCTTAAGACAAATGTTTAATATCTGCAAACACTTTTTATTGTATTATTTTTAATAAATATATTTTTGGACGATCACTCTATAAACATTCACGGTACGAACTCTTTTGCCGCCGTAAAGGTGATTTTTATGGACTCATCTGTCAAAATTACTTTACAGACTTAACCTTAATTTCGTTGAATTCATTTTTACCTGGTACATTCAAAAGATTTTGAGTTTTTGTCGACTTGTAAATAATCAAAAACAAAAATATGAATATTTGGCAAATTTTACAAGACAAAGGTCAAATCTAAACTAATCTAAACTATTTCTAGAGGCTGATTGGAGGTAAAATCCTTGTTAGATCTTGAAGATATTGATGGATCAGTTCAAAGTTTTTTTTTTCTGGGATCAAATTTCACAACTATGTAACGCATTGTGCATTGCTTTTAAAGACTTGTGGATCACAAAGTAATGTTCAGTAACACTGAAGATATGTGAAAAATTATATTTTAACAAAATTTTAAGTTCAATTTGCAAACGCGATCTAAATCCAGGACGCAGTTAAAACGGGTAAGAAGTTCGAGCAGACAACATTGAAAGCAAAGGTTTAAAAGTTCGATTCCTACTGTGAAAAAATTCTAAACTTGTCAAGTGTTTTGGGGCCCTTGGGGTGAAATTTAGCAAAATCTCGTCGTAGTGAACACGCTCCCCAAATTTCATGTGGCCAGCTCTAATCGTTTATGATTTTCTTAGACAAAAACGCACAATTACCATAAAATTGCAAAAATAACTTCCACCTGTCCCCGAACACTCACAATCAACCATTTTTCCACACGTAACGAATCGTTTTGATTATAGATAATGCGGGAAAACACAATCTCCCAATAAATCTTATCGTTCCCTCTCTGCCTATCCAATGAAAACATAAAAGGGCGCAGGTAGATCGTATCCCTCGACCTGTTGCCCAAACCTGTTGCGCGTAAAGCATATTTCCGCGTACCATCAACAATTAGTTAGAGTAAACCAAAGAAATGTGACAACACGTTATGAACGTTTACCGTCCGCCCACGAAAGTTATAAAAAAAATCTAATATTGACAACTCCGTCGAAATGACATCACTGACGGTAATTTGTTACTACCACATCTAAAAATGGGAATGACACGCGTACAATGGTTAAAATTTCTTCATCTTGAGCCCGTTTGCGTGTTCACAGAAACAAAGTGTGACATGCCGGCCTCCGCTCCGGTGTTAACAATCACCGACGCAGCAGAGTTTTCTCAGCCACTCCGATTTACTTACATACCGAAGCAGCCAGCGTAATAAAGCCACGCCTGTCGTTCATAAAGGTTGCTGAATAGTAGCGAAGATTCTATAATTTTTAGCTTTTTCTCGAGAATTCGCCCCCCCAGCTGAGTAATTTGGTGGTGTGTCTGAGTCAACAGATCGTCACGAACGATCACATGTTCGCGAGATGGGCTATATCTTGGGGAAAAATGCGAAATTTGGAATGGTACCACTGGACCGAGCACTGTCATCGCGGAAATTTGCCGTGGCCAAAAACTCACCTTCGTCCAAAAGACGTTCGACGTGAATAAACACATTCGGAAATGCAGCGAGTTGCTTCCTATCTTTGAGTAACTGTGCTAAATAGTCCGCTATACTTTGCGTCGACGCGTTTGTTGTATCACACATTTTGTTTAACAAAATGTCCACAGCAGCACGTTTCTTTTAAATTTTGTTTACTGGTTTGTTATCATGGATTCTTAACACGGACTTTCTCGACGCACTGTAAACTTGGACTGAGATTGGGAAATGGTAGGAGGTATTGGCTACAAGTTGCATGGGAGGCCATGACTGTTGTGCGATTGCGTAGTAAGAAAGTCGGCTCTGCGCAGTTTGAATTGGCCTTATAAGGGGCGCACGAGTTTTTCAGATTTAATTTAATCTCTTCTTGGATTTATTTTGTTAAAGAAAGAGGGTGGAGGAGTTACGTATTAACACCTTGCGATTCTTCAAAAATATCAATAATATATACACCGACTGTCTTATGTTTAGATCACAGTATCATATTTTATAGCTACTATATAATACACAAATATTTCATACATTCTCATACTTTGTGGCTTCCTAAAGGAGAACATTTAGACCTAATAATCAGAAAATTTCACGCTAATAATAAAAAATTTCAACTACGAAAAGTACACATATTTACTCAACAACCAACATCCAAGTTGGCATGTTCTACGCACAAATTCGATGAATGAACAGAAACGACGCAGGAATTTGACTTGTGTTGGTAGCCCTGACAGTTTGAGGTTAAATATTAACGACACAACATGTCATTGACAGTTGTCAAAATTAACAAAACACAACACTACCAACATGTCATAAAAGCAAAGCCAACTATCATCTTTAGACGAAAATTTTCTTTGTGGTGAAAAACCCAAGAATAAATATATAGACACACTAGCACATTCGCCATAGTTCAAAACTTTAAATCCCCACCAATAGTAATTATTGCCTTATGTTAATATGAGTACAGTCGCGAGCAATAAATTTGGGGCAACAATTTTAATCTACTCGGACGTTTTAATTTGTTGTTCTTTTGCTTGATACTTATGCTAATATAAAATTGTTTGTTCGGATTGACATATCACCACAGAGGAGGGTATTTCGTGCGTGTATTAAGAAGATTTTTCAAAAATTAGCTCCTGGGAGTAGTTTTGGGTAGCAAGTGCCTGTCATTTTAGATTTTTTTATAATTGTGATAACAAGTGTTGACAAAAACAGAACACCTATCAAATTTTTAACGCATGTCGCACAGCTTATATTGAGATGTCATTTTGACAAGTCATTATGTTCCCCACTTTACTTTTTTCGCACACCCAAAAAAAAACAAATTAAACGAAATTTGAAAAGAAAATTGTAATTATAAACGACATAAATTCTGAAAACCACACTGTTCCTACAACTAATGACATTTCCAATCAAGTTACGACATACTTTCACAGTAACAAAAGTATAACTAGACTACTACTTTACATCCTTTTATTTGAATGCCTTATAGTGGCCACTTTAGATAACTTTAGTTATCGTGGACGTATGTGGTAGCTTAATTAGATAATGACATTACTGACAGTTTTAACATCTTTTACAGTTTATAATTATAATAAACAATTTTGTTTGAGAATTATGTTAAATTTGTTTTGAAGTCTGCGAACAAACTTAAGAACTCAATTAGTTAAATTTAAGTGACATTTCAACTTGAGCTCTAGGACAAACGTTACAAAAACATCAGTGACTGATCTCGTTTTTTTTGGAGCAACCAGTCAAAGCTTGGGTATTTTTCTAGTGTGAGGTTATGTACAGCTACTTTTTCCGTATTGTCGTTACCAAAATTAAAAAATTATCATCACCACATTTTTATCCAAAATACAACCGGCAACACTGTGCAACTAAATTTCACGGTTGACATGAGGGAGTTGAAAAAGTGAGGTTAAGATCAACTACATTTTTGCAGTATTTTTTGAATAGAAATGGTAGTTTTGAGTGTTTCAGCAAAGTAATTACAGCACGTTTTAATTGATCATTTGAAGATTTTTTTCACTTTCTAAGCATTTAGACCCACGCTTGGGTATTTTTGACAACCTTGACTTGACGTATGAATTTCAATGATGGCAGATACGCAGAATTAATTTACTAATAAGAAGTTTAGATGCTTTAATCGACTAGATCTGATACTTTCATTTTTAAAGTCAAAACGTGAAAATTTCTTAAAAACGAAAAACATTGAAAAATTAGCTGAAATATTTAAGTGGTATAATAGTTATTTATGTAACAAATGGGAAAACAGAAGATTGCCTCAGGCGTGTACATCTGCGAAGCCGAGTTCCAACAGGATTTTATCTACTTGAAAAGGAATTTACTTTGTTTTTGTTTATCTTTTGTCAAAAGTTACTTGTAGCATAACCTAAAGGAAATTTATGAAAAAACGAGACTTCTTCCTATGAAAATAAAAAAAGCTAAGATTTACAAAAAAAATTTGAACGTTTCCTAAAAAATCAAAATTTTTGCTGACTATCGAATTCTAAAACTATTTATTTAAGAAATGACTAATATACTAAACGAATTTTTATAATTTTTTATATAAAATATAAATATATAAATCAATAATTAATAAATATTAAAAATTAATATAATAATATAGTTTTAATAATTTTAATTTTGACTAATTTTGGATCTGTTGATAATTTATACTCAAATCTTTATTTGATCAACAAGTACCCAAAAAATTAAAATTCTCTGATTTAAAGCGAGGATAATTCATTTTTTAGGTTTATAATGTCGGTCTTTCGCATTTAATTACTTTATTATGTAGTTGCCAATGTCAAAAATGTATGTCGAAAAATCTCAGAATGACAACTCTATTTCATTTGACAGATTTAAATCTGAGAATCAGCCATACCAACATAAAACAAATGTATGTTGTCAGTCCAAACGGTATATGTGAATATTTTTTGGCATAACTACACAATTATCTGTCAAACACCCTAAATATAACCTCACTGTCATAATGTCGTATATGACAATACTCGAAAGAAGCAGCGCAATTTATATCTAATTTGACTACTGAATGTGTTCAAAATTTATTGTTCGCAACAGTATCCAACTTAACTAAGAAAAATAATACTTAAAATATAAATTCTAAAGGCAAAAGAAAATATGACCATAATATTTCAGATAAAATGCTCGTGACTTTATTGTCTTCTTCAAATATCATCTTACTTATATAATAATTACTTTGCATTTTTATATGATGCGTATTATATTTCCAATAAATTGTAATATGATTAATAAAAAAATAAAAGTGGTGTTGAAACAAATTTTGGCATTTCAATTGTATTGATAGCTTTACTGACAGTTTGAGGTTAAACATTAATTGATATGCAACAATTTGTTAACGTGTGCCTATTGACAGTACTGTAATGTCAAATAACAGGGCTACCAATAAGACGCTTAGTTGACGATGTTAATTTTTTGTCTTTACAATTTAAAATGGGTTGGTATTTCAGAATTATGTCAAGAATGCCATCTTTGTTCATTAATCAACCTCAAACTGTCAAAGTCCTGCTGTGACACGGCGGCAGAACTACCAACAGATTTGAAATTCGAAACTCACTTAACACCGTTTCTCTTCGATCATATATGGCTATTACTATATATGATATGTAAATAAATAAAAAATGAAAATAAAATGTTTTTTATTTATATATTCGTGAAAACTTCCTCGAAGCCACCTATCATATTCATAATTTAATTCACATTCAGGAAAAGAAAATATGTCTAGAATGCAGCATTGGTAGTCCAATTTAAGTCGGCCAGAATTAGCAGACTTCCGGATGGATAACCAAACCACAGGAAGACTGACTTCTAAAATAACTTATATTTATAGTAAGATAGCGTCATATCTATCAAGTTTGACATTGTGGAACTCAAACTGTCAAACTGACAGGTTAACAACCTACCCGCTTAGACGCCATGTTTTTTTTTATCGTGTCATTTTTGAATAATCAATCACTAAAATTGTTTCATTGTTTTGATACGTGGAAGCTTCAGCAAAATGAAAAAAAAAAGAACACTTTCCCACCAAAGATGCAATAATAAATTAGATATATGTGCAGATTGTAGGTTGTGTTTTGACGTCATCCTGAAGTAGGTGCCGGTCTCTCCAAAACATCGACCCACTAGAAACTACCATATGGTCGAAAGTCCATATGCAGAAAGTAGAACCTTGCTCATTTGATCGTAGGTTGCCATCGCCCAAAACAGGATCATACATGTAATACCACAGAGGAAAACCTAACGAGATGTATAACCATATTTATTAAGAGAAAAGAAAAAAAATCTGATTATAAGATTGCTTCATCGGTTTCTTGTGATGTAATTGAGATGTTTTTGAAGTGATCTATTTGCTAGAAATACTTATGGACTTAGTCGATAAGAATATGAAGAAAAAGGCAAAAAAATAATAACAAAAAAAAATTTAAATCGACGAATAAGTTTCTTTCTATATACAAATAAGTAAATAAGTAAAGTACTTAGAAAAAAAAGTAAAGTAATGTTTATTATGTAAAGACATATAATCTGCACACTGGTTAGAAAAATACTTAAAATAAAAAAATACTGAACCTACTAATTAATTAACTATCTAAACCTACTAATTACGAATACCATGTAACAAAATTATTAATGAGCAATTATTAATTAACATTTCATAAGTATGGTAACATATAAATAACATATAAATTAATCATGTTATTCTAAATGCTAAAAATTATAATTTAGATATTCATTGGCAATATTTAAAATTCTGAATTAGAAGTGTTTTAATTTTTCACAGTATTTTGTCTGACTGAGATGTTTTTATTCTGAGTTTTTAAAGATCAGAAAGATGATAAGATGTTTTGATAATAGAAGAGACAAATTTTCTAAAAAAATACATATTTTTGGATTTTTTTTCCAAGAGATTTGGTATTATCTGCGATTCCCAGCATAGAATATTTATTTTTAACACCATATTAACAGATCAAAAAGAAACAAAAAATATGAATATATGAATTTAAAATAATCTAGAAAACATAGAAAATCTAGTAATCGAAAAAAATAGTAAATTCGAAGAAAGTCAGAAATCTAAGGAATTCTAAATCTTAAGCTAAAAATGAAAAGAAAGTAAAGAAATCAAAAAATTTAGAAAGCTCAAACGATCTAAGCATTCAAGCAACTGAAAGAAAGCAATGGATACATGTCTGTACAAATCTGAATAATACAAAAAACTAGAAATTTGGCGAATTTATATATAAAAGAATATCAAGAAAATAAACAAACCAAGAAATCTAGACATAAAATAAAAATAAGAAAACAAAAAAAGGATTAGTTCAATACATTAAGGGTTATAGAAAACAAAACATCAAGAGAATTTAACAGTTTGGGCATTCTCAAAATAATTAGAAAAACGACAAGAACTTAGAAAAAATAAAAAAATTTAAAAATCCAAAATATACAAAAATAAAGAATTTTATTCAAGTCATGTTAAAGGATTCAAAAAACACTGATGAATTCAAGAAAATCTTTATGTCAAGAATGCTGAGAATATCAAACAAGAATCCAAAATCGAAAACATTAAGAGTGCAAAAATGCGAAACAGTGAAAAAATTTCACGAATACAAAAAATCTGAAAAAAAAAATGTAAAATGCTAAAACTAGGAATTTTGCTCAAAAAATCTGAAGAATTAAAGGCGTTGAAAGAAACCAAAATAAGGTGTAAAGATTTATAGAGACCAAAAAAAATCTAAATAATTCCACAGTAATTGCATTTTTTTGATACATCATCATATTTTGGTAAATATTTTTCGCTCAACTTCCATAAAATTGATGTCAATAGAAAAATAAAATGTTCGGAACTGACATTTTGATTGTATATTACGTATAGATATCCAAAACTTTTGATTAATTTTGTGAAGAAACGGAAAATTCTTTAATAGTAACAATACGAACTAACAAAAAATTTTCATTTTTCCGCTCGAAAATTTCAGACCCAAACACTTAGAAAAAGTTTGACATCGACATATTTTTCTTCCAATTTTTATAAGCACAGAAATATATTGGAAAGATGAAATGAAAAATGCAAAATTCCTTAAAATTTATATATTTTCGGAGATTTTCTCAGCTATGTGGTTAGAGTACTTTCCCATAACTTCCCATCCAATATTGTTCCAAGAAATCATGTTTTGTCTGCGATTTCTAAGCATAGATTAGTTTTTTTCAAAATAACACCACATTAACAGATAAAAAAAAACGAAAAAATAGAATATAAGAATTTAAAAGAATCTTGATAATATAGAAAGCGAAAAATTCTATTCGAAAAATTTAATCTAAGAAATTCAAAATCTGAAGCTATGTGATAGATGGAAATCTAAAAAACCAAAGAATCTAGATGACTCAAATGATCTAAAGCATTCAAACAATTGAAAGAAAGCAATGGATAATGGTAATCTAAAATTATCTTCATAAATCTAAATCACAAAGATAATAGAAAATGAGATAATTTATGGCGCATAAAAAACTACAAATCAAAGAATATCAATCCAAGAAATCCAAGTAAAATAATAAAATTAAAAAGAAAAAATTTAAGATAAGTTGAATGCAGCAAACAGTTCAACAGATATCAAATTCTCAAAATAATTAGAAATGCTATAAAAATTCTAGAAAAATTAAGAAATTTAATGAATCCAAAGAATCTAAGAAATACAAAGTGTTAAAGATTTCAAAAACAAAAACGATGAATCTAAGAAAGGATTATATAAATCTATATGTGAAGAATGTTGAGAATATCAAACAAGAATCCAAAATCAAAAACATTAAGTGAGTGAAAACGCGAAACAGTTAAATTTTTTCACGAATACAAAAAATCTGAAAAAGAATTGAAATATGTCAAAAGCAGAAATTTTGCTCAAAATAATTGAAGAATCAAAGGCGTTTAGAGATCCCAAATATTTATAGAGATTCAAAAAATCTAAATAATTTTTTTTGACACGTAATCATATTTCTATATTTTTCGGAAAACTTACATAAAATTGATGTCAATAGAAAAATGAAATATTTGCAACTTACATTTTAATTGTATTTTACGTCTACTTGTCCAAAATGTTTAACTAATTTTGTACAGAAACAGAAAATTCTTTAATATTATAAATACGAGCTTACCCAAATGATTCTTTTTTCATCTCAAAAATTTCAGACCTAAACGCTGAGAAAAATTTTTGACAACGAGATATTTTTATTCCGATTTTTAGCTCAGAAACATAATGGTGATTTGTTTTTAATAATGGAAACTGTAAAATCTCCAAAAAATTCAAAATCTAAAGCTGTATATATCACAGAAGGAAATCAACAAAATCAAATAATCTAGAAGACTCAAATAATCTAAAGCATTTAAACAATTAAAAGAAAGCAATGGATACATGTATTCTAAAATTATCATCATAAATCCAAATAATATAAAAAATAGAAGATGAGATGGTTTATAGCTTCTAGAAATCTAAAAATCAAAAATTATCAAGCATATAAACAAATCAAGAATTTCAAGCAAAATTAAATATATATATTTAAACCAATCGTATATATATATATATATATATATATATATACGATTGGTTTAAAAGGTTATAAAAAAAGATCAAAAGAAATCAACAGATTTAGGATTCTCAAAATAATTAGAAATGCGCCAAAAAATCTAGAAAAATTAAGAAATTTGAAGAATACAAAGAATCTAAGAAAAATAAAATGTTAGAGAATCCAAAAACAAAAACGATAAATCCAAGAAAATCGATAAGTAAAGAATGTTGAGAATATTAAACAAGAATCCAAAATCGAAAACATTAAGAATGCAAGAATGCGAAACAGGTAAAAATTTCACGAATACAAAAAATCTGAAAAAAAATTGAAAAATGTAAAAACTATAAATTTTGCCCAAAAATCTAAAGAATCAAAGGCGTTTAAAGAAACCAAAATAAGGTACAGAGGTTTATAGAGATCCAAAAAATCCAAATAATTATACAATAAATGCACTTTTATTGTGATATATGATCACATTTTCGTAAATATTTTATAAAATTGAGTCAATAGAAAAATAGAATATTCGCAACTGACATTTTAACTGTATTTTACATTTAGATATCCAAATTTCGTGAAGAAACGAAAAATTCTTTAACAGTAAAAGGACTCACTTACCCAAAAGATTTATTTTTAATCTCAAGAATTTCAAATCCGAACGCTTAAAAAAAATTTAGATCAAATGTTTTTAATAATTCAAAATGCAAATTTTCTTAAAACTTATATTCTTGCGGATTTTCTTAGCTATATGGTTACAGTATGTTTCCGACAACTTACAATCTAACATTATTCCAAGAAATTTTATATTGTCTACTATTTCTAAGCACAGATTAGATTTTTTCGAAGCAACACCATATCAACAGATCAAGAAAGCCAAAAAAAAGAATATAAGAATTTAGAAGAATCAAGAAAATATCGAAAATATAGTAATAGAAAAAGTCTAGAATAACAAAAAAATTTAATACATAGAAGAAATACAAAATCTGGAAATTTATGATTGATGGAAATCAAGAAAATCAAAGAATATAAGAGACTCAAATAATCTAAAACATTTAAACAATTGAAAGAAAGCGATTGATACATGTATTTTTAAATTATCTTCATAAATCTAAATAACAGGAAAAATTTAAAATTGAGATTATTTATAGTAGAAGAATCTAAGCAAGAAAGAACATAGAGCATATAAATAATCTAAGAACTCCAAGTAAAATAAAAAAATTGAATAGTGAAAGAAATAATAAAATAAATAAATAAAAATACAAATAATAGTAAAAGAAATAAGGAAATAATAAAAATTAGAAACATCAAAAGAATTCAACAGATTTAAAAATTAATAGTTAATTAAATTATAAAGGCACTAAGAATCTAGTAATATTAAAGAAATTAAGGAATCCAAAGAATCTAAAAAAAAAAAATGTTGAAAAATCCAAAAACAAAACGATAAATCCAAGAAAATCTACATGTGAAAAATGTTGAAAATATCAAACAAAAATCCAAAATCGAAACCATAAAGAGTGGAAAAATGCGAAACAGTGAAAAAATTTCACGGATACATAAAATCTGAAAAAAAATTAAAAATCTAAAGACTCTGAGTTTGTTCAAAAAAACTGAAGAATCACGTGCGTTTAAAGAAACCATAAGACGGTATAAATATTTATCGAGATTTAAAAAATCGAAATAATTATACAATGATTGTACATTTTTTGATACCTGATCATATTTCCATATTTTTCCCTCAGCTTCCATAAAATTGATGTCACTAGAAAAACAAAACGTTCGTGACTAATATTTTGACCGTATTTTACGTTTATACTTCCAAAAGGGCATAGGGAGATAAGAATGCTAAAATTGCCCCCAAAGCGTAGAAAATTCAAGAATCCAATAAATCTAAAGTCTAGAAACTGTTGAAAATTTAAAAATCTCAAGAAACTAAAGCAAATTCTAAGAATTACAAATAGTTTGGAAGATGTAGCAAGAACGTAGAAATATTTAAGAATTTTTAAGTGTCCAAGCAAACCTAAAATTTAAGGAGTTAAATATTTTTAAATCCAAACAAAAAAAAAGCTCCAATCGGTCTAAAAATATAAAATACAAAATCCAAAGTATCGTAAATCTAAAAGTTTGCATTAATTCACAAATTCAGAGTGTCTAAAAAATCTAAATTCTAAAACGAAATATATGAAATATAAGAAAAACTCGGAAATTAAAAAAAAAAAAACAAGTAAATTTGAAATAAAAATATAGGATTCAAAAAACCCAAACTACTCAAAAAATTTTAGCGGATAAAAAGATTAAAAAAGCTACTCTAATGCGATAAAAAAAATTAGAAAATTTGAAAAAGTTTAAAAATCCAAAATATTCAAAGAGTTCAAAAAATACAAAGAATCTAAACAGCAACTTAGATGAGAAAAATTCAAAGAGATTAAACTCCAAAACAAAATCTAATTTGCTGTTGCAGCAAAGCTCTTAACGCATTAGTTTTAAATATGTACGTGCACATAAATAACTTAAATGTCACTGTGGGTTTGAGGTTATCGTTCCAGCCCAAATACAAAAAAATTACAACAAATTGACTCGCGGCGTTTTCTGGCGAAATACACAAACGTTCGGAATTCATCTTGAAACAGTAATTTAATTTTAAGCGAAAATGACAATTATGTGAAGTGTACTTGCCAAGTTTCAAATGAGCGTTCTTAATCTAACGTTTACCTGAAAATAAAGTTTCGTAAGAAATAGTGACTTCTGTATACGCATAGCGTACGCTATTTTTTATTATACCTGCACTATAATGTGAAACCCTTGTCGGAGAAAACGTGTCGTTCGTATTTCTGATCATTTACGTGAAAATGAAGTTTCGTAAGAAATAACGAGTTCTGTATATGCATAACATACGCTATTTTTTATTATACTTGCACTATAATAAGAAACCCTTGTCGGAGAAAACGTGGCGTTCTTATTTCTAATCGTTTACGTGAAAATGGAGTTTCGTATGAAATGACGACTTCTCTAGACGCATAACATACGCTATTTTTTATTATACTTGCACTATAATGTGAAACCCTTGTCGGAGACAACGTATCGTTCTAATTTCTAATCGTTTACGTGAAAATGAAGTTTCGTAAGAAATAGTGACTTCTGTATACGCATAACATACGCTATTTTTTATTATACCTGCACTATAATGTGAAACCCTTGTCGGAGACAACGTATCGTTCTAATTTCTAATCGTTTACGTGAAAATGAAGTTTTGTAAGAAATAGTGACTTCTGTATACGCACAACATACGCTATTTTTTATTATACCTGCACTATAATGTGAAACCCTTGTCGGAGAAAACGTGGCGTTCTTATTTCTAATCGTTTACGTGAAAATGGAGTTTCGTATGAAATGACGACTTCTCTAGACGCATAACATACGCTATTTTTTATTATACTTGCACTATAATGTGAAACCCTTGTCGGAGACAACGTATCGTTCTAATTTCTAATCGTTTACGTGAAAATGAAGTTTCGTAAGAAATAGTGACTTCTGTATACGCATAACATACGCTATTTTTTATTATACCTGCACTATAATGTGAAACCCTTGTCGAAGACAACGTATCGTTCTAATTTCTAATCGTTTACGTGAAAATGAAGTTTTGTAAGAAATAGTGACTTCTGTATACGCACAACATACGCTATTTTTTATTATACCTGCACTATAATGTGAAACCCTTGTCGGAGAAAACGTGGCGTTCTTATTTCTAATCGTTTACGTGAAAATGGAGTTTCGTATGAAATAACGACATCTCTAGACGCATAACATACGCTATTTTTTATTATACCTGCACTATAATGTGAAACCCTTGTCGGAGACAACGTATCGATCTAATTTCTAATCGTTTACGTGAAAATGAAGTTTTGTAAGAAATAGTGACTTCTGTATACGCACAACATACGCTATTTTTTATTATACCTGCACTATAATGTGAAACCCTTGTCGGAGAAAACGTGGCGTTCTTATTTCTAATCGTTTACGTGAAAATGGAGTTTCGTATGAAATAACGACATCTCTAGACGCATAACATACGCTATTTTTTATTATACTTGCACTATAATGTGAAACCCTTGTCGGAGACAACGTGTCGTTCTAATTTCTCATCGTTTACGTGAAAACAGAGTTTCGTATGAAATAACGACTTCTCTAGACGCCTAACATACGCTATTTTTTATTATACCTGCACTATAATGTGAAACCCTTGTCGGAGACAACGTATCGTTCTAATTTCTAATCGTTTACGTGAAAATGAAGTTTTGTAAGAAATAGTGACTTCTGTATACGCACAACATACGCTATTTTTTATTATACCTGCACTATAATGTGAAACCCTTGTCGGAGAAAACGTGGCGTTCTTATTTCTAATCGTTTACGTGAAAATGGAGTTTCGTATGAAATGACGACTTCTCTAGACGCATAACATACGCTATTTTTTATTATACTTGCACTATAATGTGAAACCCTTGTCGGAGACAACGTATCGTTCTAATTTCTAATCGTTTACGTGAAAATGAAGTTTCGTAAGAAATAGTGACTTCTGTATACGCATAACATACGCTATTTTTTATTATACCTGCACTATAATGTGAAACCCTTGTCGGAGACAACGTATCGTTCTAATTTCTAATCGTTTACGTGAAAATGAAGTTTTGTAAGAAATAGTGACTTCTGTATACGCACAACATACGCTATTTTTTATTATACCTGCACTATAATGTGAAACCCTTGTCGGAGAAAACGTGGCGTTCTTATTTCTAATCGTTTACGTGAAAATGGAGTTTCGTATGAAATGACGACTTCTCTAGACGCATAACATACGCTATTTTTTATTATACTTGCACTATAATGTGAAACCCTTGTCGGAGACAACGTATCGTTCTAATTTCTAATCGTTTACGTGAAAATGAAGTTTCGTAAGAAATAGTGACTTCTGTATACGCATAACATACGCTATTTTTTATTATACCTGCACTATAATGTGAAACCCTTGTCGAAGACAACGTATCGTTCTAATTTCTAATCGTTTACGTGAAAATGAAGTTTTGTAAGAAATAGTGACTTCTGTATACGCACAACATACGCTATTTTTTATTATACCTGCACTATAATGTGAAACCCTTGTCGGAGAAAACGTGGCGTTCTTATTTCTAATCGTTTACGTGAAAATGGAGTTTCGTATGAAATAACGACATCTCTAGACGCATAACATACGCTATTTTTTATTATACCTGCACTATAATGTGAAACCCTTGTCGGAGACAACGTATCGATCTAATTTCTAATCGTTTACGTGAAAATGAAGTTTTGTAAGAAATAGTGACTTCTGTATACGCACAACATACGCTATTTTTTATTATACCTGCACTATAATGTGAAACCCTTGTCGGAGAAAACGTGGCGTTCTTATTTCTAATCGTTTACGTGAAAATGGAGTTTCGTATGAAATAACGACATCTCTAGACGCATAACATACGCTATTTTTTATTATACTTGCACTATAATGTGAAACCCTTGTCGGAGACAACGTGTCGTTCTAATTTCTCATCGTTTACGTGAAAACAGAGTTTCGTATGAAATAACGACTTCTCTAGACGCCTAACATACGCTATTTTTTATTATACCTGCACTATAATGTGAAACCCTTGTCGGAGACAACGTATCGTTCTAATTTCTAATCGTTTACGTGAAAATGAAGTTTTGTAAGAAATAGTGACTTCTGTATACGCACAACATACGCTATTTTTTATTATACCTGCACTATAATGTGAAACCCTTGTCGGAGAAAACGTGGCGTTCTTATTTCTAATCGTTTACGTGAAAATGGAGTTTCGTATGAAATGACGACTTCTCTAGACGCATAACATACGCTATTTTTTATTATACTTGCACTATAATGTGAAACCCTTGTCGGAGACAACGTATCGTTCTAATTTCTAATCGTTTACGTGAAAATGAAGTTTCGTAAGAAATAGTGACTTCTGTATACGCATAACATACGCTATTTTTTATTATACCTGCACTATAATGTGAAACCCTTGTCGGAGACAACGTATCGTTCTAATTTCTAATCGTTTACGTGAAAATGAAGTTTTGTAAGAAATAGTGACTTCTGTATACGCACAACATACGCTATTTTTTATTATACCTGCACTATAATGTGAAACCCTTGTCGGAGACAACGTATCGTTCTAATTTCTAATCGTTTACGTGAAAATGAAGTTTTGTAAGAAATAGTGACTTCTGTATACGCACAACATACGCTATTTTTTATTATACCTGCACTATAATGTGAAACCCTTGTCGGAGACAACGTATCGTTCTAATTTCTAATCGTTTACGTGAAAATGAAGTTTTGTAAGAAATAGTGACTTCTGTATACGCACAACATACGCTATTTTTTATTATACCTGCACTATAATAAGAAACCCTTGTCGGAGAAAACGTGGCGTTCTTATTTCTAATCGTTTACGTGAAAATGGAGTTTCGTATGAAATGACGACTTCTCTAGACGCATAACATACGCTATTTTTTATTATACTTGCACTATAATGTGAAACCCTTGTCGGAGACAACGTATCGTTCTAATTTCTAATCGTTTACGTGAAAATGAAGTTTCGTAAGAAATAGTGACTTCTGTATACGCATAACATACGCTATTTTTTATTATACCTGCACTATAATGTGAAACCCTTGTCGGAGACAACGTATCGTTCTAATTTCTAATCGTTTACGTGAAAATGAAGTTTTGTAAGAAATAGTGACTTCTGTATACGCACAACATACGCTATTTTTTATTATACCTGCACTATAATGTGAAACCCTTGTCGGAGAAAACGTGGCGTTCTTATTTCTAATCGTTTACGTGAAAATGGAGTTTCGTATGAAATGACGACTTCTCTAGACGCATAACATACGCTATTTTTTATTATACTTGCACTATAATGTGAAACCCTTGTCGGAGACAACGTATCGTTCTAATTTCTAATCGTTTACGTGAAAATGAAGTTTCGTAAGAAATAGTGACTTCTGTATACGCATAACATACGCTATTTTTTATTATACCTGCACTATAATGTGAAACCCTTGTCGGAGACAACGTATCGTTCTAATTTCTAATCGTTTACGTGAAAATGAAGTTTTGTAAGAAATAGTGACTTCTGTATACGCACAACATACGCTATTTTTTATTATACCTGCACTATAATGTGAAACCCTTGTCGGAGAAAACGTGGCGTTCTTATTTCTAATCGTTTACGTGAAAATGGAGTTTCGTATGAAATAACGACATCTCTAGACGCATAACATACGCTATTTTTTATTATACTTGCACTATAATGTGAAACCCTTGTCGGAGACAACGTGTCGTTCTAATTTCTCATCGTTTACGTGAAAACAGAGTTTCGTATGAAATAACGACTTCTCTAGACGCCTAACATACGCTATTTTTTATTATACCTGCACTATAATGTGAAACCCTTGTCGGAGACAACGTATCGTTCTAATTTCTAATCGTTTACGTGAAAATGAAGTTTTGTAAGAAATAGTGACTTCTGTATACGCACAACATACGCTATTTTTTATTATACCTGCACTATAATGTGAAACCCTTGTCGGAGAAAACGTGGCGTTCTTATTTCTAATCGTTTACGTGAAAATGGAGTTTCGTATGAAATGACGACTTCTCTAGACGCATAACATACGCTATTTTTTATTATACCTGCACTATAATGTGAAACCCTTGTCGGAGACAACGTATCGTTCTAATTTCTAATCGTTTACGTGAAAATGAAGTTTTGTAAGAAATAGTGACTTCTGTATACGCACAACATACGCTATTTTTTATTATACCTGCACTATAATGTGAAACCCTTGTCGGAGACAACGTATCGTTCTAATTTCTAATCGTTTACGTGAAAATGAAGTTTTGTAAGAAATAGTGACTTCTGTATACGCACAACATACGCTATTTTTTATTATACCTGCACTATAATGTGAAACCCTTGTCGGAGAAAACGTGGCGTTCTTATTTCTAATCGTTTACGTGAAAATGGAGTTTCGTATGAAATAACGACATCTCTAGACGCATAACATACGCTATTTTTTATTATACTTGCACTATAATGTGAAACCCTTGTCGGAGACAACGTGTCGTTCTAATTTCTCATCGTTTACGTGAAAACAGAGTTTCGTATGAAATAACGACTTCTCTAGACGCCTAACATACGCTATTTTTTATTATACCTGCACTATAATGTGAAAGCCTTGTCGGAGACAACGTATCGTTCTAATTTCTAATCGTTTACGTGAAAATGAAGTTTCGTAAGAAATAGTGACTTCTGTATACGCATAACATACGCTATTTTTTATTATACCTGCACTATAATCTGAAACCCTTGTCGGAGAAAACGTGGCGTTCTTATTTCTAATCGTTTACGTGAAAATGGAGTTTCGTATGAAATAACGACTTCTCTAGACGCATAACATACGCTATTTTTTATTATACTTGCACTATAATGTGAAACTCTTGTCGGAGACAACGTGTCGTTCTAATTTCTCATCGTTTACGTGAAAACAGAGTTTCGTATGAAATAACGACTTCTCTAGACGCCTAACATACGCTATTTTTTATTATACCTGCACTATAATGTGAAACCCTTGTCGGAGAAAACGTGGCGTTCTTATTTCTAATCGTTTACGTGAAAATGGAGTTTCGTATGAAATGACGACTTCTCTAGACGCATAACATACGCTATTTTTTATTATACCTGCACTATAATGTGAAACCCTTGTCGGAGAAAACGTGGCGTTCTTATTTCTAATCGTTTACGTGAAAATGGAGTTTCGTATGAAATGACGACTTCTCTAGACGCATAACATACGCTATTTTTTATTATACCTGCACTATAATGTGAAACCCTTGTCGGAGAAAACGTGGCGTTCTTATTTCTAATCGTTTACGTGAAAATGGAGTTTCGTATGAAATGACGACTTCTCTAGACGCATAACATACGCTATTTTTTATTATACTTGCACTATAATGTGAAACCCTTGTCGGAGACAACGTGTCGTTCTAATTTCTAATCGTTTACGTGAAAATGAAGTTTCGTAAGAAATAGTGACTTCTGTATACGCATAACATACGCTATTTTTTATTATACTTGCACTATAATGTGAAACCCTTGTCGGAGAAAACGTGGCGTTCTTATTTCTAATCGTTTACTTGAAAATGAAGTTTCGTATGAAATAACGACTTCTCTAGACGCATAACATACGCTATTTTTTATTATACTTGCACTATAATGTGAAACCCTTGTCGGAGAAAACGTGGCGTTCTTATTTCTAATTGTTTACGTGAAAATGGAGTTTCGTATGAAATAACGACTTCTCTAGACGCATAACATACGCTATTTTTTATTATACCTGCACTATAATGTGAAACCCTTGTCGGAGAAAACGTGGCGTTCTTATTTCTAATCGTTTACGTGAAAATGGAGTTTCGTATGAAATAACGACTTCTCTAGACGCCTAACATACGCTATTTTTTATTATACCTGCACTATAATGTGAAAGCCTTGTTGGAGACAACATATCGTTCTAATTTCTCATCGTTTACGTGAAAACAGAGTTTCGTATGAAATAACGACTTCTCTAGACGCCTAACATACGCTATTTTTTATTATACCTGCACTATAATGTGAAACCCTTGTCGGAGAAAACGTGGCGTTCTTATTTCTAATCGTTTACGTGAAAATGGAGTTTCGTATGAAATGACGACTTCTCTAGACGCATAACATACGCTATTTTTTATTATACTTGCACTATAATGTGAAACCCTTGTCGGAGAAAACGTGGCGTTCTTATTTCTAATCGTTTACGTGAAAATGGAGTTTCGTATGAAATAACGACTTCTCTAGACGCCTAACATACGCTATTTTTTATTATACTTGCACTATAATGTGAAACCCTTGTCGGAGACAACGTGTCGTTCTAATTTCTAATCGTTTACGTGAAAATGAAGTTTCGTAAGAAATAGTGACTTCTGTATACGCATAACATACGCTATTTTTTATTATACCTGCACTATAATGTGAAACCCTTGTCGGAGAAAACGTGGCGTTCTTATTTCTAATCGTTTACTTGAAAATGAAGTTTCGTATGAAATAACGACTTCTCTAGACGCATAACATACGCTATTTTTTATTATACTTGCACTATAATGTGAAACCCTTGTCGGAGAAAACGTGGCGTTCTTATTTCTAATTGTTTACGTGAAAATGGAGTTTCGTATGAAATAACGACTTCTCTAGACGCATAACATACGCTATTTTTTATTATACCTGCACTATAATGTAAATGACAAGGTGTCGTTCTAATTTCTAATTGTTTACGTGAAGATGTTAATAATTATTATGTCAATGTTGTTATGCACGTTTGTTGCCACTACAACTTATTTATTTGTTATTGTCGTTCAAATACGTTAGAAAAAATCACAACACGGCGTATTTTATAGTACTCATTTCGTAGGCTGTTGCATGTTCTAATTCTAACGAAATAAAAATATAAACGATGGTGGAATATCAACGAGGAGTTCAGGATAGAACTAATTTAGCTCAGTTTGGCGAAATTACTGTACGTATGACATCAGAAGATTTAAATTCAGGTGAATTTCTGAAAATCGATTGCAAGATTTATTCAGTGCCCTGTCTTGGTTTACCATGAATTAATAAGATAATATTACCTTGATCTTATGCGATTTTAATCTTGGGCGTCATTACGTATTTCACATTCACGTCCTTTCTTAAACCCACAGGAGTTTTTGAATATTAATTTATAAGTCGTGATCAGTTGCCAGCCGAATTGCCGAGAAACAGATAATGAAAACACAACCCACTTCATAGCTGTTGATTCTAAACAAGTGCACAAATTAGGAGAGAACAGTGGGTTGATTACCAATGATTATGGGAATGTAATTATTTATTATTATATGTATTCCTGTTTATCCACCAGTACGCTATAATTTATCGGTTTATCAGACAAAAAAACTGTAAAATTATTTTTGCTAGATGTCCTGTTATTGTCGGTTTTGTTTTACGTGTTTATCCGATTGACCCTACCCACCTTGGTGATGAAATAAAAGGCTCGTCATGATTTATAATGGATATAAAAAGAACTGCTTTAGTTTCTATGACACAGTAACTGCCAGTGTGCAACCACATTTCCATGTGCAATCAATAAATCTGCATGTCGGGAATGCGATTCGGACACGGAAATGATTTTCTGAAACTTTTAATTTAATTAGTTTAACTATACCTTTTTCATGCTGTGTTTATAATTTTAAATCTGGGAGCTTGGAAAAATCTGTGAACCTAAGAAATTCAAAGAGTTCCAAAGATACGAAGAAAATTTAAAAAAGGGAAATTTGAAACTTCACTAAATCTAAAAAATTGAATACTTTAAAGCATGTGCACATCTGAAGTATATATAAAAAAATATAAAATTATATATAAAAATATATATATATATAAAAATACACATTACAATTAATAAAATCTAAAACATACATATCTATGGAAATAAAAGATGCAAAGAACCTACAAATTCAAAAAATGTTTACTTGAACTGGAAGGCCAAATCTAAAACCAAACTGTGCGGGTGCATTATCATGCTAAAAGAAAGCATCCTTTTTGTCTTTTTGATTTATCTACAAGACTTGAGTATTTTTTTCTAATTTTTTATAGCTTTTTGCAAATAATCCTGACCATAACATCTCAAGAATCTATCTGTTGCAGTTTTGCGAATGTTTGAATATTTCTAATTCTTTAAAACCGACCTAAATATTTTCAAAGGTATCAGGTAAAGTTAATATAAAAGATTTTTATTGAATGAAATTTCTTTTAGATTTTTATTTTTTTTAGATTTTTTGCGCTTTTTTAACGATTGTTTTTTTTTCTATAGCGCTCAGAATCGATAGAATTTAGATCTTTTGTATATTTGTTAGATTCTTTAAATTAAATTTGAAATTTACTGTATGTTTGAATTTTTATCAATTTTTTAGTCTTTATTTTTTAGACCTGTTTCGATTGAACTGCATTGAATTTTTATATTTTTTTTATTTTGTAGAATCTGTCATTCTTCAAAATGTTTGTACCAGCTACAATATTTTGAACTTTTAGATTTTTTGAATTTTTTAATTTAATTAGTTTGGCCATATCTTGTGGATGCCGTGGATTATTTTTTTTTTTTTAATTTTTCAAATTTCCAATATCTTCCAGATCTGCTAGTTTTAAAGAATCTGAAGGTCTAAAAATCCAAAAATCTACAAACATTGAAAGTCTACAATATAAAGAAAATATAAAAAAATCATAAAGTTTAAAGAGCTCAGAAAATTTAAAAAAAGAAGAAAAACACAAAAGATCTATTGAATTTAAAAAATTCGAAAAGACTGCAAGAGATATAAATTTTTTAAATAAATTTAAATCCAAAAAATCAGAAATCTGAATAAATCCAAAAAATGTACAGACCGAGAAAAATTGAATACTTTTAGGCATGTGCACATTTAAAATACTAAGAAAAATATTTATACAATATGAAAATCTGAAAAATCTAAAAAATACGAAGTATCTTAAAAAAATAAAAAATGCAAGAAATATATAAATTCTAAAAATTTTGTAGAAAATTTATAAAACGACTTTCTAGCTTCAAAGTTCTCTTTGTTTTTATTCTATGGTCTTAAACTGGACGACCAAATCTAAAACCAAAGTGTGCGTGTGCATTATCATGCAAAAAAAGCATGATTTTTGTCTTTTTTATTGCATTATTTAATGTAACTGCAAGGCTTGAGTAATTTTTGTTCAATCTTTTTAGTTCTGACCATAGCATCTCAAGAATATTTCTGTCTGTTGCAGTTTTGCAATAATTTGGATGTTTCTAATTCTTTGAAACCGAGCTCAATATTTTCAGGAGTAACAGATAAAGTTAATATAAATGATAATATAAATGATTCTTAGTATACTAAATTTCTTCTAAATTTTTAATTTCTTTCAAATTTTTACTCATTATTTTTTCTGTATATTTCTTAGATTCTTTAATTTTTTTTAATTTACTTGTTCTTTAAGTTTTTTCAATTTTTTAGATTCTTTTTAATTTTTACACCTGTTTAGATTAAATTAGATTAAATTCTATCTATTTTTTTTTAGTTTTCAAAATTTCTGTTTGTACCAAATACAATATTTTGGACTTAAAACTTGCAAATTTTTGTTTTTTTTTTGGATTTTTTAATTTAATTACCTTAGCCACATCTTTTGGATGCTGTAGGTTATAGATTTTTTTTTTAATTTTTCAAATCTTCATTATTTTCTAAATTTGCGAGTTTGAAAAACGTGAATCTAAGAAATATAAAGAGTTTCAGAGCCAAAAAAAAATCAAAATGGAAGGAAATTAAAAATTTAACTAAATGTAAAAAAATTAATATTCTAAAGCATGTGTAGTCTAAAAAATATAAAAAATACACATCGAAGAAAATAAAAGATGTAGGAAACCTATAAATTCTAAAAATTTTGTAAGAAATCTATAAAACTGACTTTCAAGCTTCAAAGTTTCTGTTATTTTTATTCTTTAGACTTGAACTGAACGACCAAATTCAAAACCAAAGTGTACGAGGGCATTATCATTCTAAAAGAAGGCATCCTTTTTGATTACTTGCATACTAAATACTTTTTCAATTTTTTAATTTAATTAGTTAGGGTACAACTTTTTCATGTTGTAGGTTTTGGACTGTTTCAATTTTAAAAAATTTTTAAATATCAAATATCTTTTTGATCTACTAGTTTTAAACACTTTAAAAATCAAAAAAATCAGACGAGTTCCAGTTAAAAAAAAATTAAAAAGTAGAAAAATTTTAAATTTTGTCAAATTCTCAATTATGTTTGAAAAATCTAACAAATCTACAAGCACTGAAAATCTATAGTGTAAAGAGAATATAAAAAAAATCATAAAAGTTTAAAGAGCTCAAAGAATTAAAAAAAATACAAAAGATCTAGCGAATTAAAAAAAATTCTAGAATACTCCAATATATATAAAAAATTTACACAAAATTTGAATCATTTAAGAAATCCAAAAGATCTGAAATCCCTATAAATCTAAAAAATATATAGACCGAGATAAATTGAATACAGTTAACCTATAAATTCTAAAAATTGAGTGGGAAATTTATAGAATCTACCTTCTGGTTTCAAAGTTCTCATTATTCTTAGCTTTGTACTGGACGACACCAAATCCAAAGCCAAGGTGTGCGGGTGCATTATCATGCTAAAAGAAAGCATCCTTTTTGTCTTTTTGATTTACTCTATTTAATTTAACTACAAAACTTAAGTAATTTTTGCTCAATTTTTCAGCTTTTTGCAGATAAATAATTAGTATCTCTACATAACAGTTAATTCTCTGATGACTGTGAAATATACAGCTCACTTTGAAAAATCCATATCTTAAAAAAATATGAATAGTTCTTTGAACTCTGGATTTTTTAGATTTCCTATTTTTTTTATATTACGTTAGGAATTTTAGTATTCTCTACAACATTTTTTTAAATTATTTTGTTTCTTGATTTTTTTTTCTTTTTTCAAACTTTTGTAGATTTTTCTGTTTTCAATTTTTTTATTTTTTACTTTTAGTTGAGATTCTTTGTATAATCTATATCTTTTAGACTTACATTGTCTTTCGAATGTAGGAATTAATTTTTTGAATTCATAATAATTTCTGTAGATTCTCTCACATTTCCTATACATTAAAAAAATATTTTAGAATTTGTAGGTTCTTCGTATCTTTTAATTTTTTTTAATACCCTAAATTTTTTATTTTGACTTTAGAAATTCGGGCCTTGATTTTGTTGATTCTTTTAATTTTTTAAACCTTCTAATGCTCCGATCTTCTTAGATTTTTTATTTTTTTGTCTCTGCCTCTTGGATTCCTTAATATTTAAAACTTTGATTTTTTTAATTGCCTAGATTTTTTATATATTTCATAAATTGTATTCTAATTTTTTTATATTTCTTGCAATATTCGATCTTTAAATTTTATTAGATTTTTTAATTTTTTTAGAACTTGTAATGCCTTATTTTTATATTTTATTGGATTATGACATGAATTTTTTAACTTTATTGAACTGTTTAAATTCTTTGTAGATCTTTAGAACTTTTCCGAAATAGGTACATTTATTTTTTTGAATTCTTCGATTGTTTCAATTTTTGCTTCTTTAAAATTTTCTTAGATTTACTTGATACATTCCATTTTTTTCATTCGAACTATAAAAATGGTTTCTTAGAGTCCTTTATATTTATTTTTATATCTACTACAATATTTTCTTCATTTTTTTTAAGATTGTTAAAGATTTTTCAAATTTTTGCTCTTTTTTATTCTTTTAAACCTTTAAGATTGTTAGAACTATCCCATTTTTTTTATTTCTTTTGATCATTTAGGAACCTTCTATTTTAAATTCTCTCAATTGTACAAATTTTCTCCATTGTCTAAATTTTGTATTTTTTTTTTTCATAAATTAAATTAAATTTCTTAATCTTTTGAGCTTTTGGATTTATTATACTAGAATCTTCATGATCTTCAATTTTTGTAGATTCTTTACGGCCGTTTAATGTCTTAAATTTTGAAATATTTGATTACTTTTAATTTCACAGATTTCTCTCATTTCATCATGTCGATGTTTCAGACTTTCGAAAATTAATGGGCTAACTTTAATAAAGTTTAGTTACAAAAACAAATGTAGCAAAATGTGTATATCTATCTACTAGCAATTTATCTAAAACTGATACCTATCACACCGATACTTTGGCGGACTCTGTTGAATCAGCAAATCGCCACTTTAGCGGATTAGGACCATAGCCACTTTAGGAGACTAGTCCTTAATAGATTTTAACGTACTAAAAGTAGTATATTGGTAATTTTAACAATTCGAACAAGAAGATGATTTTCATCTTTTCTTTTTTGTTTGATTGCAGTTGGTGTGGGTGAAGAATTGCACGAATTGAAATTCACACGATTACTCAAATTATAAAAAGGGTTTGGTTTGCTGATGTTTAAAAATGTACGGAATCTTCTGTTTATTGATTCTCTAAACTTCCGCAGGCTTACAATTATGTAATTATGTACTTAATGTAAACTTGAAAAGTCAAATGCGCCAACAATGATTTCATTTCTCAGAAATTATCGAACTTAATGAGTTAGAATGAAAATTGTTTATTAATCGTCCTCAAATCCAGTTATTTACTGAAACTTAAAAAATGAATGTGTTTGTTGTTTGATTGGTAGCAGGTAAATTTAAGTCATTTTACGTCTACCCACGCCTGTTCACGTGCCCTCCCACGCGCGAACTCAACTATTGACTAATATGGTATTGGAGGCAAGTAAACAAGCAGTATCTGATTAGATTTCACTTTTTCCGATAATTTGATTCACAACAAGAGTGATCGCAAGCTCGTTATGTTGACTATAAATTGTACCTTAGATCTGTGGCGGAAACTAGCTTTATGGGAGCAGTTATTAAGAAAAATTCTTTTTCAGGGCCTGGAAAAAACTGTGGTGATTGGGATTATTTAGAGTGTAGAGGAGAATAGAACGATTAAGACGGTAAAAAAGATCCGACTTTCTTTCGAAATATTTTATCTTTAATTTTACTCATTTATGGAAAAAGTTAAAGTTTGTTCGATCGGATTGTGCAATCGTATCCTCTGTTTATTTTAGACTTTTTTGCATGGAATATTGTTTACATAATCAATAATCACAATTTCTTTTGGCTACTTAAGAGTGGTGTGACTGAGAATTTTTTTTATTTATTGCTTGTTCTGTTTCATCGTACTTTCAGTATTGTTTTTCTCGCTTGCATGGTCTTTATCTTCATGTATTTGCTTCAGTAGTTTTCATATATCTTGACCGGTTTTTGACATTGCTGTTTCCAAATATTTACTTTTCATTTTTAGTCAGAGAAAAATAATTAAAAAAAAAAAACGAAAATTTTATAATTGAATAAAAACAAGCAAACGAAAGAACACAAGAACTAGAAGAGAATAAAAATACTTGGTGGTTAGATAAATACCAAGAACCGGTAATAATGATAAGATATTGAAACTACAGATAGATTAAAACAAAAAATTAAAACTAAATACTAAACTAAACTAAAACTAAAACGAAAACTAAAACGAAAACTAAAACTAAAACTAAAACTAAACTAAACAAACTAAACAAACTAAACTAAACTAAACTAAACTAAACTAAACTAAACTAAACTAAACTAAACTAAACTAAACTAAACTAAACTAAACTAAACTAAACTAAACTAAACTAAACTAAACTAAACTAAACTAAACTAAACTAAACTAAACTAAACTAAACTAAACTAAACTAAACTAAACTAAACTAAACTAAACTAAACTAAACTAAACTAAACTAAACTAAACTAAACTAAACTAAACTAAACTAAACTAAACTAAACTAAACTAAACTAAACTAAACTAAACTAAACTAAACTAAACTAAACTAAACTAAACTAAACTAAACTAAACTAAACTAAACTAAACTAAACTAAACTAAACTAAACTAAACTAAACTAAACTAAACTAAACTAAACTAAACTAAACTAAACTAAACTAAACTAAACTAAACTAAACTAAACTAAACTAAACTAAACTAAACTAAACTAAACTAAACTAAACTAAACTAAACTAAACTAAACTAAACTAAACTAAACTAAACTAAACTAAACTAAACTAAACTAAACTAAACTAAACTAAACTAAACTAAACTAAACTAAACTAAACTAAACTAAACTAAACTAAACTAAACTAAACTAAACTAAACTAAACTAAACTAAACTAAACTAAACTAAACTAAACTAAACTAAACTAAACTAAACTAAACTAAACTAAACTAAACTAAACTAAACTAAACTAAACTAAACTAAACTAAACTAAACTAAACTAAACTAAACTAAACTAAACTAACTAAACTAAAATTAAACTAAACTAAACTAAAACTAAAGTAAACGAAACTAAAACTAAAACTAAAACTAAACTAAACTAAACTAAAACTAAAGTAAACTAAAGTAAACGAAACTAAACTAAACTAAACAAACTAAACAAACTAAACTAAACTAAACTAAACTAAACTAAAACTAAAGCAAACTAAAGTAAACGAAACTAAACTAAACTAAACTAAACTAAAACTCAAACTAAACTAAACAAACTAAACAAACTAAACGAAACTAAACTAAACTAAACTAAAACTAGAACTAAACTAAACAAACTAAACTAAAATTAAACTAAACTAAACTAAAACTAAAGTAAACTAAAGTAAACGAAACTAAACTAAAACTGAAACTAAAATAAACTAAACTGAAACTAAACTAAAACTAAACTAAACTAAACTAAACTAAACTAAACTGAAACTACACTAAACTAAACTAAATAGATAATACCAACAATAAAGAAGAAAAAAGAAGATTTAATTTATAAGAACAGACTAAAAAAAAGAATTTTGCATAGAAATCGATATTAATAATACACAAATATCCAAATAAATACAATAAATAAATGACATAATATAATATAATAATAAAAAATATAAATATTCTCACGAATATAAATAAAGACATGCAGGATGTAAAGATGGCAGAAATTGAGAACGATTATTTCTTAGTCAATCTGATACTCAAGAAGAAGAAAAAAATTGTAGGAGGAAAAATCAGAGCGTCTAATTAGAAGCAGCCAAAAGAACCGGGGAAAGAATAGAAATAGGTAATAAAGAAAAATTAATAAAATAAATAAAACGTAGGTTCTTCATAAAGACAAATATACAAAGAAAAAGAAGAAACAAAAATACATATAATTAAACATATCAAAAAAACATTTTAATGGGAGTAGTTTATTAAAAAATCTATTTTTTAAATATTGTTTATATCAATAATCACCATTTCTGAGAAACTATTCCATCGTCCTTTCGGTCCTGCTTTTTTTGCCCCCATGCTCTTTAACTTCATGTATTTTCTCCAATACTTTTTATCCTATATGGTTTTTAACAATGCTGCTAGCAGTTTCTAAACATTTTCTCTCTTTATTGAGTCAGAAAAAAATAATTAAAAATAAATTGTAAACTTGAATTAAAACAAGCAAACGAAAGAACAGAAAAGCTAGAATAAAATTTAAAAAACTGATATTGAAGCAACACTGAAGAGTTTTTTTAAAAGAAACTTGAAACTAAATAACAAAAAGAAGAAAGTCAAGAAACTAAAATTCTTAAAGAGCACGATGAAACTTAAAAATCAAGAAACTTTCATCAAATCTGACATAACTAAAGAAGTAAAGAAGATTCAGAGAAAAACAAGATTTTTTTTGACCGAATGAAGAACCAAAAAAAATCAGATGAAAATTACACAAATCTAGCATAAATAGTAGGAAATAGATGTAGTTGAATTTCTAAAACAAATTTATAGCAAAACACAAAAGACAATTACAGTAATGAAAAAGGTTAAAACAAAGAATATGATTAAAGAAGTAAAATAAAAACTCTAATGGAAAAGAGTGAAAAGGAGAGGGCGGACGTTGCAATAATATGTACATCTCAGACAAATAAAAGTATGACGTAAAAGCCTAAAAATAAGTGTTATGAAAAGTAAATAATACTAACAATAGGAAAACTATATTATAAAAGAAATAGAATTTTGCATGGAAAATGATCTAAACTAAACTAAACTAAACTAAAACTAAAACTAAAACTAAACTAAACTAAACTAAACTAAACTAAACTAAACTAACTAAACTAAAACTAAAGCAAACTAAAATAAACGAAACTAAACTAAAAGTAAACTAAACTAAACTAAACTAAAACTAGAACTAAACTAAACTAAACAAACTAAACTAAAATTAAACTAAACTAAACTAAAACTAAAGCGAAATAAAGTAAACGAAACTAAACTAAAAGTAAACTAAACTAAAACTAATCTAAACTAAACCTAAACTAAATACATAAAACTAGAATTAGCATATGTAGAAAGAAATAGATGCAGTAAATTTTCGAAAACAAATTCATAGCAAAGCTAAATAAAAGAAAACAAAAAACAATTATAATAATGAAAAAGGTAACGACAATGAATATGATCAAAGAAGTAAATGAAAAAGGTGAAAAAGAGTGAAAAGGAGATGGCACAAGTAAAAAAAAAATAGGTACTTTACAGAGAGAAATTTACAAGACTGCGAAATATACAAAGAATAGAGAGAAATATAAAAGCATATAGTTGGTGGAAAACTACAATGAAAATCCTAAGCTTTATTACGATTGTGCTAAATATTACGAAATTAATTTGAAATCTTAAAATTTTCTTTTTTTCTCTGATTTCATAATTTGATTTTTTTGAATACATATTTTAGGTTTGTTGTTTTTTTTAAGATTTAGATTCTAGGAAATCTTGTAAGTTTAAAACTTAGGTAATTTAGGCAACCTAAGAAAAATAAAAAATCTAGAAATTGTAGTAACTCTAGCTAAAGTCTATAAAATTTAGAAAATATAGAAATTGTAATTCATCAAAAAATCTAGGAAATCTTTAAAATATTTATGTAGTTTACAGTTTAAGGTTTGAAAAATTTAGAGAATCTAACACAAAAAAATTTAAATTAAAATATTTGAAATCATAAAATTTTCTTTTTTTCCGAGTAATACTTTATTTCTTAAATTTTATAAATTTGGATGATTTGATTTTCGTTTTCTATATTTTTTAAGACAAATTTTCTCGAACTCGTAGAATTCTTTACATTATTTTATTAGATTTGGATTCTTTAAGTATTTTAGATTTCGCGTCTTGTAAGTGTATGGAATTTTAGCGTTTGTTTTTCTTAGGAATTTCATTTTTTTTTTTAGGAATTCCCATTTAGTAGATTCTATAGATTTCCATGATCTTTCTAAAAGCAAAATTCTTTGAATTCTGTTGTATCGTCGGGAATTAAATTTGAAATCTTCAGACTATATATTTTTTAAAGAATCCATGAAATCTTAAAATTCTAGAAAGTGTAGGAAATTTAAAAAATTTGGAAAAAGGGCACTTTGAAAAATCTAGAAAATCTAGAAGAATCTAGACTTTAGGGAATCTAAGAAGTTTATACATTCTATAAAGTTGTCTATGGGGCTTAAAAAATTTATATTTTATAGAAAATTTAAAAAAACGACAATTTTAGAAAAGCTTTTGGTTATCAGTTTTTCAGAATTTCTTCTATTTTGCATTTTATAGCTTTTGGGCTTCTTAAATGCTTTAAATTTTCTACATTTCTTGGTAATTTTTCAGACCACCAATAATTTTCGATAAAAATAATACAGGCGATAAACAAAAAAATTAAACGAATTAAAAAAATAAAGTCCCAAGCCATTGACAGATAACGAATAACATTTTTCCTGTGTGGTTGGTGTCCCTGACAACCTTCCTGCAAATCACCGCATATTTGACATATGTTGGTGTTAAGGTTACAGTTAGAGGTGTAATAAAATAATTAACAAAGGAAAATAAATTTTATTATACACACTAAAACAATGCAACTACCTACAAAAAGTGCTCAAAGTGAGTCCCTTCAATCTCAATGCAACTTAAAAAATTGTGTTGGAATTCAATAAAACGAAAATGTAAGCACCTGGAAAATGCGTGTAATTTTGCGAGAGAAATTTTGTTTCGTCGGGTTTCTTTTATACTATTTTTTCTTGTTTCTGCAATTCTAACACGCTTCGGATAGAATTACTGAAATTTGTACAGAGATGAACGTTTTTTTTTTTTTGAAATAATTCCGAACCGTGCCCCATAATTTCTTTCTTTTTAAAATTCTGTTTTCTGGGCTATCATAAATGAGCGATACTTTGTCCCTAAATCAATTTCCAGTGTGTATTAGTCAATTTTTTTTACCATATTTTGTTCAGTTTGTTTCGTAAAATCGTATTGATACAACATATCTGCTGGTTATTCATTAAGTTCAGAAATCAATCGTTCGGGATCCAAAAATTCTAGAAACAATTTGTGAATATTCCGAAATAAACAATAATCTAAAGAATACAAAGAAGCAAAAAAATTCGAGAACTAAAAAATATACGAAATACGAACAATCCAAAAATTATGTATTTCCTTATAAAGTTCAAAAATCTGAAAAATCCTGAAAAAAATTAAATTGTGATAAATCTAGAAAATTTAGGGAAAAAAAACAAAAAAGCTATAGGATTCAAAACAATTCAAAACATCCAAAGAGTCTACAAAATCATAAAAATTCAAAAAACTAAGAATAAAAGAAATTTTCAAATTCTAAGATGTACAAAGGGTTCAAGAAACTCTACTACAAGAATATCTAAAGAATTAAAATTAAAATCCAAAATATTTAAAAATTCCCAAAATCTAAGAAATTTAAAATCCAAAATTTCAAGTGAGCAGCGGATGTAAGAATACTAAACACCATTTAAAAATTTATATTAAAACAAAATATTACGAATTTGAGAAACCCAAAATATCCGAAGAGCTTAAAGAAACACCAATGTAATCTAAAAACCCGAAGATTTTAGGTAATTCTAAAAATTAGAATTTAAAGAATTCAGAAAATTCGTAGAATTAAAAGTAACTAAAAAATTGGAAAACTTTAATAGATACGAAAATTCTATAGAATTTGTTAATAAAATCTTTAAATCCAAAGAGTGTTAAAATGCAACTGAATAACACTAATAAGTTAGATTCTAACTGTTAGAAGATCTAAAAAATTTAAAAATTTTAGAATTGACAGAATCCAAAGAAACCAAATTCCAAGGAATCAAAAAGAGACAAAAAGAAAAATTCTACAGCAGATAATCTGAAAAAGCTTAAGCGTCTAAAGCCTGTAAAGCATCTAAAGCATCCTAAGAGTCCAAAGAATTTTATACGAAATTATATGAAAATACAGAAAATCGATCAAAAAATTCAATAATATCGAAAAAGAATATACCAGATACAGCATTTGTAGAATGTAGAGAATCCAGAAGAACCGTAGAATTTTAAGAATAAAAAAAACACCAAAAAAGTTTCCTTGAATTTCTAAGTAAATAGAATACATACAAATTTCTAAAAACGAAAGAATTTATAGAGTCCAAAATTCAAAAAGTTAATACAATTATTAAAAATTATGCCAAAACCAAAAGTTATTCACAACTCAATTTCGAGTGGCACTTTTCTTTCCTAGCTCGTTAAATAACAATCCTCACTGTTTGCAAAGCTCTGAATGGTTAAATTTTTTGTTTCTCGAAAACGGTGCCTCCTTGAAGGAAAATGCCAAGAGTAAATTCTCAAGAGCTCATTTTTGAATGCCATTTAACGAGAACTTAATTCTCTAACTCTTCAAACGACAAAATTATGTCGTATTTTTTACGGAAATGCATAAAATCGCTTGAGATCAAGATTCTACAACGATTTACAAAAAATTTTGCTGTTCTCAAGGTCAGCAGAGCTCTCAATCTACAAAATTTTTGTTTCTCGAAATCGGTGCGTCCTAACAAAAAAATGACAAGAGTAAAAGTTGTTCAAAATTTAATTTTGAATAAAATTTAGTAAGAACTCTCTTTTCTAACTCTTCATTTAAGTAAATTACGTCGTATTTATGACTGAAATGCTTAAAATTGCTTCAAATTAGTTTCTCCAACGATTTAAGAAAGGACTTGCTGTTCTTATTGTTAGCAAAGCTATCAATGTACAAAATTTTTGTGTTTCTCAAAACCGGTGCGTCCTTGTGGAAAAATGCCAAGAGTAAAAGATTTCCATTTTTAATAACATTTAACAAGAACTTCCTTCTTTAACTCATTAAACTTACTTCTTTTTCAAAAAAGTCAATACAGAGAATCTAAGACATCCAAAATATCCAGAGTTTAATAAATTCGAGAAGTTAAAAAATCCAAAGAATTTAAAAATCTAAAGAATTCCAAGCATATCAAAAATTTAGAGAGCTTAGGAGTACAGAAATTCTGTTAAATTGACAGTGTCTAGGAAGTCCAAAACACTAAAAAGGTTTAAAATCTCCAAACAAAAAACAAAAAATCTGAAAAATGCAATACGCCCAAATACTAGAAAATCTAAAAAATCTAAACATCTTACGAACACAAATTATGAAAAAACTGACGGAAATACATCAAATTTGTAGAATATGAAAAGCTTAAAGAATGTAAAACTCAAACCATCAAAAGAATCCAAATAAATCAAAAAATCCGGAAAAAATCACAGAAGACTTATAAAACAGTAAGTAAAGACTAAAAAATCTCCATCCAAAAAATCCAAATATTTGAAAGATTGCCGTGAGCGGCGGATAAAAAAAATTCAGAAATTCCAAAAATCTAAATAATATAAGTGATCTAAAAAGTGCAAAGGATGCAAAAGTTCACAAAGAATGTAAACAATCCCAAGAAGTTTAAAAAATGGATACATTATGCTAAAATCTACAGTCAGAAGAATTTTAAAACTAAGAATCCAAGAAATCCACAAATTCTAAGAAATAAAAAGAGTTTAAGACATACAGAACATGTACGGAATTCTACCAACACAAGAATATTTAAAGAATTTAGGAAATCAAAAAAAATCTATTAGGAGAGCACCGGATATAAGGAATACTAAACACCACTTGAAAAATTTACAATAAAATATTAAGAATTTAAGAAACGGAAAATATCCAAAGAACTGGTGAAATTGTATTGTACTCTAAGAACCGGAGAATTGAATTAAAAATCTAACGAGAATTCAAATGCAAATCAAAAAAATAACAAAGTCAGAAATGTAAAATAAATATACAATCTCGATAATTTTAATAAGATAAAGGATCTAAAAAATACAAAAATTTATAGAATTGGTACTAGAATCTAAAGAAACCAAAATCCAAGCATCTAAAGCACCCTAAGAGTTCAAAGTGTTCAGTGGATTAGTAAATAATATAAAAAATACAGAAATCGTAGAATTTTGAGTCTTAAGAATCCGAAATTCAATCGATCAGAGTTCAATAATGTCAAAAAAGAATATACTAGATACAAAGATTCTAGACATAATTAATAATAAATCTAAAGAGGCTAGAGAAACCGTCAAATTATCAGAATTTAAAAAATCTAAAAAAGTGCGAAAGAAATAAAAAAATCGAAAAGAATTCAGCAAAAATTTTACATACCATCTGATAAATTCAAAAAAAAAATATAGCAAATCCGAAAAAGTTTGAGTCCAAAGCATCAAAGAATTCAAGTAATACAAAAATTAAAAAAAAAGAACCAGAGCATCTAAAAACAAAAATGGAAAAAAATCTTAATTGTCTTAAGAAAAGTTGATTCTAGATTTTGAAGTAATTTTACGCAAATTATTTTTGAAACTTTCTATAAACCGTCAAATTTTCAAAATTCCAAAAAAAGGCTTTCAAGAAGTTTTCTTGAATTTCTACGTAAATAGAATAAAAGAAAGAATCTATTGAATCAAAAATTGTAAGCACTTTTTCAAAAAAAATCAATAAAGAATTTAAGAAGTATCTGAAGAGTTCAACAAATTCGAACCTAGAGAGCTACAGTACAGAAATTCTGTATAATGGAAAGTATCTAAGAAATCCATCACTAAAGAGGCGTAAAAACGCCAAAAAATCAAAATATCTGAAGAATCCAATATGTTGAAAAGATAGAAGAGGTTGGCGGATACAAAAATTCTCATTACAAAAAAAAATAAACCAAAGAATCTAAATACTCAAAGAATACAGTTTATCAAAAACTAAAGAACACAACAAAAAAAAATCTCAAAAAAACTACACAATTTGAGGAATTCTAAGCATCCTAAGTTAAAGTGATCTAACTAGTGCAAAAAATGCAAAAGTACACGAATCCAAACATTCCAAGTAGATTCAAAAAATCTGTAATTATTAGTGAGCCTGAAAAAACTAATAAAACTCAATCTAAGACTTCAAGAATTTAAATTGATGCAAAGGTTCCAAAATATGCAGTGAAAATTTGCAAAACACCATCTTATAAATTAAAAAAATCTAGCAAATCCGTAAAAATTTGAGTCCAAAAGTTCAAATAAAATTAAAAAAACGACCCGAAACATTCAAACACGAAAATGAAAAAAAAATCTAAATTAACTTAAAACTAAAAAATATATTAATACTTTCGGTTTATGAAACCGACTGAAAATAGACTTTCTTCGTCATATTGATGTTCCCATCATTCTGTACAAATTGTAATCGATAATTCCACGAATTTAAACAATAAACTAATTGTATTTCGCTCCTGGGGAGGTAAAGTAATTGTCCCATTGTTTTCGTTATTGACAAATAAAACAAAACACCACCGGCAACAATTAATATAAAATATGTTAATCAATTTACGGAGCTTCTATCAAGATTTCACCAAACGTTCCATGACTCATGGGAAAATCGCAGCTGTTGACTACGACGCTGAAATCGCCCACAAAGACATTCCACTGCTAGACAAGAAAATGAATGAGAAGGTAGCATTTACTGTACTTAAATCTTTCATAACTTTATTAAAATCTTAGCATCATAAAAAGTTTTGTTTTTTCATTGAACCGAACCTATCTCGAAAACTGCCTCGCATCCGAAGGCCCTTTGCGTTTCGGCTGTCTATACACCACATTTTTCTTAAAATCCTTGCTCGGTAAACTATTGAAGTTTTTGTAGTACCCAAATCCTCCACCCCCCTTTCTCTTCGTCGGTCGCTCTGATTTTTTCACCCCCACTTCTGCAAAAACACCAATAGTTGTTTAAAACCAAAAACTAAAAACTTACTCAAGTCCACGGCAGGGGGCACCTTAAACCCGAAAGAAAGCGCAACTTTCGCCAAATCCAACGTACTAACGTCAAATATAGTCTTCAGATGATGTGAATCGTACGCTCTAACATATGCTTTGAAAGCCTCCTTCGCAGACATGTTTAAGAAGTAATTCTTTCCGATTAAATTTTCCAGCTAAAAATAAATCGCTAGTTGGAAATCAAACTTTTCCGTCACCAACCTGTAGTTGAATATCTGCAATTTTGTTCCAACTAAACTCAAACTCGTTTAATGGAACCTTCGCGTGTTTTAGATATCGAAGAAAACCGAGTTCTTCGGGTCTAAGAATGAGTAAAGCATGTCCGCTACTTCCTTCACCGCGAGCAGTTCTACCAACTCTGTGGATATACTCTTTCGGGTCGTCTGGAGGATCGTACTGGACGATCCAATCAACGGCTGGAATGTCCAAACCTCTGGCTGCGACGTCAGTACACAACAAAATTCCGGAATCGGCGTTGCAAAATTGGAAGAAGGTGGTGGTCCGCTTGGCCTGTTTTTGTTTGCCCTAGAATCAAACAGAGGCTCGTTAACGAGTGGCCACTAAGCCCCTAAACATAGCGTAGCTGTTACCCATCAACCCTGACATCTACGCATCGCAACGCTTAACCTCAAAATGTCGATTGGCAGGCAGAGCTACCAACACACTTCTAACTTTCAAGGTCCCAGAAAACTTACATGGATGCACATGACAGGTAGATCGATATAGTTAAACAATTCATGATGGTACTTCACGGACATGCATGAACTGAAAAACACCATAACTTTCTTTTTTCGGTTCTTCTTTAAAAATGTAAATAGGACCAATAATCGTTTCTCTGATGGGCACACGACGTATCCTTGTTCGAGGCCTGTTACAGTTGCTTCACTTTTAGCATCATCGACTCCGACATAAATGGGCTCTTTTTTTAAAGCCAGAGAAGTGAGAGCTTCAGTTTTCTTACTTTGGGTCGCACTGAACAGCATCGTTTGGCGTCGTTCTGGAAAACATAATAATGAGCTTCTCTCTTTTTGTAGTATTGAAATTTTGCGTCTTAGATTTTCAGGTAATAAAATTAAAGGCCTTGTTTTTGGAAAAAGTCTAATTGAGCAGCAAAATTTTGGCGGGAAAATAAATAGAAAAACTAAAAATCGCTATATTAAAAACTAACAAGAAAATTTAGAACATGTGCTAGAGTATCAACGACAGTAAAAGATGAGAAATGAAATATGTGATATGGGAAAACGTGATGAATGACAGAAAAATGTCGATCAATATAAGGAAAAAAGAAATGTCAAAAGTAGATGTTAATAGTGGGACACGGACAAAAAAAAAACACAAGTAGAATAGAAGCAAGCGACCTAAGCAAATAACAAAGGAATTGAAGAGTTTGTTAGAAAAATAAAAAAGACAAAGAAATAATAATAATAAAAACAAAATACAAAATATTTGCTGAACAGGAAAATTAAATATTAATTATCCCATTATAACTAAAATAAGAGTATAAAGAAATAAAAAGTGAACACCTCATTCTCGTGATAAAGACAGAAAAAATGTAAGAAAATAGAAAGAGATAAGAAACAACTTCATAATTACGTAATCTGTCGTAACAGTAAAAAAAACACCAATTCTTAAAGTTCAACTATTTTTTTTACAAATCAACTTAAGAATCATTTAAACCAACACAAAAAAATTTAAAGAATTTTGGTCCTTAAAGCCGGATAGAAACGAAGTTAGTTAAGATATTAATTAAGTTATGTTAAGTAATTATTTAAGTTCTTACCAAATTTCAGTACCTAGTTGCTAATAATATTGCTAAAAATGTACTTAAATTGAACATACCCATTTTCAAAATTTTGTAAAAAAAAATAATAACTTGGCAATCTTACATTCAAAATTTAAAAAGAAGATTATGCGTTTAAAGCATTTGATCCAACAAATCAGAATATGTAAAAAAAAAAATAGCGTTCTTTTTAAAACAATTGAGTTGAGTACGGTCCTGGACTATAAGAACACCATGTCTAAAGTAAAATATTGTTAGAATATGCACTTCTTTGCTTCATATATCATAATGTATTGAAAAATTTCATATCATAAATGCGAAAAGCAAGATCCACCGATATCACACTATTGCCTCACCCTGTATATGTATATAACGCGTGATCCAAAAAAATATTGACTTTCAGGCCAGTATCTTTATTATTTACTGCTATTCTTTCTAGTCCTAGACAAGTTAATGAAAAAGGCAAAAGAGAGAAAGATACAGAGTCATTACAAATGACTGTGGTCGAAGCACGCCACATCATGTTATAAGTTTTTGCCGCTCTGTTCAAACATAATTCTAGTGTAGCGACATTGTTCATGTGAATGTCATTCAGTGTTTTCATTTTCGAAATTCTGTGTTTCCAGTTGTTTATTTGACTCGTGCTCGTCCCTGAAAAATTTTCTTGAATAAAATCAGTCTTTGCCAAGACTAGTGATGACTCTAGAGCATTGACAACGGTAATCACAGAGATTTTAGTAAAGAAAATGTTTTAAACGACAAGCAATGTTTTTAGGTTTATGTATTTATATTTCCAACATGATGGAGCTACGGCACATACCAGAAGAGCAAATATTGCCTAAATGCAACAATTTTATGAAGATCGTGTAATAAGTCAAAACTTTAATCCAGAATGGTCGGCTCGTTCCCCTGACGTCACTCCTTTAGATTTTTAAACTTATAAGATATCGATAAACAACGCGTACAAAATGTAGCAGTAATGCATGAAAGATTGTGGAGTTAGTTTTTTGGAAATGGTACGAAAATATATCTCAAAACGTTCTTCACAATGAAATCTTTGTCAACTACAAGCAAAAAAAATGTACCGTTCAGTATGATGATTACCAATTTTTTGAAACTGTCACAACCCGAAACGTACACCAAGCATTGCCTTCGTCGCTCTGCAGCTACGATGCTAATTTTGTCACCGTCAAACGTTAAACGAATAGGCGGATCGAAATTATCCTCAGTAGCAGACCGAAGATTCTGTATCGAAAAAAATTGCCGTCCTGGCCAAAAGTTGAGTTGTGAGTACGAGTCAGATGATTAAGTTAGGTTAGGATTGTGTCAAAAAATTTGGTGTACAATAAAAATAAGCACTCTTTTAATTTTAACTTTAACACATTGCCAAAGTCGTTTTCCTTTGCCATTCATTCACAAGTGAAGAAATGTTAATTTCAAATGCGACATATTCCTTTAGAATGAATTTTTATTAGTTTTGTTTCATTTCTTAAAAAGTACAAATATTTTATAAGTTTACTATTCAAGATATAGTGCCAGTGTATCTTTGGTTTTTGGCTTACTTGCTTTGCTTTTGGCGACAAGTGCAGTGTGACAATATACTTATTATGCAACGAATTTATCTCCGGTGAATGTTCACTTGTTCGTATAATTATGATCATTTTTATATGAAGCGGCAACCATAAACTTTACATACAGTTTTCACGCCAACTTGGGCTACAGTCTTTTATAATGACCCTGTAGAACTATACCAGAAACAACGTTCAACTCACTTGGTAAAAGGTTAATAATTTGTTTCATTTCCTCCTCGAACCCGATATCCAGAATCCTGTCAGCTTCATCAATAACCAGGCACTGCAAATTCTTAAACAAAAAATCCGGCGTGTTTTGCATATGATCCAATAAACGTCCTGGCGTTGCCACCAAAATATTAATTCCCTTTGACAACTTCTGAGCTTCAGTCTGTCTACTCGCTCCACCCATAACCAAGCCGTAAGTATGATGATGATACTTCATCAATTCCTTTAAAACACCGAAAGTTTGCATAGATAACTCCCTCGTTGGTGAAATAATAATAACTCCGGTTCCTAAAATCCACGTGAAGTCAGCAAAACTAACTTTGCAAGCCACAAATACTCACCGTTTCTAGGCATAAATCTCAATTTATAAATCAATTCGACGGCGGGTATGAGAAAAGCCAGAGTTTTTCCAGATCCCGTTTTCGCAGCACCAACCAAATCACGACCTTCCAGTAGCTGTGGAATCGATCTCGCTTGGATTTCCGTCATTTTGACAAACCCCATGTCGGCTATTGCTTTGAGAGTGTTTTCACAGACTTTATTTTTGAGAGTATCAAAATTTGAGTTACTTATGATTTCTATGGTGGTCTCCGCGCCAGGAACTGAAAAAAGATGAGAGTGGCGGTTACAAGGCAAATACACAAACACTGTGGAAACGGTAATGGACTCAGATTGAAAATTCTGTTCATTGTGGGTCTCTACTCAAAATTACTAAAAGCGCTGTTTTACAGTACGCACGCCTTCTAGAAAAAAACGTGCGTTGCTTAAACAGCGTTCAAGTAAAATAAGGAGACTCATATTCGCCTTCGTTTCATCACATTTAAAAGCTTAGAAATCTTATTCAAATGAACGCTTACGGTTTTCTCGGTCGAGGTCTTCTTTGCAATCTTCTGCTTCGTTTTCTTCGGGGGTTAGGTCATCTTCAAGCTCTTGGTCCTCGTGAGAAACTGCTTTCTTGGTTTTCTTTCTTTCTAAAAATAGAAAATGGTGAACTTAAGTGACAAAATCAAAATAAAGCGTCTTGCTTTTTGAAGGATAGACAAAATCATTTATTCCAGACACTCAAATCGATGTGAAAAATTCAAAAACCTAAAAAATTTAGATAAACTGTTGAATCATATAAAGAATATATGATAAAATAAAACAAATACCCTAAAAATCAAAAATTTGCCACGGATGCAAAAGAACCTTTAATATGTATTTATCTAACAAGTGGAAAACATACTTATTGCCTGCCATAATCACACAAGTATGGAAATCTTCTGATCTCACACATGTTACATACAACATTTTATCTATATATTTTCGCCTTAAAACGAAATACAATTTGTTTTTATTAAAAAACAAAATTTAGAAAGCATACAAAAATTTAAAGATTTGCGTCGGGTACCAAGGTCCTAAAAACAATCTAACGATTAAAAAATTTGATAATCTAAAGAAATAAAAATATATAAAGAATCCAAAACATTACATATTAAGGCAATATTAGAAAATTTAAATAATTTAAATAGTCCTTAAGAGAATATAGTCAGATCTGAAAACTACACAGAATCAAAAATAGAATTTAAAAAATTGATGGATTGTTTGTAACAACGAGAAATTTGTATTATTATTATTCTTATTATTATTTATAATAAATTTAAGTAATTTGCAGAGACAAACCTTTCATTTTATTTTATATACAGTATGGTCATTTTAAAATGAGCTACCCGTATTTTGCAGTTTATTGCATACTAATTGTTTCGTTTTAATTTTTCGGGTAACAAACATCCAAACCGTTGGTGAAACTTTTATCTCTAAGTTAACATTTTAAATTTAAATCAAGTAGTCTAAACATAATTGTCATTTTTCCCCAATGAAATTGCAAAATTAGTGTTCCAAGATAGAATCAAAAATTTCTTCCAGAAAAAGTCAGTTAATTTCCTGTCGATGAAAATTTCTTTTTCTGAAACCGAAGCTTCTTGATCATTTCCCTGCGAAAACTGCGGCAGGGAAAGTCCATTTCCCTGTCGTCGTCAGGTAAAGTCCATTCCCTGCCGTCGTCAAGGAAAAATATGACTTCAATAATTCAAACGAAGAAAATTGACGTATTTGATTTTTGTGAAAATTATTTCTTAAATTAAAAATTAGTAATTTTTTATTAAAATCAACGGTTTCAGAAAAAAATTAATACATTTCTCGTCAGGAAAATGTTGAAACTTACCTCTTCACAAAGTGCCTCGTCTCTCAACATCTCCTCGGCAGTAACCGTACATTTTACTGACTCTTATGTAAATAACTATTACCTAACTTGTAACTGTAACCTTAAACTCACACTAATATTTGACATTTCGTCCAATGTGTGTTACCAACGGAAATAAAGTTTCCAGAGTTTTGGTTTAGTAATGGCATGTTAACGCATTCAAAATGAGTACGTTAACAGCTTTCATTTATCATTTACATAAATATATACAGGACTAGTCACGTAAGGGCTATTTCTAAATTTATTTTGTACGCAACCAACAATATAAATAACCCTGACCACTTGCTACCAGATTAAAAGTGATTTAATTTAGTAATCAAAGTAGGAATTAAACGCGGCTGAGAACGTCAAAATGACAGATGATTAATTTATTTTTAATTTTATCAACCACAACAATATAACAAAGAAACTAACGCAACAGATGTTTAAAGTGTGCTCCATTCCTTCAAGACATGCCTTAAGTCTATTTAGAAATGATCGTCGCACATTTCTTATTGTCTTGTGCTTTTTCAAAAGTCGCATGACAAGACAATTAAATAGACAAAGCAATCGTGGATACAAAATTTTATTTTTTTTAATGAGGGAGCTAGTCGTTGTCGCAAATTGTATTGCTGGTTGCGGTAATAAAAAATTCAGAAATACCCCTTACGTGACTAGACCTGTATATACTTTTTGAATAAAATAAAATACTTTATCTGCCTTAGCTGTTAACGTAGTACTTTATCTACTCTTACAAATGAAGACTACTAAATCTGTTATTTTCAATTGATAAAAGTGGAGTTCATCATCTGCTATAGAAAAAAAACAATTATTAAACAAAAAAAAACAATAAACAAGCATACTGCAACATAAAAATACTAATTAAAATCACTTTGCAACTGAAGGCTCAAGTTCACGTTAGGTTATTAAAAAAAATTATTCCAAAGCTCTACAATTTGGAATCCATACCAACAAACTTATATAGAACTTTCATAAAAGATTCATACATCAACACACCTATGATAATAAAAAATGCTGCTGATTTGTCACTTCTTAATATTATTAATTAATTATTTATTTACAAGAAACTTTTCACTTACTAGGTACAGAAGGTTCCACATCTTCGCTCGGTTCATCTTTCTGCCTCTTTAACTTCTTTCCTGATTTCTCACTACCTTCTGCATCTTGGTTGACCAACTCTTCTTTTATCTGTTTTTCTTTCTGCTGAACCAACTTTAGTTTTTGTTTCTCTCGCTTTTTAATCTTTCTCATTAACACTTTGTCTTGAATGGACATTTTTTAAGCAAAACACTGTCACTATCTCCGAAATTTCCACGCACGTGTTTCCAAAGTCGCTACCTCAACTTAAGACGCAGAAAGTGAGGTTATATCAGGGTATCAGGTATGTCAACACAACAAAATTAAAAACTTTAGAAGCTTGACGCGTTGCAGTTTTGCATCATCCATAAATTATACGAAGCTTTTTGCAACTTTCTTATAAAACGGTGTGACAATGCTAATAAAGTCTCTTATTTTCAATATTTTGTGGGTACCGTGCGATTTATACAGCCCAAAAAACTAGTGTTTTCATTTTTAATCCCGTGCAACACTGTCAAATGTCAAAGTTTACGAATTGTTTTTCATAACCTAAAAAACATTGCGCTGTCCCCAAAGCGAGTGTCAGTTTCCCAAAGGTTTTCGTGTTTTTCACAATTAGCTTACTATGGATTACAACTAACACCGAGTTTTACGGTTTCTGAAAAATATGGCTAACGATAGAGAAATTCTCCGAGAAGTTTGGGAAGGTAAACTCCCAATTTCGTTCCAAATGGATCCAGAGGAAGTTGTTGAATTGCAACAACCGGACCCCTTTTATTTAATGGTTCCTCGTTTAAGTTACTTTCCTTTAGTTACGGATAAAGTTCGGAAACACTTTCTACGATATGTCGCTAATGATAAACAAGATAGAGAAATGTGGCTTGAATATGGGGGGCAACCCATAAAGTGGCATTATCCTATTGGTGTTTTATTCGATTTATTTGTGACTTCTGACGACCATCTTCCTTGGAACATCATAATTCATTTCGATAAGTTTCCAGAAAATCAGATCTATAGATTTAACAATAAGTAAGTGTTTGTGGAGTCTTGTTAAATGGTAAAATTTTTATTGTAGGGAGACAGTTGAATCTTATTTCATGGCTTGTTTGAAGGAAGCTGATGTCCTTAAACACAGAGGACAGATTGCTAGTAATATGCAAAAGAAGGACCACAATCAGCTCTGGTTAGGCCTCCAAAATGGTAAAAACTAACATAATTAACTTTTTTTTTAATAATATAATCAGTAGTTTTGAGAAAATCCGCCACTTTGCAGGCAATGTAGCCGTTTCCATGGTAATTGTAATAGTCCACATAATTCTTTAGTCTTACTTCCTAACTTTATCAGTGTAATCATATCAAAAATAAACTGGACCACTATAGCTAACCCCACAACTATGGAAACAGTGACTACAAAATGGCGGACTCCACCACCACTTCTTTCAGTCAATGTTCTATAATTTACAGATAAATTTGAGCAATTCTGGGCTGTGAATAGAAAACTAATGGAGGTTTCACCTGAACAAGAGTACTTCAAATACATTCCATTTAGATGTTACTTAGAAGATGGATATCAACAAAAATTGATCAAGCCAGTTGCAGAAGATGGACGTCGTAAAACGTTACGAGATTTACTAATTGAAATGTTCCCAGGAAAAAACGGTACTTTCTCTGGGAATTTGTGTGCTTGATTTAATGCAATTTTTACAGTTAATATCAAAACGCATGGAATGGTCCCCCCTTTAGAAACCCCTCTGCAATGGATGTCTGAACATCTCAGTTATCCCGACAATTTTTTGCATTTATGCGTGCAAATGTAGCATGAGTTGCCTTTTATTGGTTTCAAATGATTTATGTGAATGTGAGTATAAGCTTCATGCAAATTTTCTCACTTATTTTTAAAAGACGAGGTGATCATTTATGATGTAATCTGCAATTTAAAGGAATTTATTGGTCAAATTATATATACAAATATGTTGTATGGTAAGAGGAAATAAATTTTTTCATTTACTTTTACTGTGTGTGTTCAAAAAGCTTGATTCAGAATGTTTCCCAGTGATTTATCATAGATATATAGAATTCATTATATGAAACTGTCAATATTTTGTCTTTGAATTTATAATTATTTTTTACTTTAAATGAAAGTTCTGATCATTTCGTTAGTCTTTGTTACTTTGTCTACAAGCAAAAAATGACATTTTTTGCAAAACGTCCATGATGGTATCCTGTTTTGTCAATTTTTAAAAACTATTCTTTTTTGGTTCCATAATAGACAAATTCTGAGTGAAAACAATAACTTAGCTAATTCTTGATACAATGCCAAGCGATAAAACTCAGAAATCAAAAATTTTCCCTGCTTGCTAACGGCTTCTTTCAAACACAGTAAATAGTGTCACACATATAGGTTAAGATCAGTTCACAATGGAGTAATTTCCACCGTGTCAAAAGACGACATTGACAAATTTATTTCTCGCAATTGTAGTAACCATTATAAAGTCAGCACTGAATACAAAAAAAAAAAGAAAACTGAAAGATATCTCAGAACAAGCCATAAAGAAAAAGAGAAACATCCAAAAACAAGCGACATAAGAAAAAGACAAAGTAATTCTGGACAAAAATTGAACGGGAGCCAAAAGTGGCAGAGAATTCAGACTGAAAGTGGATTATACAAACAACGCAAAAACAAATGAACCCACAATAAAAAGTAAGGAACTGATGATAAGAAACATAATTCACAAAGAATCTACAAAACTGGTATGTAGACCAAAACCAAGATCAAGGATCTATATGCAAAAAAAACTGCGCAACTTGATACATGGAATGTAAAAGAAAAAAATAGAAAAAAAGAGAAATAATGGAAACAATGTCAAAAAAGGGAACGGGACGAAGAAAATACAAAAAAGAAATTGAATGTGGATGGAAATTATAGAGCAAAAGAGGAAGTTGCACCATCAAAAGAGAAAGGTAATGCACCATCTTCTAAGACTAGAATTATGTATTGACAAGGAAAGAATTTTCAAAAGAAGAGAAAACAAGAAGAAAATAAGATGTTATAAAAGCAGCTAAGGAAAATTGTCGAAAATGTCTCATCGCAAAAAGCGGTGGAATGTGGAACATGAAAAAGCGACACAGGTAATCGCAACCAAATAAGGGAAATACGGGAAGTGGATAAACACACAATAGATGTGTTAAAGCTGTGTACAGAAACAATACAAATATCTTCAAATGAGGAATCTAAGTTCAAAACTGAAATTGGAGCAAAATAAAGCTGCGTGCTGAGTCCATTACTACGAGTATTCGCCGTAATAGAACAAGCGGGGAAGGAAGTGAAAAAGAAAAAGAAGCAATTACAACTGGACTTTCGGAAAATGAATACCACATGCCAAAGTTGCGGATTCGAGTATAGCGTACAACACAACATGAACGTTTTAAATGATTTTCTCTCAAATTAAAGAATTAATTGAGAACATGCTTACACCTAACGCGTTGTTTTTCTTATAACACTTGAATGTTATATAAGTTTTTTTTTTATTTCTTTATTTTTCTAAAACCTATCAATCGATTTTGCCAAATACTAAATACAACCTAGAGAAACACATGGGGCAAAAAACGTCCGCAGCTCGTTGTTTCACCGCTGATTTTTGAGTTTTTACATTCTCACATTTTCAGTTCTTGCTTCATTGGATTACTTAGTTATCAAATTTTTCAACAATACACATCTTTTTTTTAATCTATAAAAATATATACATATATAAACAATATAAATAAAAATGAATATATAAAATTTAATAAATGTATATATAAAAATCGGATTAGCACAAAAATTAAAACAAAAACGTGTTTAATGAAGTTGGAAAAAACTAAAACAACGAAGCGACTCAAGAAAGCTGAAGAAAAATGAAAACAAGAAGTTTTACATTAAATCGGTATTTAATATCCTCGTTTTTCTTCTTGTTGTGCATTTTTCTGTCTTTTCTTCTTGCATCTCTCCACCTTTTCTCCTTCGCTTCCTATAAATTTACTTTTTTCATCATTTAAATACAATGTTGAGTCATAGTCTTTTGTTTTTAATTTCGTGATGTCTTTCTAGAGGTTTCGTATTTCTTTTCCCTGATATTCGTTCTCAACAGTTTTTATCTGATCTCTCTGATCTTTTTATCAATTTCCTTTTTTTTACACATTATTCGTCCAATCACTTTGTGTCTTCTTTTCTCTTCTTTTTACTTTTATGTTTTTTTTTTCGCATAGGTAGCCAGTTTTCTTCTATATTTTTCCGTGAGTTTGTTCTCGTCTTTTGAAGTTTTTTTCCTAGGTCTGCAGCATATTTTCTTTCTATTTCGTCTTGTTGTGGGTCTCGCAAATGATACTTTGAATTTAAACATCTTTTGAGTTTGGTTGTTTACTTACATTTTACAGTTCTTTCTATTTTTGAACCCACTTTTATTCTTCCTTTTCTTTCTTCCTCCTCCTCCTCTTCTTCTTCTTCTTCTATTTCTTCTTCTTCTTCTTCTCCTCCTCCTTCTTCTTCTTCTTCTTTTTCGTGTATTTCTTGTTCTTTTTTTTTGGAGAGATAAATAACTTGTCTCCTGCTCTCAATCTTTAAACGTTCTTGTTCTGCATTATCTGTAATTTTTATGTACAATTTGGTAATCTTAATGAACATTCTTCCATGAAATTCCTATAACTTTCTTTCCTGTTTTTTTTTTTGGCTTTCTTTTATTTTTTTTATCTCTGTTGTCATTACACTTCAACTGATCTCTTTTCTTCTAATTTTCTTTTGTTTAATACCAGTGAACTTCCTAACTTATTGCTTTTCCTAAAGGTTTCCTCTTCTTCCTCATCCTCTTATACGCCACTCTTCCTTTTTCCAAAAATTCGCCTTCTTACATTTTTTATTAAAATCTTCGTAAAAAAGAGAAAGTAAAAGACCAAAAATGTTAGAGAATATTAAAATAAGGTGTAATAAAACTTTCTTCCCTTTCCCATCTCACTTGCTAAATGCGATTTTTGGGACTAAAATAGTGGAGAAGCTGTCAAAATTGATTTGATCACTTTAAACTTAACCTCCTGTCATTCGCTGGATTTCTTTAATTGGTTTGTAACTTTTCAATGAGAATTTAGAAAATCTGGTTCCAAAAAAATTACAAATCGTCGACTGCTCGTTTGTCAACATAAAAATATTCCTAGGGGGTACAATCCAATACGCAAGTTCTGTCAAAATTTTGGATCTCACAATCAGGTTTAAAATAAATAGAGTATACTCTATGTAGGTCCTATAAAAGGTGCCATTTTTAATGGTAAAAGGTGTATGTATATTTTTGGTGTTTTTAGCGGATTTATTTTTGGAATTCACGTATTTATGACAATAAAATCTTGTCTGAAACCTTTCGCCATTTTATTTTTTAACTGACATTTTATTTGACATTCATAGGTGTGAATCAAGTATGGACACACGTTCTCGGTTTTGAGGATGACTCAATTACAAATTGATTTCATCGCTCGATGTAAAAGATACAGACAACTACTACTGTCACTGCCACAAACGTCATACGCAATAAAGTTACGACATACCTCCACGATAACAAAATTGTGGACCTTTGATATTTATATATAGTTAAATATTAAATAATTATCGCTTCTACATCGGTCGAAATTTGTGCTATTTTTAGAAATATGCTGTAAAACTTATTGCTCAGAACTGTAGAAATAGAGTATCTTCCTAGAAGCATTGATTAGTGACAAAGTGATTAATAACGAGCGTTCAAAAATAAAGAGGTCAGGTTTGTAACGTATGTCGTAGATTTCATGTTGAAATGTCAGTTTGACATAATTAGTTGTGTTCTTAATTTTATTTTATTTACAGACACAAAAGACAGATTAAATGCGGTTTTAAATAATTATTTATTATAAACTACAAAAGTTGCTGAGAACTTTTGCTTTCACCAAAGTCATTACCAATACACACCGCAACGATAACAAAGTGTGACAAAGACGACTTTGGTTTTTTTTTTACAGTATATTACTAATTAAGATCATAAACATTAACTTGTTTTTTTTTTGTTTGTACTGTATTTCAAAACTAAGAATTACCTAATTGTCTCTATTTTTTGCGGGCAGTGTACTTTAACATATATGTGTTTATAAGTCTTCATATATGGAATCAAACATGGTTCATATATAATTTATAAAGAAAGATCAAAAAGCAGACGTAAATTTTCAGGCATGTCGTAGTGAAATTTCTTTGAACAAAAGCTTCAAATTTATAGGCGCTGACAACACGTAGTCGCAAAAATTCATGTGAATCAAATGTGGACACACGTTTTCGGTTTCGAGGATGACTCAATTACAAATTGTTTTGATCGCTCCATATAAAAGATGCTGATAACTACTACTGTCACTGTCACTAATGTGATTTCCAATAAAGTTACGACATGCCTCTACCAGAAAAAAATTGTGACTAGACAACTTTGATATTTGGACTTCTATATCTGTCAAAATTTGTGCTAATTTTTGAACGTATGATGTGTAACTATTGCTTATAACTGTTAATAATAGAGTCTCTTCCTAGAAGGATTGATTAGTGACAAAGTAATTAATAACGAGGGTTCAAAAATTAAGAGGTCAGGTTACATATGATTTTTTTGTAACGTATGTCGTGGAGCTCATGTTGAAATGTCACTTTGATATAACTAGTTGTGTTTCTAATTTTATTTTATTTGCAGACACAAAAAACTAAATAAACGCGATGTTAAATGCTTATTTATTATAAACTACAAAAGATGCTGAAAATTTCTACTCTCACTAAAGTCATTTCCAATACATACCGCTACGACAACAAAAGTGTGATATAGACGACTTTGATTCATTTTTTTTTTTAATGTATGTTACTAATTAAGCTTATAGACATTTATTTAACTTTGTTTTTTTTTTTGTACTGTAAAACTAAGAATGATCTAAATGTCCCTATTTTTTTGCGCGCAGTGTATTTTCACATGTGTTTATGTCTTCATATATCATCGAATCAAACATGGTTGATATATTAATTATACAGAGTGATCAAAAGGCAGGCGTTGTAAAATTTCGGGCATGTCGTAGTGAAATTTCGTTGCACAAAAGCTTCAAATTCATAGGCGCCGACAACTCGTGATTTCGAAGAATATACTGCGTGAATTTTGGATGTTGAAATTATAGCTATTTGCGTTATTATCATTGTTTGACGATGGCACACATTTGTAAAGAAATGAAATCGAAATTTTCCATTGTCAAAAGAGGGATTATTATTTATACCCCCAAGTGCAACACTACTGTCACGCAGTTGTGACATACGCTAACCTCAAAAACAGATTAAACATTATTTGGACAATTTCAACAAATTTTCTTCAATTTTGTGGTATACTCATACGTTTTGATAAAACAAATTACTCCAAAGCACTCTTTTGTTTCTTTTTGATCGCTCAGTATAAGAAATTAATGAAATCAAATTACGTAGTAATGCACATTAATGCCGAGAATGCACGGAAAATTCCATAAATTTTTGCTTAATGCATGGCCTAAGGTGTTCTACAGATGGTCTATTTAACCTTTCCAAGACTCCTTTTATGATAACGATAAATTCAAATAATTAACACATAAACACTTATTTGCCAAGTTTATAGGGTAAGGTTTCCCACATTGTACCACTGCAATTAATTTATGTATATTGTAACTTCAAAAAATGGAAAAACAATTGAATATAAACTCTTGGTGTAGAAATTGAGCCCTCTAGGAGCAAATTAGCTATTCATTGAATTGTAAGAAATTTCCAAGAGCATGCTGCATGAAGTGATTCAAGGTCAACGCTTCTATACTTCCGCAGATCCAAAGAAACATGCGGGAATTGATTGGTTGGATACATTTTTCGAACCTTTTTTTCTAAAAGCTGTTTTAAAACTGTAATTTGGAAATGACGATTTTTCTTTCATAAATACCGTACTTCCACAGGCTCAATATAGGCTACTTCACCCTATATAATTTTAGTTAGGTATTATCTTTTTTTTTTTCGGTTTTGACATGTTGTCAATTTTTATTATAATTGTTTTAAATAAACTGAATGAATGAACTGAACTGAATGAACTAAATCTGCTTGCTTCATAAATTTATAAAAATAACGGTGCTTATTTACACTTCTTTGCCCCTAGCGAATAAACGGTCCATAATTTGACCTTATACAGTTTAGTAGCAAACGACTTAGTTTCACAATGAGTACACAATATATAGATGTTCCGTTAAAAAAAATGCGCTACTCGAAGCCACCACTTTTTTCTAAAAAGAAAATCTCGTATTAAACAAAAATGAAGTGTAGTTTTAACAGAATGGGGCACCACCTCATTATAACCAAAATGCCCGAAACGTAAAAATTTTACAAGTAGGTGTTGCAAGTTCCAAAATTTTGCCAAAAAGTGACCTATCTCGGGATTTTCCAATATTCAGGGTGATTCGTTAAAAAAAAAAAAAAACAGCTTGTATACATTTGTGACGAGTGTGTTTAAAATAGGCGGCGGTGCTTTCAAACTGCAGAGTACCAATAAAAAATTGACAAACTAACTTTTCGGTCATCTTTCCTTTGGTTGGTCAAAATAACACTTGAAGAGCGAACGTTGGCAAATATAAAAATAAATCATCGCTCAAAACTGAAAATGGCTTATAAATTTACGTATTTTTTAAAATTAAGTCATTTTCTGCTTAAATGCTCTAAGACTCTAAGGCATTAACCTGAGATTGTTAAAATTATAACTTTTCCCGTGACATTTCTAAACAGAGTTTAAACATTTAAAAAATTGTAGGTTTTATTTTAAAGTCTCTAAAGTTAGAAGACATAAAGAAATTTGGCTGTCTAGAGAATTTAAGGTAATTTAGAATTTTAGAAAATTTACTTTGGAATGTTTAAAATTTTTGCATATTTTCGGTTTAAAATTTTTGCATCTTTTGGAAAATTTTTAAAATTTTGAGCGGTTTTAGATATTTTAGCCTTTAATAATAAAAAGGAAGTTTAATTTTGGAAGTTTTCATTTGTTACAAGCTTGGAATTTTCTTTGGCAATAAAAATCTTTACAATTTACAAATCGATAATCAATTTAATCAAAAAATCAAAGGAGTACTATTTTTTCATGCAGCTACCTTGATTTACTGTTTAGTATTAACAGTACCGCCAACACATTTCCAAATTTCCCAAACACACATAAACTCTTAATCATATGGTTCTTTGAGGTTATAGCCGCTACTAACTGTCATTTACATTACATGGGTCAAGAGCAGACAAGTTTTATAATATTAGCTAGACTGATTTTGGTCATGATTTTAAATGATCATAGAAACTTTCAATTTATATGTCAAAATTCAGGTTTGTTTTTCTCCGTTTATCTTAAAACGTCATTTTGACAGCTACAGGTTTTACGTAGAACTACCATTGTTGACATATGCCTCGTGACGGTCTAAACAGAGTTACCAGCATGTAAAAAGTGTGTCTATTAAGTCTCTAAAACTAAAAGAAATAATTTAACACTGAAAGTACAGCTGGAGGTGCCAGAGGGACTTAACATCACAGAAAATAATTCAACTCATATTATAAATATTTTTTTGGCTACCTAGGGAATTACATCTTCTGTAGAATTTTTTACTTTAGGACATTTTTTGAATTTTTTATATTTTGCCAACATGAAATTCTCCACATCTTTAGATTTTTTAACACCGTAAAAGGTTTTGAGGCTTTTGTATTAAGAATTATAAAAGTTTTAAAAATCATTACAATTTACAAATCGATAATAATCAATTTCATTAAAAGATTTAATGAGTTCTACTTTTTTATGTATCTAGTTTTGTTTATTATTAACAATGTCATTATTATTCAGACAAGCAGTGCTGCCAACACGTTTTCAAATATCACAGTCTCTCAGACTTTTAATTATATGAGTCTTTGAGGTTATATCCGATGACTGTCATCTAGATTACACAGATCAAAAGCAGATAACTTTTACATAATTAGCTTATAACTTATAAGTCGTTTAACTCAAAATTTCAAATAATAAAAATATAAAGACTTAACTTTCACATTAACAATTTTTAAAGTTTTAAAAATCAATTAATTAATTTACAATTAATTACGATAATATTAAGAAAGTGTAAATATATTTATTACAAAAATACCAATTGTTTCAAAAATATTTTTCAAATGCCTTGGGGAATCTGCAATATTCATAATTCCAGGAATTTTTCTTTGAAAAATTCTTAAATTGCTATTTATGTAACAAGTGGAAAAGACAAAGCCGAGTTTTGTACACACGAGTAAGAAAATCTTCTATTTCCCTATGTGTTACATACAAGATTTTATCTATTTATGCCTTGAAGGGGAAATTTTAAGCCGTGGCATCTCATTCGATTGTTTTAAAAGCCCATAACTTATAGGATTAACTAATTCTTATTTCGATTGTGAATTTAAAATATACTAAATGAAATAATTCAAAAATAAAATTTTGTCATGTGTGACATTTAAATTTTTAATTTTTTTGCTGTATAGAGTTAAAACTTCTGCAGTATTTTGAAAAAAAATTTAAGTTTGAATGGTTTAGAATTTTTAAAAATTTAACCATTTTTATAAATTTTGGCTTTTAATTAAAAGAAGGTAAGTTCAATACTTACGTTTTATCATTTGTTTTTGGAATTTTCAACATCTTTACATTTTTTTGCACCATATAATATTTCACATTCCAAATAATTTTATTCATTTATTTATTTATTTATTTATTTTAACCAAGCCAAGTTTTGTAAACACTCTAGTACAAAAATGTTTCCACTTTCCCATGTGTTGCATACAAGATTTTATCTATTTTCAGGGGAATTAACGCCATGCTGTGTCAGTCGATTATTCTAAATAACATTTTGGCAATAGTTCGGTCTATTTTGGCTCCCGACGCAGGATCTGACTCAAAAACAGTATTTTAAAAGATGACTTGTCCTAAAGATGTTATGAAATATATCTATGGATTACAAAAAATATACAGTGTCATTTCAAATAACAGTGATATGGTGAAATCTAAAATTTCGTTTAGCATAAATCGCTCGTTTAGAGCGAAATATGTCGATTAATATTTAGAATGTTTATAAAAAAAAAGGAATCAGGTCACCTTTGATTTTTTGTAACGTATGTCGTAGGGCTGTTTAAATGTCACCTATACAAATCTGTGATCTCGATCTGTTTTGTTTGACAGACTTGGGAATCAAATCAAACGCAATTTTAAAAGAAACTTGTTTAGTAAAACTAATAAAATAGTGACAACTACAACAAACTGTCATTGTCATCAATGTCATCCCTAATAAAGTTACGACATGCCGCCAGAATAACAAAATTGTGCCTAAGACGACTTTGATTTCCATGGTACTAAATTATGAAGTTTTTTTCTCCGCAGAAAAAATCAGTTTAAAGGTAAAATAATTGCAGATTATCTAAAGAGTGGTGCCGAAATGAATCGTAACGATCAAAAATATAACAAAAACAAGTATTGCCATCTGCTGATGAATGAAAAGAAAAGGGAGCTGGGAGAGAGACGCGTTGTCTGGCCTCGCTGGCTTGGCGACAGCTTGTCTGGCGTGACCAGTTGCGCAGTTGCCAGTTAATCGCATTCCATTATGTTAGTGCTAGTTTATCACGATCGCCGCATCGTAAATCAGTGAAAATGAACTCGAAACGTATTTTTGTGATTTTTTAAGGGAAATTGTAGCGTAAAATCGTCGTGATATCGTTTTCTAAAAAGTAGGTAAAAAACAGGTAATCTTTGGCAACGGTGCTCGTAAACTTGTTTCATAAACGGATGTCGGTGCCTCCCATTCGATCGTCCAATCTCGGACTTACGTTCGCAGCGTTGATCGTGCAACAGCCGTGATAAAAGCGAAATGCATCGAATGCGGTGTTTCGTAACTAAGGTGTTAAAATCTACTTCAGGTCCCTTTTGATGGTAAACGTGAGAATACAGTTTAGTCAGCGAGAGTGGGGGTTTTCTGTGAATCGTGACGAAAATGGTTGCTACATAGGTCGCAGATAAGTTAAAGCGCGCTATTTTCGTGGTTTTTTCGAGGGTTAGTGTTAAAAAAATAGTGTTGCAAGTGCAAGATGGCCCACGGCTTGAACTCAGTGCTAAAACGCGTGGGATGCAAGGGCGAAGGCAAAGCCGCGATCGGATCTCGCCGTATCTTCGCCCCGCATTTCAAACTCCAAGTCTTGGACTCGTACAGGAACGACGCCGATTGCAAGGGCAACCAACGGGCGACGGCTCGCAAGTACGGGATTCATAGGCGGCAAATCCAGAAGTGGCTCCAAGTGGAGGGCAACCTGCGAAACAGCGTAGGCAAGGGCGAACGGAGCGCCAGACTGCCTGACGACGAAGCCCCCGCACCTCTCGATTTCACCACACGCGCCCGCACCCCGGACCCCGCTCCGATGGACCTGTCGCTCAAGAGACCCGCGTCGAGCGCACCTGCGACCTGTCCCCCGTCCTCGCCTCTCCGACTGCCGTCGCCACTCGGTCTGGTCACGCCGCACCCGGACGTATGGGACTTGTCGACGAAACCGCGACAAGAAGCTCCGAAACCGGTCAAGTTGTTCAAGCCTTATCTGGACGACGTCGACGACGCCCCGAAGAAGCCGGATCTTCCGCCCTGTTGCGCTCAGGCGTTCGCCAGCTGCGACGCGACCTACTACTACAACAACAACAATAATAACGTCATCTGCGACGTCAACACTTATACGTTGCACGAATTGCAGCCGAAAGGCGTCGCGGCGACGACGACCACCACCACCAGCTACTATTACGCGTTCCCCACGACGTACCACGGGACGGAGTACGAGCTCGGCCCTTTCGGCGTCGGATACGAAGATGCGAATTACGTTCAAAGTGCGGTACCGCTTAAACAAAGACACAGCTACAGTTTAGATTTTAAGTTGAGCGCCATCGAGTGCTATTACCAAGACTCCGTTTGTAAGGGCAACCAACGAGCGGTGGCCACGAAATACAACATCCACCGAAGACAAGTGCAAAAGTGGTTGAAACAGGCGGACGAATTGCGACAGAGAAACGAAACCATCAAACATACGCAGATGGTGAGATAGGAATCGATCATGATGGTGATTTTTTGCCGAAGCCTCTTTGAGTCTAAACGTACCAAGCAATAACGAACATATCTAGAATGGCCTCCAAATTGTATTGCCTTATTCAAAATTAGGTTTTTAGGAATAATATTGTGGGTGCTATTGTTCAAATTAGAGTAGGTTTAGTATACATGAAATGTTATTGCTCAGTATCTATTTTACTTGTGTGCCTTTTAGGAAATAGGAGACAAAACGTGCCAAAAATGGAAGGCAGCTATTACACGACTAATTACAGCTACAATATACACATTATCCATGTCTTCCTTTGCCATATTTGGTTAGTTTTATTGTTAATCTTTCATTATACTGCCTTTTTATTTATTAATTTATTCGATTTTCCAAGTTTTATGATTGTATAACGAATACATTTACATGAACATGATTTGGAATTCAGTCTATTGCAATCGATAATGTGATTTTTAACGTAATTTTATTTGCTTACAAAACTTGTACATAATTAATAGTTATAAATAATAATGTGACCTTACATCTGTAGGTTGTGAGCAATTATCGAATGTTTATCATTTGTACATACAGCTGGCCTGACTGTAAACCTTTTTATAGATATTGTATTATTTTATATGAGATATTTTATAGATGATATTAATAAAATCTGTATATTATTCTTGTTTTTTTTATTTATTTATTTTTTTACTTCCAGAATCGACTAAAAACAGATCAAATTACTTATATTTGTTCATGTGGATAACTCCGTTTACTTTACTAACAATGACATTATTATTCAATCAAGCAGTGCTGCCAAGACATTTCCAAAGTTCACCTTTTCTTAGATTCGTATTTTCAACCATATGATTTTTTGAGGTTATATCTGAGTTATTAAAAGCCTATGAGTACCAGAAAAATCGAAAAAGAAAAAAACTTTGGTTCGTTTTTTCACGTCACTTTGTCAGACTGAGATTATTCGCAAAATTGCCATGGTTGACATAGTTCCAGTGACATTTCTAAACAGAGTTACCAACATGAAAAACTAGTAAATCAATTTTCTTTAAGGGTGCGATCTTGGACTAAAGGAGGCGGGAAAAAGTCCATGTAAATGGGGAGTGGCATCACGATTTTGCATGACTATTTTTCAGACTCAAACATGGGCGAGATATTCGATAAAATGGCAAAAGTTGGGTACTGTTGGAAAGGTAAAGAATGTGTGCAGGGCGTGTGCTATTTTTTACTGCAAAATAATGAGTAATGAATTCATTCATGAATTCACCTTTTTTTAAACCTTAGTCATAACTGCTGAAGTATTGGACTAACGGCTTCAAATGTGGGTCAAACATGCCCTACGGCACTGACCAGTAAAAATTTACGAGATATGTTATGTACTTTTAAATATTCTAAGGAACTCCAAAAATTCCAAATTACAACCATGTCAAGTTCTAACATTAAAATTAGCAAATTTTTCTTTTATTAAAAACTATATATTTTTTTGTTTGTTTAAGTGTTTTTAAATTTTTCAATATTAGTACTTACGTTTTTTGAACTTTTTGCATATCCAATTTTAATTGTATGATTTCATTATTTACATGTTGCATCATTTTAAAATAAAAAATTTCTAAGTATCTGACACTTTTAACTGAAAATAAAACAAAAAAAACAAGAAATTGCAATGAATTCTAAGAAATTCGCATCACAAGACTTTCGTGTGCTTTTCTACGTTCTTCTTAAACCGTCAATTTGACCGATTGAGGTTATGCAAAATTGCCATTTTTGACAAATTTCTCCTGACATTTCTAAGCAGAGTTACCAACATGTAAGAAATTGCAAGTCCTGCTTTAGAGTCTCTAAAACTAGAAGGAATAATTTTACTTGAATGGCTGATGAATTTACGTATTTTTTTTTTAAACTTAGTCATCTTCTACTTAAGTTCTCTCAAATATTGAACCAACGTCTCCAAATGTTAAGCAAACATGCCCTACGATATTTGTCAACATATGGCCAACATGCACTTTTAAATATTCCAAGAAATTCCAAAAATTAAATTGTACTGCGTCAGGTTCTAATATTAAAATTAGCGAATTTTTCTAATTTTCATATTTTTATTTTATAAAAAACTTTCCTTTTTAATTTTAAAATATTTGTTTGTGTATTCAAATTTTTCAATTTTGATATTTACGTATTTTGCACCATTTTCAATTATATAATTTGATTATATATTGCAGGATTTTAAAATATAAAATTTCAAAGACTAAAAACAATATAGAAGATGGAAAAGAAATTTCAAAGAATTCTAAGAAATTTGTATGACAAAACCCTATTGCGCGTTTCTATGTTTTTCTTAAGACGTCATTTTGACAGATTGAGGTTATACGCAAAAACTGCCATTGTTGTTATATTTTGCGTGGTATTTTTAACAGAGGTATCAACATGTGAGAAATTGCAGGGTCTACTTTAAAGTCTCTAAAACTATAAGAAATAGGTCAAAAGTACAACTGGAGGTCCTAGAAAATATCTAACACTATAGAAAATAATCCAATTCACTTTATCGTTTATGTTTTTTAAATTTAAAAAGGAAATTTTTACTTTTTTTGGCTGCCTAAAAAAGTAAAATTTTTAATCAAAGCTCTACTTTAAGAGGTTTGGAATTTTTGGAACCCCGCGGGGAACTCTCCAGATTTTTCGTTTCGTTTTTATATATTTTTCCATTTAATTTGAAAAAGAAAGTTTATCATTTACAACATTTTATCACTTATTTTTAGCATATTCTACAAACTTGGAATTTTCCGGATCTTTAGGTCTTTTAGCACCGTGAAAAAAACCTTTTATAACAAAAACTATGAAAGTTTTAAATATTACTACAATTTCTAAATCGATGATCAGTTTCATCAAAAGATCAAATAAGTTCTATTTTTATCTAGTTAGCTCTATTTATTACCAACAATGAAATTATTATTTAAACAAGCAGGGCTGCCAACACATTTCCAAAATTCACAATTTCTTTTAATCATATGGTTTCTTTGAGGTTTTATCCTACGACTGTCACTTACATTACAGAAGATTATAAAAACTGCTAAGCTTATTTTGGTTATGCCGTTAAAAGATTCTAGAAACTTCTAAATCGCTCAACTCAAACTTAAGATAATTAAAATTTTCTCAAGAGTCTTAATGATTCTAAAATTAAGTGCCTAAATGGAATATAAATTTCTTGGGCGACCACTTGAGAAACGTTTACTTTACGGTCTCTTTTGTGGTCGTAAAGGTAAATCCTGTCAAAATATATTTTACGGATTAAATCTGAATTTCTTAGATTTTGTTAATTTGCTATATATACACTATTTTGTAACTTTCTATGCACTCGTCTCTCGAAAAATCATCGTCTTTAAGCCCTCGTTACATAAAAAGGTATTGAGAGACTCATTTTAAGAATCTTTCTCAGTCTCACAGTGGAGAAAGAAAAATTTTTTTTACGAAAATCAAGACACTATAGCACTGTCAGGTTCTAATTTAAAAATTAGCGAATTTTTCTCTTATGGAACCAACTTGTGTGACTGCTGTTTTGTTTAAATGTTTTTCTGCATTTTTTTGATATCCATATTACGTTGTACAATTTCTTATATCTTATCTTTGTTACAAAAATGTTCTTCTTAAAACGTCAGTTTGACAGATTGAGGTTATACACAAAACTGTCATTGTTGACATTTCCCGTGTCATTGTTGACATTTTCCGTGTCGTTTTTAAACAGAATTACCAACGTGAACAAAATGCACTCTATACCTTGAAGTCTCTAAAATTAGAGCAAACTAACAGAAAAATTACAGAACTAGAAAACCATTAGAAAAATTTAACATTAAAATTACAGCTGGAGCTGCTTGATGGGATCTAACACTATAGAAATTATTGTTAATTATTATTAACTTTAGAATTAAAAATAAAATTAACTATTTGGAAAATTAAAAGTTATGTTGAATTCAGAAATTTGGAATCTGAACTTTTTTAGATAAAAAAGTAAAATTAATGTACATCATTCCTGCAAGATTTTATCATTATTTTTAGAATTTCTCATATTTTACGAACTTGGAATTTTCCACATCTCTATATATATTTTTTAAGACAGTCAAAAGGTTTTGAGTCTTTAATAACAGAAGTTTTAAAAATAATTACAGTTCAAAAATTGACAATAAACTAATTTTAAACAATATTAAAAATATTAAAAAATGAAACTTAAATATCAAAATATCAAAAGTTTCAGTTTCTTTTTTAAAATTTCTTGAATAATGTACAATGATCAGTATTCCAGAATTTCTGTTTGAAAAATCTATTTATGTAACAAGTGGGGACAAAAACAAAGCACACGGGTAATTAAATTTTTTACATTCTCTGGTATTACATACAAGATTTTATCTGTTTTCGTACTGACTACATTCAGTACTACTATTATTTATGAAAATAAAAATGGAAGAATCGTAAAAAGACATGGGGCAAAAAATGTCCGCAGCTCGTTACGCAAAACAGTATAGAGTAGTTTTACATCTTTTACATTCTTACCAAACTGAAACAGTTGTCACAAAAATGTTGTTGCATGTTGGCGAAACAGAACGAGCTGTGGACGTTTTTAGTGACCCAAATCACGTGACCAAATAGAAAACATAATATGTAAAATGTTGACAGTTGCCGAGATTAACAAGTGACTAGATAATCGTCATCATAATCATAGAATAGCGTTAAAATTTTGTTGTTTTATAGACACTCTTTATATTCACAACGCATTTTGAAATAATGACAGGTAACCCATCACGTTTTTTGCAACAATGAAAGTAGTCAAAGTAGATAATAGAAGTAGAATGAGCTGCGAACGTTTGATGTCACCGACCTGTCTCAGGAGCAATTTGGATGTGATGGTGAAAATATGAAATGATGTGCTCATATCTGTTTCCATTGTTATGACAATAATTTGATGTGCAGAAATTAAAATGTCAAAATATCTAGAAAACTTTTAAAGTTGTATTTTGGGTTGTCATTTTAACTTAGTCGGGCTCACTATCATTCGTGAATAATCACGTGTATACATAAATTTTCTTATATTTGTAACGATTAGATTTGGGTGCTTAATTCTTTTGTTTACATTTTTATGAATACTCAAACCGCCAATACTAGTTCTTTCCTGCATTTTTGTTAAACATTGGTAGCTCTGCGAATATTAGATTTGACATTTTAGAGCTGTCACAAAAATTACATCACTACAAAATCAATTAACCTCAAACTGTCAAAAAAGCAGACAGGGCTACCAACATTATTTGTAATTCCAACCTCTCTGTTTCTGATGACATTCTGCTTCGTTTTTTCCATAGTTTGGTATCAGAAATATTTTTACTATTGTCGTTCCGCCTCGTTCTATTTTTTATTGTTTCCTTCTTCAGGCATCAGGTTTAACTCTTTGGATGACATACCGTGGAGCATCCACTAGCTCAAATTTTTCCATATTTTAGTCATGTTTCGATAAAATCAAAATACTTAAATACATATAATTGATAAAACAATAACGGAAAATTTATCTCGTGTTTTATTTCCATCGCAATAAAGGACCACCAACGCAATAATCTTTAGAAAAAGTTCTTTTGCATCACAAAATTATCAAAAGATTAAGTCAATGTTATCATATTTAATTTTAGAACTTTTCTTTTGCGGAACGAGTTCTGCTTATCGTTTTATTGTGGGATGTTTAATCTAATGTTGAATAAATATAAATAATAATTGATTGATACGATGACAATCAATAAAATTGAAAACTATTGAGCGAATAGTAGTAGCACAAAAAAATGTCTGAAAAACAACTCTTTGTTTAATTGGTTGTCTAAAAATATCTTCAGAATTTATTTTGTTTTCATTGTTGACTTGATTACATTTAATATTGATTCTTGTACACATTTTATCAATAAAAATTATTATGTCGCTAATGAGAACAGAACTGATAAAATACAAAAATTTATCATTTGTTTTTAAAAAATTCAAACAAGATGGAAATTCGATAAATATACACCTAATTATGGCAGATCTTTCAAACTTCAGTTGTGTGCAGTGGCGCCATCCTGTTGAAACACACGAACGTGTATCAAAACAAGATATGTGCATAAGGATTTTGTTACAATACGACTAAAATAATAACAAATAAAAATTGTATATATTTTTTGTTTCGATAAACCCTAGGTTAGTACAGATTTTCCTCATTTTGTTAAACCAATAGTAGTATTTTGAAGCTGCAACCTAAAATTTAATAAACACCAATAGCATGTCATGCTGAGAAAATCCATTTTGTTATTAACCAAAATGTATAAAGTGGAATGATATAAAAATAAAACAACAAAACAAAACAAAAATATCAAATTACGTTCATGAGTCTTAAAGATCATAATTCCGTGTGGTTTAGGTTTTGTAATTTATACTTTGCTACAATTGTGCCCACTTTTTGACTAATCCGTTTACATCCAGTCGTGGAAAAAATCTGTTCATTTGATGGTCCCCACACAATAAATTCCATTGCTTGTCTACAAACACATAATAAATAAATACATAAATAAATAAACAATTCCATCATACCTAATGTATTCATCACTAGGATTCTCAACTTTTCTTTTCCTAAATTCATCCAGAATACACATGCGGATGTGATGACGTTCCATTGGAAGAAAAGGAACGTAGTGATCTATCAAGTTGCTTCTGATTGTATCAGAGTGATGAAATCCACCTAAAATTTTACATCCACAATCAATAATTAATGATAATCGTCCACGTACCCTCCTCATTGAAAGCCCCTTGAGTTATTAATGATTCAAAATCTGACAGTTTTAAATCTTCACGTTTCTGTCCTGTTCTTCGCCAAAGTTCTAGAAAATGTTCGTTGATTAATTCAGATCCCGTGTTCGATAAGAACATAAAAATAGAATCTCTGTAGTCGACTCCATCAACATCATCCCTATAATCGATCATAGGCTTGATGATATTTAAAATATTCGGAGGCATTTTGTCGACTTCATCGAAGATGAATAATTGTTTGGAACAGTACGTTACGTTCCCTTTGATCCATTGTTGCAAATTTTGCTGAAATTCATCAAATCAATTAGTTATTTAAAGATACAAGATTGACAATAATTGTTTAAACGTATTTTGAAGGTTTTTTTTTTAAATTATAAAGCGAGTTATGCAACCAAAAATACAAGAGAAATTCTGACATCCATGGAAATGAAATTTTCAATCAAACATGAAGCCCGATTCGCTACAAAACTTCTTTTTGATGTTATTTTCACCAACACCTTCATGTTCATCAATTTTATTAGTGAAAATATGAATTTGAAATTTTGTAAAGTTTGACATTTCCTAAATGTATGATTGGTTGCCTGTAACGAATTCAACTTGACAAAATATTTCTTTACGGGTCTTTTTGATGAATAATTTTAGTACAGAAAACATGCACTAATAAAAGTTGATAATAAATATTCAACGGAAAAAATAATTAAACACAAGCTCGGGTTATTGACGTAAGAGGCTAAGGCCAAGTGCAAAAATCTCACGAGCAATGAAAGGAAGTTTTTAGTCAGTTAAATTCACTCTTTTTCTATATAAAGCATAAAGAAGCAAAGAAAACGGCAATAGCAAACAAAGAGAAGAAGAAAAAAAAAAGAAAACAGGGAAAAAAAGGAAAAAGTTCTCGGTACAAAAAGAGGCAATTTATTGCATAAAATGAACATAGAAGGAAACAGACAAGAAGTGGAATCAAAAGCAAACTGGTTAATGACTACCGACGACGAAAAAGAACAAAAGGAAGAAGAAAAACAAGTCGTGAAAGTTGAGGAATACAAAAAAGATAGTGAGGGGCAATGAAGATAAAAAATACAACTGTAGAAAAGAGAAAAAAACCCAAAGCAAAGAGAAAAAAGATATACACAGAAATTGTCAAAAGCATAGGCGATGAAAATTGTAAAAAAACTAGAAGCCGAATTGAAGAACCATAGAAGAGAGAATCATCTGCTAAAAACACCAAAAGCAGCAAAAAAGAAAATGGAGAAAGAGGAGAATAAAATAGAAAAGTAATTAAATTTAAACATGTAAGTGACCAAAAACATGAGATCAAAAAAAGTCTAAAGAATCAAAACCAAAGTAGAAAAACAGAATAATTAAGGAAGCGAAAGAAGAGGACAGCATACATACCATACACGATGAAAAGTGTAAAAGAAGCTGCATTAGAATTCAAGTTGAAGAGTCAGAAGAAAGAATTATCCATAAAAGAAAAAGAAGAATAAATAATAAAGAAAAAAAAACAGCAAAAAAGAGTGAAGAGCTATTCTATTAAAATAAAGCACAAAGCCTGGATAGAGAGAACAAAAGATTGTGAAGAACGGCCAAAAACACAGACGTTGAAGAATGCGAAGAAAAAATAGAACTACAGTTAAATAAAGATCCGATTGAGAAATTAAGAAAAAAAGAACTTCCTCAGAAAAACCATAAGAAAGAGGAGTGAAAAAAAGTTTAAAACTAAAAAAATGAAAGAAAAGTAATTTTGAAGAAAAATAATTGAAAATTAGCAATTAGTTTCATTAGTGAACCGTGGTAAAAAAAAAGAAGAAAGCAGAAACTACACAAGCGACCCCAAAAAAAGAAGACGAAGTAGAAGGGAACTTGAAGAGAAATTAAAACCAAGCAAGTGGCGATGACGGAGAAGATAGATTTGCTAAAGAAGAAGTGGCAGACAGCGGGAAATAGTTAAGAAAGAAAAACTGTGCAAAAAAATAAAAAACATCTTGGGCAAATATAGAGTCCACCAGGAGAAAGAAGAGGTGGAGAAACGGTCAGAAGCAGATGATAGAAAATGTAAACAAATGGAACCATAAAAGAAGAAAATTAAGACTGAAAAAAGAGAAGAAAAAAAGTTGTTGCAAAAAACACTACAAAGATAAGAAAAGAAGTGATTTATGAATAAAGACAGAATAAAAAAGAGTAGAAGAGGAATCAAAACCAAACAAATGAGTGGCAAGCATTGATGAAAAAGAAAAAGAAGATGACAGAATTGCCCTAGATAAAGCAAGAGGTACAATACAATACACAAAAGCAGTGAAGGATAAAAACCGTAGAAAAGGTAGACACCAAAACAAAAAATAAATCAAAAAGCTTGCACAGAAAAGATGTAGCAAAGAACTGTCAAAATTATAATTATATACAAAAGTATACGCACAATTAAAAAAAAGGATGAAAAACCATAAAAGAAAGAATTATCGCAAAAAACATTAAATAAAAAGAACAAAAAAAAATAGAGAAAGAGAGAAGAGTAATTATCCATTCTGCAAGGAGAGAAAAGAGGCAGCGACGCAAGGATAAAAACATAAGACGATAAATAGTGTAAAAAAAATCAAAACCAAAAAAAAAAAAACATTGAAAAATCTGAGGAAGCGAATTATAAAATAAGTGCAGAAAAATAAAAGTAAACTTACAGAGAAATCAAAACTAATCCAAGTTGATGATCAACAATGGCCAAGAAGACAGATTTGTTAAAAAAGAATAAAATTAACCGGTTGTGAAACCTGGAGAAAACCTGAAAGAAAGACAGCGAAAAAAGATTAAAAAAGTATATAAAAACGAAAAAAGACAAGTGAAAAAAACCAAAGCCCCTAAGTACAGGAAAGAGATTGTGACAAACAGATAAAAAACAAAGACGATAAAAAGTGTCAAAAAGAAGAATTTAAGTTGAAAAAAAACTGATAAAAAAATCCTGAAATGAAACAGTACTCTAAAAAAAATTATAGAGAAGAGAAAAAAGAAACAACATAAAAAAGTGAAGAAAAAGGAATGGAAACTAGAAGAGAAATAAAGACGGTGAAGAAAGAGAACTGTGGTTAATAAGACAAAGAGTAAGTACAGGAAACAAAAAACATGAAAAGAAAGCCAAGCGGTAGCGAAGACCAAATAAAAACATACATGATGAAAAGTGTAAAAGAAGTAGCAACAGAATTGATGAGTCAGGTTAAAAAATTATCCACAAAAGAAAAAGAAGAATTAAGTAGAGGAAGATTTACAATTAAACACGTTAGTCACGCGTGGAAGAAGACACATTTGCCAAAGGAGAAGAAGACAAACAAGGCAGTGTAAAAAAGGTAAAGACAAAAAAAAACAGTAAAAATGAGTAAAGAGCTGTTCAAATAAAACACAAATCCTGAAAAGAAAGACAAAAAGATTGCGAGGAGCGGTCAAAATGACAGATAATGAAGAATCGGAAGAAAAACTAGAACTACAGTTAAAGAAAGATCTGCTTGAAGAACTACAAAAAAAAGAAATTCCTCAGAAAAATCATAAGAAAGAGAACGGGGAAAAAGTTTTAAACTAAAAAATGAAAGAAAAGTTATTATGAAGAAAAATAATTGAAAATTAGCAATAGTTTAATAGGTGGTAAAAAAAGAAAGCAAAAATCACACAAAAGATCCCAAAAAAAAAACGAATTATAAATAAAGTATAGATCGAGAAGAGGAATTAAAACTAAGCAAGTTAGTGAGTAGCGATGACGGAGCTGAAGACAAATAGAACATAAACGACGAAAAATAATTTGAAAAAAAAAATAACAGAAAGCCGGTAAAAAGCAAAAAGAGGTTGAAAAGTGCGGTTAATAACATACACAACGAAAAATGTAAGAAAAGTAAAATCAAAGATAAAAAAAGAGATTGAAGAGCCTTGAGAAACACGGTGATCTGTGAGTATTATAATTAAGATTATCATTTACTAAACGCAAGAGGTAAACAGCTGAAGGGTACAAAAAAGACAGAAAGAAGCAGTGAAGAAAAAAAAGTAAACTATTGAAAATGTAAAGAGACACCAAAGATGAAGAACAATGCCTGAAAAGAGAAAAAGGATGTCAAGCAAAACTGTCAAAAACTGATGAAAAGCGGAAAAAAGCAGAAACAGACTGAAAAATAATCACACTGAACAACCAGAGCAGAAAATTTCGTCTTAGGAAAGAAGATGATTATAAATAAACTAAATAAACTAAAAAGAGAAGAATGAACTAAAAAGAGAAGAATGAACTAAAATAGAAATCAAAAATAAACAAGTTAGTGAGTAGTGATGAAGAAGAAGCGAGAAAATCAACCATTCGTAAACGCTACAGAAACAAACAAGAAAAGGTGAAGACAGTAAAAAAGAAACTATAAAAAAGTAAGAAAGCACGAAACCGGAAGAGAGAAAAAAAGGTCGAAAATACAAACGCTCACAAATGTAAAGACAAAAATAGTTAGATCTAGAGCTATCACAAAAAAAAAGATTTGTAAAAAAGTCCACAAATACAAAAAGGACAAGAAAAAAACATCATAAAGTAGTTTTAAGGTAAGAGGAATAAAAGCTAAGAATTTCGTGAGCCGAAGGGAAAAATAGAAGAAAGCTGAAACTATACAAAAGACACCAAAAAAGAGGCATCAGGTGAAAGCTAAATAAACTAACATAAAAATGTGAAGCTGCTGAAGCAAACTACACAAACATTAAAAAAGTACTTAAAGAAAGCACAAAGCCTGCAAAAACAAAAAACGAAAATGGAAAATAAACGAAATGAAGGTTGACATTGAAATAGAAAAACACATCACACCTACAGAAACTGGAAGATGAGAAAATTAAGAAAAAGAAGAAAATAAAGACAGAATGTCTTATCCTTCGACGTGCTGTGTAGTTGAAACGATGGAAAGTGCTCAAAAAACTCTAGCTCCCTGATCCTACAACAGCTAAAGAAACTAAAGTAAAAACTGAACAAACTATGAGAGCTTGTTGAAGAAAAGGAAAAGATAAAAAAGAGAAAATAAATTGAAGAAACGTCGAATAGAGAAGCTCAAAATGAAATACAAAGCTACCCTAATTCACCCAACTCGCCAGAATTCTCTTTGCACATCTTGAATTTTCGCAGTTTTTTGACTTTATCCATTTCCATCCTACAATAAATTTTAATCATACCTGATATTGTTCCACTTTGTCCTCTGATGGAAAATGAGTTCTCCCAATAAAATGGTGAACAAAGTTGCTTTTACTTCCTAACTTATATAAACTGTTCACAATAAAAGTGCTAACATAGTTTTTTCCACTTCCTGGCCAGCCATGAAAGCTCAAAGTGAGTGCTTTTTGCGGCCGATGTCCATCATTCCAATGAGACCTCATAGCATTTAAGACAATGTCTTGGACCAAATGTTGGCCATATATGTGCTTCTTTAAAGAATTTTCTAGACCTGAAAAAAAAAAAAACTAACACACTATAAAATCTATCCAAACTCACCATCAAAATCAGCAGGTATATGCCGTTCGTTACAACATTCTTTAAACTGACATACTGTTGCATCCCATATACTGCTAAGTGCAGCACCGGCAGGAGCTAGAAAACCGAAACTGTAGCAGAGACATACCGAAGATGTTTGAATAAGTAGGAGAGGTATATAAATTGATAATTGCATTTTTCTTCATCACTAAAACGTGGTAACTATTGGTATGTCTATTCTTTGCTTGGTGTTATTTAATTCATGCTTTAGACACGTGAGTAAAGTTTTTTAAATCTGACTTGAAACTCGTCCTAACCTCAACACCACGACTGTCGGTTTGACACTTTAGCTTGACATTTGTCGGATGCCGGCCCACCGCAACAATGTAATTACAAAAAGGTGAACGTAATAAAAAGTTTTTTTTTTTTAACTATTATTATTTTAAAATTAAAATAAAATAACAACTTTTAGTAAAACGTACAAAGTTCACTTTAATATAAATAAATTTCTTAATTTTTGGTATTTTTTTTTACTTTGATTACACCTTTTTATTTAAGACTTGACTTTGACTTAAAGTCTGCCAACAGACTCATTCAAAATATTTTTTAAAAAGTGCTCATTTGCACATACAACGGAAGAAAACAGGTAAATAACTCGTTGGTTCATCGCATCTTCTATTGTGAAAATTAAACCAACACTATTTTAAGTGTGTTCTTCAAAGTAAAAAGGTTTCAGATAAATGTGTATATGTCTTGTGTTGGTAACACTGAAATCGGTATGTGAGTAGAAATGACATCATCGCTATCGATAGAGTTGCTTGAGTGAATTTGTTGTCGAATCTTTGGAAATTGTGAGAAAAAACAGTAAATTCAGTGATAAATACGTTGAAAATAGAGTATTCGCGTGAAGACACAGCAATTTTCCAATAAGGTAACGATTTTACTTTAAATTCCTGGCTACGGGTCAATTGCTCAAATTATTGGAATGGCACCACACCCCATTGATGTTACCCCAGTTTATTTTTTCTGGAGACAATAAAATTGGAAAAACGTGACTGAATTTAAGTACTTTTTAAACACAAGACCGTTGAACATACTGATTTTTGCAAACATTGTAGTTGGAACAGAAAAAATATGCATATTTATTTGTTTACAAATTTCTAAACTGAACTGTGTACACTGGTCAGTGACTGGAAAATCCGTCTCATTTTATTTGAACTGAAATTGTACAAATTTAAAGATTTTTCTCTGCACTGCGGTGATAATGCAGAAGAGGAGAGAATGAGGTCAATTCATTCAATTGACGGCGGTGTGAAAATAATTTCAATTACTGTTAGTTCCCATCAGAAGAATTCGTTGGAAATAAACCGAGTTTTTCTGTAATGCATTCGACTGTGTGATTTTTGTCAAAATCTTAGAGCACTAAAGACTGATAAGCGTGATTGGAATAAAGATAAGTAGTTCTACAAATGCACTTTGCTCAACAAATAATTCCTTATCGAAGTTAATCGATTCTGGAAAGCAAACCTCGAGAGTTTGACGACATTTGTCTGTTCGGAAAATTACATTATGGACACTGATTACGTAACATCAACTGCTGCAACGACCGGCCTATTTGTATAAACATAATTAGATGATTCATAGGCTGTGACGTTATGTCATCTCTATTTGCGGTTTTAATAACTGCTTTTAGAGTATTGTTGATAATAAAACATGTTGGTAGTAAGTGCTTGCTGTTTGGTACAATATACAGGGTGATTCATGTCAACATTAAATGTAGGCAGTGTTGACATTTTCCGGAGATGCGGTATCTTAGCAATGGGTATCATTGGTTGCCTACTTAATAACGAGCTTTCAAAAAAAAAAAGGATAAGGTCGCCTAAGATTTTTTTGTAACATATGTCGTAGAGCTCACTGTGAAATGTCACTTCGACGTGATTAATTGTGTTCTTAACTTCACTTTATTTACAGAGTTAAAAAAAAACAATTTCAAAAGACAGTTGATTGAAGAACAACTGAAACTGTTATGTCACTAATGTTATTCCCAAGAAAGTTACGACATACCTCCACGATAACAAAAGCGTGGCCAAGACAACTTTGATGTCTTTTTTCAAGCGCATGATAGAAAAGGGGTTGGTTCTTAACATCTAAAATCTTAAAATTTGCATTTTTAACAGTACAGTACAGTTATTTGATTTAATTTCTTTACATCAATTATTTTTTTTATATAATAAATGTGTATGTGTGATTGTATATGGTTTGGTCATTATTCGTGAATAGCCTTGCGTATTCACTGTACAATACAATACTTTTTTCCTTCCAACGGCTCCTCATTAATTTGTTGCAAAAAAATTGTCGGAAAAATTAGACCGCTTGGTTTTTTTATATACGAAATAAATATGACTTTGGTTTATCGCATTGGCGTGTTTTGAGTGTCAATTAACGATGAAAACTTTTTCTCCCATCTATCAAACTCGCAAAGATATTCGTGAAAAGATGCAAATTCGCTCTTGATCAATATCAATATGAATCATCGTGTATTTTTAAACGTTACTTTTGACCTTTACAATAATTGTGGAGCCTTAAAATGAAACCGGAACTTTTGCAACTTTTATCAAAATTTAGAAAAAATAACTAATCTGCGAATAAGTATTTTATCAATCATGTCACTGTCAGTGTCGCATTGTTATAATAGTCACCTGTTCACGACTGTTCTAAAAGACACGGTTTTATCATAGGAAAATATGTATTGAGGCTTTGCAGTTTATAAGTAGGTTGGTAGCTCTGTTACCTAAATTATTTAATGTGGCCTTTGATTTATTTCGTCGACGAATATTAACGCTATTCTGTCGGTCTAAATTCGTCGGCGTTCTATTCTTGGGTCCGAAGGTCAATTAAAATATTTCTCTTGTGTCATCTGCTTCTTTTTTTTTCTTCAAATATATGGGATGTTCATTTAATATTCTGGTAGTAGTACCTATGAAATTTTTATGTTTGCGTAGAGGAATGCCGTAGTGTCATTCATTCTGTCAACTGCCAACTTGAGCTGTTGAGCTTACATGTTTGTTTTTGTATTGTTCCTTGTGATCATAATCGTCTCTATTTGCGTTGTTTGTTGTTTTTTTTCACAAAAATCAGTTTTTTCCAGCAGCTGCTTAGGTTTTTGTAACTACTCAAGCCTTGCTGTCATTTAATAGTAAACTTAAGTCTGTTAATAATGCGACGTACGTTTTCCAAAACAAATGATTTTCACAGGTAATGCTACCGGATTATTAAATGAACACCCATATATCGCCTATATCGTTTATTGTATTCTCTCTCCTCCATATTTCTTCTATTTTTTCTATCCATCAATACGTCATTCATACCTCTCTCATCGAAAGCGAAACTGCAGTTCCTAGATGGCGCATAAAAACGTCTTTTTTTTGTTAAGTTAGAGACTTGGCGCCAGCTAGGAAATTGGGCAGTAGGGGTCTTGACGGGTGAGCAGGATACCAGTTACTTACTCGACATGAGTTGATAGGCTTCTTTTAATTTGTACGACTGCTATGCACCAGATTACTTTTCGAGATGTTGATGTCTTTATAATTCAAATTTTTGACTTCTGCTATCGAATAAGATTTTTAACCAATTTTTTCCTTGCTTTTATTTTTTTATGATTTTCTCAAAAATTACACACATCAATTGTTTCTCCAAATTAAAGCCTTTTAATGTCTACATATTTTTTTTACAGAGAAGATCTGGGTTTTTGTTTGTCTTTTGATCAAATTAAAATTACAACGACTTAATCGTTATTTTTTTGGAATTTTTGAATAACGACTTACGAGGAACCAATCATAGTACCGTAGCTTTTACTTAGAACTGTTGTCTTTACATTTGGTGTGTCACAAGGTCTAAAATTGGCCTTCTTATATTATAACTTTTTTATTATTACCCCAATGTTCCTTGACCGAGTTATTGTTCCTGTAACTTTTATTTATTTTATTTTCAGAAAATACAACAGAATTCGCCATGGATCAAATACCTCCTCCAAAGGAGGTAAAAATTCTTGAAACTGCGGAAGACATCCAAGAACGCCGTCAACAAGTTTTAACCAGATATGACAACTTCAAAGCTGACGCAAGAGCAAAAAGAGAAAAGTTGGAAGACTCCCGACGTTTCCAATACTTTAAACGCGATGCCGATGAATTAGAATCATGGATTTTGGAAAAACTGCAAGCTGCATCTGACGAGAGCTATAAAGATCCTACAAATTTACAAGTAAATACGGAAAACTATTTGGTTGTATTAGTAAATCTCGTTATTTTAGGCTAAGATTCAAAAACATCAAGCTTTCGAGGCGGAAGTCGCAGCCCACAGTAATGCCATCGTAGTCTTGGACAACACCGGCCGAGAAATGATCAACCAGAATCATTACGAATCTGAGACAATACGACGCAGGCTCGGTAAAAACACAACGCTTTCTTGTTTTGTTTTTTTTTTATAACGAAAATGTCTTCGCAGAGGAGCTTCACAGACTTTGGGAGCAGCTTTTGTCGAAATTAGCCGAGAAAGGCATGAAATTGCAACAGGCCTTGGTTTTGGTACAATTTATCAGACAATGTGACGAAGTAATGTTTTGGATTACTGATAAGAGCACGTTTTTAACGACCGAAGAGTTCGGCCACGACTTGGAACATGTTGAAGTTCTGCAACGCAAATTTGACGAGTTCCAAAAGGACATGGCTTCTCAAGAATACCGAGTAACTCAAGTGAACGAACTTGCCGATAAACTTCTTCAAGACGGTCATCCCGAGCGCGATACCATCATCAACAGAAAAGAAGAATTAAACAATGCTTGGCAGCGTCTTAAACAGATGACTTTAATGAGACAGGACAAACTTTATGGAGCTCACGAAATTCAAAGATTTAATCGTGACGCCGACGAAACGGTCGCATGGATTGCGGAGAAAGATGTGGTTCTTTCATCTGATGATTATGGTCGCGATTTGGCCAGTGTTCAAGCTTTGCAACGGAAGCATGAAGGTGTTGAGAGAGATTTGGCAGCTTTAGAGGATAAAGTGTCCACCATAGGAAAAGAAGCAGATCGTCTTTGCGCTATCCATGGTGATCATGGTGACCAAATTCAATCAAAGAGGGCCGAAATCGAAGATTATTGGCAGAGTTTGACAGCTAAAGCTAAAGAGCGCCGGGAGAAGTTGGAAGAGTCGTACGCTCTTCATCGATTTTTGTCAGACTTTAGAGATCTGGTTAACTGGATCAATGACATGAAAGCTATTATTTCCGCTGACGAATTAGCTAAAGATGTGGCAGGCGCGGAAGCTCTTTTGGAAAGACACCAAGAACATAAAGGTGAAATTGATGCTCGTGAAGACAGTTTTACCACTACGACAGAAGCGGGACGATTGCTGCTTGAAAAGGGACACTACGCGAGTGATGAAGTAAAGGAGAAGTTGTCAACACTCGCTTCTGATAAAAATTCGTTACTAGGTAACGAAATGAAAGACGTTTAAAATGGTGAATTTTAATAATTTTTTTGTAGCGTTGTGGGAAGAACGACGCATTTTGTACGAACAGTGCATGGATTTGCAGCTCTTCTATCGTGACACCGAACAAGCGGACACTTGGATGGCTAAACAGGAAGCTTTCTTGGCCAACGAGGATTTGGGGGATTCCTTGGATTCCGTTGAAGCTCTCATTAAAAAACATGAAGATTTTGAAAAATCATTGGCGGCTCAAGAGGAGAAGATCAAAGCTCTTGATGAGTTTGCGACGAAATTGATCGATGGTGAACACTATGCCGCCGACGATGTCGCCCAACGACGAGCAATGGTAAATATTTTGATGCGACTTTGGTTGTTTAAGTAGTTTTTTTAGCTGTTAGAACGCCGCTCTGCTCTTAAAGAGAAATCCGCGCAAAGACGTGCGCTTTTGGAAGATGCGTACAAACTCCAACAGTTTGAGCGTGATTGCGATGAAACCAAAGGATGGATCAACGAGAAACTTAAGTTTGCAACCGATGAAAGCTACTTGGATCCTACTAATCTTGGAGGCAAAGTTCAGAAGCATCAGAATTTTGAGCAAGAACTCAACGCTAATAAAACGAGAATGGAAGATATTACTTCAACCGGGCAAGAATTGGTCGAGGCCAATCATTATGCAGCCAGTAAGCCGTAAATATCGTGTTTTAAATATAAAATTAATGTAAAAAATTTAGCACGCATCCGATCCCGCATGGAAGAAATAGTGAATCTTTGGGAAACCCTGGTGCAAGCCACGGATAAGAAAAATTCCAAACTACAAGAAGCCAGCCAACAGCAACAGTTCAATCGAACCATTGAAGACGTAGAGTTATGGTTGTCTGAAATCGAAGGCCAACTCATGTCCGAAGATTACGGCAAGGATCTCACTTCCGTACAAAATCTGCAGAAGAAACATAACCTCTTGGAAGCCGACGTTGCTTCGCACCAAGATCGCATCGAAGGGATAACAGCCGCCGCTAATCAGTTCGTGGAACGTGGACACTTTGATGCTGATAATATCGCTCATAAGCAAAAGATTTTGACCGACAGATACACCGCTTTGCAGACTCCCATGGCCATCAGAAAGCAACGTCTTTTGGATTCCTTGCAGGTTCAGCAGTTGTTCAGAGACATCGAAGATGAAGAAGCGTGGATTAGAGAAAAAGAACCGATCGCAGCCGGAACTACCAGAGGACGAGATTTGATCGGAGTTCAAAACTTGATTAAGAAACATCAGGCCGTTTTGGCAGAAATCAACAACCATGATGGGCGCATCAGCGCTGTGGTGGATGCCGGGAAACAGATGATGGAAGATGAGCATTTTGCGAGTGATCAGATACGTAATAGAGTGAACACGCTTTACGATCATTGGATTCAGTTGAAGGAAAAAGCGAACCAGGTAAAAATCGAAGAAATCAAGAAAACACATTGACTTAATTTAATTTTAGCGTAAACAAGATTTGGATGATTCTCTACAAGCTCATCAATATTACGCCGATGCTAACGAAGCCGAGTCGTGGATGAAAGAAAAAGAACCGATTGTGAGCAACACGGACTATGGAAAAGATGAAGATTCTTCAGAAGCGTTGCTGAAAAAACACGAAGCACTAATGAGTGACTTGATCGCTTTTGGAAACACTATCGAAGGGCTCAAAGAGCAGGCTCGCAATTGCCGGGTAAGACTCCATCGGTCATTTGATAATACGTCTAAATTTTCCATTTACAGCAACAAGAACCTCCTGTTGTTGATGTCACCGGAAGAGAAACGGTCCAAGCTTTGTACGATTACACCGAAAAATCTGCCAGAGAAGTATCTATGAAAAAGGGCGACTTGCTTCACCTTTTGAATTCCAGCAATAAGGTGAGACACGCACCCATCACGTGATTCCATCAAGTATTGTATTTTTTTTTTTTTATCTAGGACTGGTGGAAAGTGGAAATCCACGATCGCCAAGGCTTCGTCCCCGCAGCATACGTCAAAAAAGTCGACGCAGGTCTTACAGCCTCCCAACAAAACCTCGTCGACAACAACTCCATCTCCGCCAGACAAAATCAGATCAACACTCAGTACGATCGTCTCCTATCGTTGGCTAGAGAACGTCAAAACAAACTCAACGAAACCGTCAAAGCCTACGTTTTGGTGAGAGAAGCGGCAGAATTGGCGTCTTGGATCAAAGACAAGGAAATGCACGCTCAAGTTCAAGACGTCGGTGAAGATCTCGAACAGGTTGAAGTAATGCAAAAGAAATTCGACGATTTCCAGACAGATTTGAAAGCTAACGAAGTACGCTTGGCTGAAATGAATGAAATTGCCATGCAGTTGGTTTCATTGGGGCAAACCGAAGCCGCTCTTAAAATCCAGACCCAAATGGAGGATTTGAACACCAAGTGGACATCCCTCCAGCAATTGACCGCCGAAAGAGCTAACCAGCTGGGCTCAGCTCATGAAGTTCAGAGATTCCATAGAGATGTGGATGAAACAAAAGATTGGATCCAAGAAAAAGATGAGGCTCTTAATAACGACGACCTTGGGAAGGATTTGAGGAGCGTGCAAGCTTTGCAACGGAAACATGAAGGGTTGGAACGGGATTTGGCCGCTTTGGGAGATAAGGCAAGTACATCGATAATTATCGTCTAGGTATTCACTTTCTTTTTGTAGATCAAACAACTCGACGAAATCGCGGGACGTTTAGTGCAAACGCATCCCGAAAGCGCCGAACAAACTCGAATGAAACAAGAAGAAATTAACGAGCTTTGGACGCAGCTAACAGCTAAGGCTAATAACCGCAAAGAAAAATTGCTTGATTCGTACGATTTGCAACGTTTCCTTAACGATCATCGCGATTTGATGGCTTGGATGAATTCCATGTTGGGATTGGTGACTTCCACTGAATTGGCTAATGACGTCACCGGTTCTGAAGCTTTAATTGAACGTCACCAGGTAAGCTCTCGATCACACTCATAAAAAGCACATATTTTTGGTTAGGACATTAAGTTGAAACATTTTTAATTTCTCCATATTTGCATCGTATTCCGCAACATGTAGACTGATTCTTGTGTTTGCATTATTTTTTAGAGCTACAGGGCTGAAATAGATGCACGTTGTGGATTACCTCAGGTACACAAATACGGCAGAGTGTCTATAACTATTGTACTAACATTTAAACGGGCGTGTTGGATTATAAAATGCTATTAATTCTAGTGCTTCACTACTTAGCTCCTTCGAATTGTTGCTGCAAACATGGTCAACAATTTCGATGTTTCTCTTTAACATTCGTTCATCTTTTATTGATTAATAACACTTTTTTTCGTATAGGAACACCGAACTGAAATCGACGCCCGCGCTGGAACTTTTAACGCTCTTGAACAGTTTGGACAACAACTTCTCAGTTCTAATCATTACGCGAGTCCGGAAATTCAAGAAAAGTTGAAACAGTTGCACGATTTCCGCGAAGAACTTGAAAGACACTGGATCGAACGCAGAGTGCAGTTGGACCAAAATCTTGACCTCAATCTCTTCTACAGAGATTGCGAGCAAGCTGAGAATTGGATGTCCGACAGAGAAGCTTTTATTGCCTCGGATGAAGTTGATTCTAACGGCGACAATGTGGAAGCTCTCATCAAGAAGCACGAAGATTTCGACAAAGCTATCAATGCTCACGTGTGTATCCGGCTTTGGACTGAGTTTTTTTTTATTACAATGCTGTTTTTTAGGAAGAGAAAATCGGCGCTTTGGAGAGCCTCGCTAACCAACTCATCGAAAACGAACACTACGCCTCTGACGACATCGACAATAAGCGAAAACAAGTGCTGGATCGATGGCGTCACCTCAAAGAAGCTTTGATCGAAAAGCGCTCGAAACTCGGAGAAAGTCAGACTCTTCAACAATTCTCGCGAGATGCCGATGAGATCGAAAATTGGATCGCCGAAAAGTTACAATTGGCCACAGAAGAAAGCTACAAGGATCCGGCTAATATCCAATCGAAACATCAAAAACATCAAGCGTTCGAAGCGGAACTCGCTGCTAACGCTGATAGAATACAGTCCGTTTTAGCGAATGGAGCAAATTTGATTGAAAAACGACAATGTGCTGGCTCCGAGGAAGCTGTGCAGAAACGTTTGGAATCTATCGCTGATCAGTGGGAGTTCCTCACGCAGAAAACCACCGAAAAGTCGATGAAATTGAAAGAAGCCAACAAACAAAGAACTTACATTGCTGCCGTTAAAGATTTAGATTTCTGGTTGGGAGAGGTGGAAAGCTTGTTGACGAGTGAAGATGCAGGAAAAGACTTGGCGTCCGTTCAGAACTTGATGAAGAAACATCAGCTGGTTGAGGCGGATATTCAAGCTCATGAAGATAGAATTAAAGGTCAGTTGTGCCATAGATTTAGTTATTGATATGTACAAGGTGTAATTGAAAGTGGCACAAAAAATTGTGCTTGCTGGAAGAGATATTTTCGGGCGTCTGCTAATCGTTTTTCTTCATGGGATATATTTTAATTTATAGTTCTGTGATCCGTTGGTATTCCATAAATCGTTTTCGCTTCCTTTTTGGTTTCCATTTTGGCAAGTCTTTATTTATAGTGGTACCAGCAGTGCTTCTGGTGATCTTCTTTTTGCTGATGTTGGTACGGTGATCTTACGCGCGATCGAACAATAATACTTATAACAAACTACCAGTTTCTGTCAATTCGGCTATCCACTTTTCTAAACGACTGAGATGATCGTCGGGTTTCCTAACAGCGGTTTCGAGTATGCTCTTCGTTGGAACTGCGTCAGCGACGGCATACGCGAGTTCGGCTTCGTCATCGAGAGTAGCCTTCTTTTGGGTTGCGAGAATCGCCTACATGTTGTGTAGCAAACGATCTATCCATAATGTTCGGTGATAGTTCGACCGGCGAGAGCTTTTAGGAGTCTTAAAAACTGGGATGAGGTTGAATCACCAAGTTTTTCTTGTTCCAAATGTGGGACCTTAAAACCGGGTAGTTCGTTGCGGGAGTGGCTCCGGGAGACGTCGCTACAACCCCTTTGTTCGTTTGGATTGAAGCTCGTGGATGTCGGTTGGGAGTTATACCTCGGTGTAAGGCCATGTCAACGCGGCGTGACATTTCGAGGTGTCGCTATTTTGCGCGGTTTTCGATGTGGACGATCTTCGTACTTGCTGATGCGAAGTTTCTACGACGTCCATTTGTATTCCAAACGAGTGTTCGCAACGACGATGGTTTAAATTTTTCAGCTATTTAGGGTCTTACAGAAAACTTCCATCAGGTTGTCGGTCTGATTTTTGAAGCGCATCGTCCTTTCCAGACTCGGTTTAGTGGCACTGACAATGTTCCACAATAATTTGATTAGTCCATTAATTCGAATTAGTTCATTTCGTGTATTTACTCCGATTTAGTCTACCAAGTTCTATTTAATTCGATTACTCCATTAATTCGACTTGGTCTTTTGTCCATTTAGTTTGATTTAGTTCATTAAGTTCTACTTTATTCGATTAGTTTATTAGTCCGAGGTAGTCTTTTTAATTTGATTTAGTCCCCTTAAGCTATACTTCATACGATTGGTCCATTATGTCCATTTACTCCGTTTTACTCCATTAGTCCGAGATGATACCTTTAATCCGATTCAGTCCGCCAAACGATTAGTTCACTAATCCGAGTTGGTCCAATATGTCCATTTAGTCCTTTTACGTCCACCAAGTCCTACATAGTTCGATTAGTTCTATTTAATTTGATTTGGTTATTAATTCGACTTCGTTCTTTTCGTTCATTCAGTCTCGTTTAATTAATTAATTAATTTAATTGATCAATTTGTTATCTAATCCATTATGTATAATTAATTTATTATTAGACAGCGGACTAAATTAGTCGGATATAGTCCATTAAATCCAATTTAGTTCATATTTTTCTAGACCATTGAATATATAGTGTTTCGTCCTCGCATATCATTTTAATTATTTATATTATTTTTTTTACTTTTTATTTTCTTAAGGGCAGGCAACCCTCTATACATTTTGTTTGAAGGCTGCGCATCATTTTTAATTTTAATCAGGTGAGAGTGTGCACTTTTTTCACCCTTCCCTCTCCTTTTTTCCTTTTCTTAAAAGAGTGAGTACGCTCGTATCTCGTAAACCGAACGCATCAAATCATAATCTCCCGTGAGTGACCGGTCGCAAGCTTTTCTGAAAATCATCCCAAGTCTCCTGTTGACTTCCACCGTTGACAACAACCCCAAGGTAAGTGTCCACTCTCTCTCGCTGACTCTCATTTTTGTTTTTTCCGCACACATATAGGATCATTCTTTATCTAAATAATTTATTTCTTTAATTTATTTACCATGTTTGTCCAAGTTTGTCTTGTCTAATTTAGCATAAAAATTAGGCTAATTTTATTTGACCAGTTAGTCTGATCTAGTCCACTAAGCTCTATGTAATTAGAAGATTAGTCTATTGGTTCGACTTGGTCTATTTCGTTATTTTAGTCCGATTTAGTTGATTCGTTTTTGTCAGAGTTAGTCTTCTAAGCTTACATAATGTGATTAGTCCATTGTTTCGACTAGGTTCATTTAGTCGGATTTAGTGCATTAAGTCCTACTTAATTTAATTAATCCTAGTTCGTCTCTTTAGTTCATCAAGTCCTACCCACTTTGATTAATTAATGCAATTAGTCTGAGTTGGTCTCTTTAATCCAGCAAGTCCTACTTAATTCGGTTAGTCCACTGGTCGGACACGGTCGCTTTAGTCTGATTTAGTCCGCAAAGTCCCACTTTGATTGGGTTATTCATCCCACTTAATCCTTCTGGTTAATTTTTCTAAGTTAATACATTTAGCCTGATTTAATCCATTTAGTCCAATTTAGTTTGTGTGGTTTTATTTTATTTCATCGGATCCTACTTAATCTAGTCCATTTAGTCTGATTTAGTATATACAGTCCTTAATTTGACTAATTTATTTGTCAATTTTGTTCTTTTAATTCATCAATTCCACGTTTGTTTAGTCAGGTTCAGTCCACTGGATCCTACTACGTCTAATTTTTACCTAGTCTAATTTAGTTTAAAGATACAGTCTGATAAAGTATACCAAGTTCAATTTAGTCCGTCCAGTTCTAGTCGATTTAGTCCGGTTTACTCTACAGAGTTTAATTAAATCCGATTATCCAATGATTCATTTCGACTTAGTCTAACTTGGTCTGATTTAGTCCGATTAAATTCATTTACTTTGATAAAGTATTAAGTCTAATGTAGTCTGTCTCAGACCAGTACGTTTATCCGGTTTAGTCTATCAAGTCTTGTTTAGTCCGATTAGTCCATTGGTCTATTTCGTCCTTTACAATCTAGCAAGTCCAATTTTGAGTAGTTGGTTTTATTGTTAGTCAGTTTTAGTCTACTAATCCGAATAGTCGATTACTCCATTAGTCCGATTTTATCCATTCCCTCCATTTAGTTCGAGTTGGACCTACCAACTCTAACTATATATCTATATCCGATTTCCACCTACTCTAAGTTTGTCTTGACTATTTAGTCTGATTTAGTCCCTCGAGTTTTAATCTATTTTGTTCGATTTAGTCTACAGAGTTTTACTGAATTCGATTGTCCAATGATTCATTTCGTCCGAATTAGTCTAGTAATCTGCTCTAATTTTATATTTCATACCGACTTCTCCTTTGCTTTTCCTTTTGTATTTATTTATTAAGTTTTCTTTCTATTCATTTCACTAGATTTTTCAAATTTTTCTTATAAAGGATTTCTTCATAATTTATGTTCTCAGTTGTTTTTTTTTTCTTTTTAGTTTATCTTACCATTCTTAACCTTGTCTTTATTTATACATGGTTTCTTCAATTTCTACTAGAGTATCATTTTTATGCAGATATGAACGATCAAGCCGACTCTCTTATCGAAAGTGGCCAGTTTGATACTGCATCCATTCAAGAAAAACGACAATCTATCAACGAACGTTACGAACGCATCAAAAATCTGGCTGCACATCGCCAGGCTCGACTCAACGAAGCCAACACTTTGCATCAATTCTTTAGAGACATCGCAGATGAAGAGTCTTGGATTAAGTAATTTTCAATTTTTATCCCTCTCGTATATTGAGTCATCAATTTTCAGAGAAAAGAAATTACTCGTTGGTTCCGACGATTATGGTCGTGACCTCACCGGTGTCCAAAATCTCAAGAAAAAGCATAAGCGTCTCGAAGCCGAACTAGGTTCCCACGAGCCAGCAATCCAAGCCGTCCAAGAAGCTGGCGAAAAACTCATGGATGTTTCAAACTTGGGAGTTCCCGAAATCGAACAACGTCTCAAAGCTCTTAACCAAGCATGGGCCGAACTAAAACAGCTGGCGGCAACTCGAGGTCAAAAACTAGACGAATCTTTAACCTACCAACAGTTCCTCGCCAAGGTCGAAGAGGAAGAGGCGTGGATCAGCGAAAAACAACAATTGTTGAGCGTTGAAGATTATGGTGATACAATGGCGGCCGTACAAGGCCTGTTGAAAAAGCACGACGCTTTCGAGACCGATTTCCAAGCTCACAGAGAACGATGCAAGGATATTAACGACGCTGGGAAAAAACTGGTGGCTGATGGCAATCATAATGCGGACAGCATCAATCAGCGGTGCCAACAACTCCAGACCAAGTTAGATCATTTGGCCGCTTTAGCCGGAAGACGCAAAGCTAAACTAATCGATAATTCAGCGTACTTGCAATTTATGTGGAAAGCCGACGTCGTTGAAAGTTGGATTGCGGATAAGGAAACGCACGTCAAGAGCGAAGAATTCGGAAGAGATCTGTCCTCGGTTCAGACGCTGCTCACTAAACAAGAGACGTTCGATGCAGGTTTGTTTTCGTGCAAAATTTTACAAGATACAAGCGTCATTTCCCCTAGGTCTCACCGCTTTTGAACACGAGGGCATTCAAAACATCACCGCTCTCAAAGATCAACTGATTGCTTCAAATCATGACCAGAGCCCAGCTATTTTGCAGCGACACGCCGATGTTATCGCCAGATGGCAAAAATTGCTCGCGGATTCAGATGCTCGCAAACAACGGCTTCTTCATATGCAAGAGCAGTTCAGACAAATCGAAGATCTATTCCTCACTTTCGCTAAAAGAGCTTCCGCTTTTAATTCTTGGTTCGAGAACGCCGAAGAAGATTTAACTGATCCTGTACGTTGCAATTCGATCGAGGAAATCAGAGCTTTGCGTGAGGCTCATGCACAGTTTCAGGTGAGAATTTTCGTGGTCGATTTTGAAAAATTCTTCCATGGTTTGTTGTAGGCTTCGTTGTCGAGCGCTCAAGCTGATTTTGAGGCTTTAGCTGCTTTAGATCAACAAATTAAGAGTTTTAATGTTGGTCCAAATCCATATACCTGGTTTAATATGGAAGCTTTGGAGGAAACTTGGAGAAACTTACAGAAGATCATTGCGGAAAGAGATGTTGAATTGAACAAGGAAGCTCAGCGACAAGAAGAGAACGATAAGTTGAGGAAGGAGTTTGCTAAACATGCGAATGCTTTCCATCAGTGGTTGACAGAAACTCGGTAAGCATTTTTATCATACGAGTAGAATTTCTAGAGATTAGAAAATCAAAATATTTATTTACAGTTACCGAATATTAGGCTGGGATGGGTAAATAGCGTGATTGGTTGTGTTGAATTTTCATAACGAAATAACGTTTAATATTCTTTTTTTTTCCATTTTTTTGACTTGGACATTAACATACATCTAACATCGTTAACATGTTTTCTGATTGTTGCTTACTAAAAATAAAAGAAGAATTTCGAAATTAGGCACTCGAGGCAAATTTGTGCTCGTAGTTTGCCGGATTAATATAATTAAATTAAAAAGCTCAATTTCAATATTGAGTCACAGAATACAAAAATATTACTTTTAATAGCTACTTTTAAATAAATCTCTATCCTGCGTTGACAGTCGTGCTAGATTTAGTTTAGTTCGAGGGCTCAACCATTTTCTTAGTCCGTGGTGCATTTAATGTCTAATCTGATTTAGTTAACCTAGTTTGATTAGGCCCACCTATTCGAATTTAATTGGCCCGGTAACATTTAGCTCACCTAGTCTGATTTAGTACATTTAGCGAGTATATCGAGTTTTACTTAATCTCATGTAGTTCGATTTCGTCCATCGAGTTCTACTTCAAACCACCGAATCCAATTTGACCACCTAGTCCGACTTAGTCCAGTACTCCTACTTCAATTTGTCCATTTTGTACATTGTCCGAATCCATTGTCACATTAAGTTCTATTTAATTCGATTAGTCAGTAAGTCCAAATTTGTCTTAACCGGTTTAGTTCACCAAATCCTATTTATTGTTAATTTGATTTTTACCTAGTCCAAATTAGCATATCCATTCATTCTGATTTAGTCCACTAAGTCCAAATTTAATTTATCTAGTCGAATTTATTCCGGTTTAGTTCTACTTAATTCGATTTCCACCTAGTCTAACTTTGTCTCTCCGTTTAGTCTGATCTAGCTCACCAAATCCAATTTGTTGGGTTCAACGGATCCTTCTTGATCCTATCATTCTATTGGTCCATCTTGGCCAGTTTAGTTCGATTGAGTGTATTTAGTCAGATAACGTCCTACTTAATCTAATTAATTCATTGCTCCTTTCATTTCATCTGATTTGGTTCACAAATTTGTACCTAATTTGATTATTCCATAAAAACTAAAACAATTTAGTCCGATTTAACCCATTTCCTGTGATGTACTACCTCGTACAATTTAGTCCGTTTATGCAAGTTCATTTAGTCCACCAAGTTTTATTCAATTTGATTGGTGCGTTTCGTTCCTTTTAGTCTACTAAGTCAAACTTTGTCTAATCGAATTTAATCCAAGTTAGCCTATCTATTTAATTCACCAAGTCCAACTTGATTTGTTTAATTCTAAGGCCGATTTAGTCCATTTACCCTTAGTTCGGCTTTGTCTACCGAGTTATACTTAATCCCACTAGTCCATTGGATCTATTTGGCCCGATTAAGTTTAATTCAGTCTATTTAGTTCGATTTAGTAGACTAAACCAGACTTATAATTGGACAGACCACTATTTAGAAAAATCTGATCTAATCTATTTAGCCTATTAGTATAATACATCCAGTCTAACTTGGTCCAAGTTTTTCTAATCAAATTTAGTCAAGTTTAGTATACCCAACAAGTACTCCTTAATCCGATTTCCCTTGTTTCAATTTGGCCTGTCCATTTGGTTCGATTTAGTTTACCACGTCCAACTTCAAGTGGGTAATTCTAAAACAGATTTGATCTATATAGTCCGGTTTTACCTACCGAGTCTCACTCAGTCTATTTGGTCCATTGATCCGTTTGGTTCGATTTAGTTCAGTTCTGCCTATTTAGCCAGATTTAGTAGAATGGTAGTCTGGTTTAGTCCACCGGGTCATTTTTAATCCAGTTTGTTACTTTTCCATCTAGTTCAATTTAGTCCATCTAGTCTAATTCAGTCCATGTAGCCTAATATAGTCCATCTAATTCCAGTCAATTTAGTTCACCAAGTCTAAGTTTGTCTAATTGCATCTAGCGAGTCCTGCTTAATTCAAGTCCCGAGTAACTTGTCTATTTAGTTCAAATTATTCCATTAAGATTAATTTTATTGCTTCATTGGTCCGAGTTGGTATGTTTAATGTGATTTGGTCCACCAAGTCCAATTTATTGTTAATCTGGTTGAGTCCACCAAGTCCAACTCAGTCCTTCGAATGGTTAAATTGGATAGTCCATTACTCTGAGTCCGACTATTTTGCCCATTTACTTCTATTTAGTCCAATAAATTCAAGTTTGTTCAATCGATTTTAATCCTGTTTAATTCACCGAGTTGTAGAGAAATCCATTTTCACCTAGTTCAACTTTGGCTGTTCATTTAGTCCGATTAGTCTGTCTGATCCTAAGTCCGATTTGGTCCCGTTTATTCCAACTTTGTCCAGTTGAAAATAGTCAAATTTACTCCACCGATTCCTACTTCATCCAATTTTGTCTAATCTAATTTATTTTACTAATTTCCACTTAGTTCGTTTAATCCATTAGTCCGTCTTGGTCCAATTCAGCTCATTTAGTCTGATCGAGTTCACCAAGTACAACCTGGTTGATTTAATTATAAGTCTGGTTTAATTGAACGTATCCCTTTTAATCCGATTAGTCTATTAGTACATCTTGTCTAATTTATTCTGACTTAGTCTATTTAGTCTGATATAGTCTGCCAACTCCAATTTAGTCTCTGTAATTTCAGTCCATTTATCCGGTTTAGTATTTTATGCGATTAGTTCATTAATCTATTTCGTCATTTTTAGTTCAACTTTGTCTAGTCGAACATAGCCACATTTAGTCTACCAATTCTTACCTAATTCAATTAGTCTATTGCTCTGTTTTGTCTGACCTGGCTCACAAAGTCATACTAAATTCGATTAGTCTAAATTTGATTTAGTCTAGTTTGATTCAACGTTATTTTTTGATACGATTCGTCTATCAGTCCATCTAGTCCAGTTTAGTATTACCTTCGCTCGCACGTCTAATTTAGCCTCTTTAATGCGTTTTACTTAATTCAAATAATCCAATGGTTCAGTAAGTCCTACTTTGCTAGTCGAATTTAGTTAGTTAATCCAACTTGATTTGTCCAATTAGTTAGTAATTGATTAGAAGTCCAATTTAGTAAAATGGTAGTGTATTCAGTTATAAGGCTGCTTTAGTTCACCAAGTCCTTCTTAATTCAGTTAATCTATAACTCCGTCTAGTCCAATTTAGTCCGTCATTTTTAGTCCAATTCATCTATTACTTCATCTAGTCTAATTTAATCCACTTAGTCTAACTCAGTTCATATAGTCTTACATTGTTTGTCTCGTCGGATCTAGTCAAATTTAGTCCACCAAGTTTCGTTTATTGCGATTTCCAACTTGGCCTACTTTCAAATCAAATAAAATTCGTTTCAAACTATCGAGTCCTATTTAGTCAGATTAGTTCATTGGTCCCCTTCATCCTTTTTAGTCCACTAAGTCCAAATTTGTCTTACTAAATTGGAGGTTTAGTTCGCCGAGTTCTGCTTAATCCAATTTTCATCTAGTTCAACTTAGTCCAGTAGCCTAGTTTAGCTCAAGTTCAACTTTTAACTTAGATTTAGTCCAGATTTAGTTTCATATGGTCTACCGAGTCCTGCTCAATCCGATTAGTCCATTAGTGTATTTCTTCTGATTTAGTCCCTGTCCAAGTTTGCATAATTGAATTTAGTAAACTTTGGTCCACCGTGTCCTACTGAATCATTAACTTAATCCGTCCACTTCAAAATTGGACTTTATCCATTTAGTCCGGTTTAGTTTACAAAGTCGTCCTTAATTCGATTTAGTCCTACTTGATCTAATTTCCATCTAGTCGTCCTCTACTTCCAAGTCTGATTTAGTCCATCTAACCGGCCTAGCTTTAATCTTTGCCGCAAAGTGGTTGACCCCCACTGTTTTATTACTACTTTTCCTAAAATTCTTTTTACTTTTTAGAACATCAATGATGGAAGGTTCCGGCTCTTTAGAGCAACAGTTGGAAGCTACAAAACGCAAAGCTGCCGAAGTCCGCGCCCGTCGTTCCGATTTGAAGAAAATTGAAGATTTAGGCGCGATCTTGGAAGAACATCTAATTTTGGATAACCGGTACACTGAACATTCAACTGTCGGTTTAGCCCAGCAATGGGATCAGTTGGATCAACTGGGAATGCGGATGCAACATAATCTTGAACAACAGATCCAGGCCCGCAATCAATCAGGTGTCAGCGAAGACGCTCTGAAGGAATTCTCGATGATGTTCAAGCACTTCGACAAAGAGAAATCCGGAAAATTGAATCATCAAGAATTCAAGAGTTGTTTAAGAGCACTAGGGTACGATCTACCGATGGTAGAGGAAGGACAACCGGATCCGGAGTTTGATGCAATATTGGGTATATTCCCTTCTAATCTGTCTGCTTAAATAAATTACTTTTTAATTTTTTTAAGATGTGGTCGATCCAAATCGTGACGGTCACGTATCTTTACAAGAGTACATGGCATTTATGATCAGCAAAGAAACCGAGAATGTTCAAAGTTCGGAAGAAATCGAAAAAGCGTTCAGAGCGATCACGGCAGGGGACCGTCCGTATGTCACACACGAGGAGTTATATGCGGTACGTGGCTTGTGATATATTTTTTTTTCACATCTGATCGACTTTGGTTTTGTTACAGAACTTGACGAAGGAGATGGCGGATTATTGTGTGGCAAGAATGAAACCGTACGTGGAACCAAAGTCCGAACGACAGATCGCTGGAGCTCTGGATTATATAGAATTTACGCGAACTCTCTTCCAGAATTAATTGTGTTTATCGTCACTTTTTATTGGTATTAGGGCTTCACGTATCAAGTGTAATATCATAGTATCTTTACCGGTCTTTGCCTTTTAATTTATTTTTATAGAGCTTGTATTTGCATGAACTGAAATATTTTAATCACAGTATATAAGTTATATACCTTGTTTACTCTTTTTCAAATATATCGCTTCTAGTTTGATTCTTTGTTCTTAAATATTTAGAGTTATTTGTTACTAGGTTTTCATGTTATGAGTGCCTAAGGTTTTAGAGCATTCAGGTTGTCGTCCCTAGGTTCTTATATTCACTGGTTTTCAAGGCTTCAGGTTGAAAGTTTTTAGGTTTTTCGCAATCCCCTCAGGATCTGAAATATTCCAGTTTTCAGATTTTTGCAAATTATTTAGTCCTTAAATTTTCAGTTACCAAGTTTTTGAAACTTCAAAACTCAGATTTCCAGGTTCCCGGTTGTATTTTTCCCAGCTCAAAATTTTAGGTTTCCAGGTTTCCAGTTTAATGATGCTATGAGCTCTTGGTTCTCCGTTACTATTTTTTTTTTTTTGTATGTTTAGGTTTTGAAGTTTATTAAGTTCTCAGGTTTTCAAATTTTTGGGTTCTTATGCAGTTCCCTGATTATAATATTCTCAGGTTCTTGGTTGTTCTTGTTCCTAAATTTTCATATTTTCTGGTTTTAAAGATTTCTGTTCCCAGGTTTTTAAGTGTATTCAATTTTATAGGCTTTTCGTTCAGGTTCTTAGTTTTCAAAAATTCCAAAATCTTCGTTTATAATTTCCCGAGTGTTTGCTTATAAAGATGAGAAATGAAAAATATCTTTAGGTTTCCTGAAACAATTCGAATATTGTCTAGGATTTCTGAAATGTCAAGGTACTTATGTATGTATTCCAGGTTCATTAAATTTTCAAGAGTAGGATGCAGAAGATTCTTAAGACTTTTTGCCGTTCTTAGAGTTTTTGGATAACCTGACAACCTTAGCTCCTCAGAAACTGAATACTGAATATAAAATAAAGTTTCATTCTGAAAATCTTACAAACCCAATATCTGATATTAAGTACCTATTATATTAAATTCGATTGAATTGATTTGAATTTTAACACACTTAATACACAGGTCGAAGTGAGTAATAATGCTAAATTTCATCCTGATAGAGTAATATTTGCCCGAGTTATTGCCTTTAAACTAATACAATATAGATCCTTCGTTCAAATTAAACATTAATCACCGTAAAATCGGTAATTTTAAAGCTATAGTTTTCAAATTTCGAATAGAAAATATTCAAATCAAAATGAGTTATCACGCCAAATTTTATCATAATAGACCAATCGATGCCAAAGTTATATTTCAGTTTAATAGAATATAGATCCTTCATTCAAACTAAAAGTTGAACACTGTAAAATCTGTAATTTTAAAGATACAGTTTTGAATTTCGGAATATTCAACACACCTGTAAGTATTCGTGTTAAATATCATGGCGGTGTACCACTCGATACCAAAATTATGGTGTTCAAATTGATAAATTCGTGATTTTTTGTTCAAACTAAGTTAAGCACTCTAAAATATTAAATCACGAAACGATAATCTTGATTTTTGGCACAGTTTAAAGTGAGTTTTGGTGCCAGATTTCATTCTGATAGACTGGCAAGTGTCAAAGTTATAGTCTTCAAACTAATACAGTATAGATTCTTCGTTCAAACTAAACGTTTAACTGTCAACTTTGCAATTTAACACTTATAATTTTAAATTTTGGAGCATTTCATGCAAATGTAGGAATAAGTAATCGTGCCAATTATCATAGTAGTAGACCAATCGATACCAATATACTAGAGACTTTTTGTTCAAACTGAATAAATGTTATAATTTTTACAGTTTTAAAGATATAGTCTTGAATTTTGGAACGTTTACTGTATACCTCAAATTTTATCTTGACAGACCAATTGGTTACAAAGTTATAACCTTCAAACTAATCCAGTATAAGGAAAAGTCAGTTATTGCGGAATCTGAATCTAACTTTGAATTTAGGAAGATTTAATACACAAGTCATAGTGAGTCATTGTTTCTTTAATTCTCATAAACCAATAGGTGCCAAAGTTACACTTTTCAAACTGATAAAGTATAGATTTTTGTTCAAAATAAAAGCCAAGCATTGCAAAACCTGGGATTTCAAAGTTATAGTTTTGAATTTAAGAACGGTTAATACACATAACAAAAGGAATCATTACGCCAAACTTCATCCCAATTAACTACTAGGTGTCAAAGTTATACCCTTCAAACAAATCTAGTATATATAATCATTCGTTCAAGTTGAAGGTTAATCATTGCCAAATGTGCAACTTCAAAGTTAAAGCTTTGAATTTTGCAACATTTAATACACGTGTTAAAATGAAGCACCGTGCTAAATTCTGTACTTATAGACCAATAGTTGGCGAAGTTATAACCTTCAAACTAATACAGTATGGATCGATCATTTTAACTAAAATTTGAATACTGTAAAATCTGTAGTTTTACAGTTACAGTTTTGAATACATATAAGAAGAAGTAATCGTTCCAAATATTATAACAATATACCAATTAATACCAAAACTGTGGTTTCCAAACTGATAAAGCTAAGATTTTTCGTTGACAGTAAGTCAAGCATTTCAAAACAATAAATTTCAAAGCGATAATCTTGATTTAACAGTTAATAAACACTTCGAAATGAGTAGTATTAGTGCCAAATTTCATCCTGGTAGAAGACCGGCAAGAGCCAGAGTTATAGTCCTCAAACTAAGACAATATAGATTCTTTGTTCAAACTAAAAAAATTAACAGTTATAGTTTTAAAGTTTTGAAGACTTGTCCTTCAAACTGAACAAGCGTTATAATCTTTGCAGTTTTAAAGATACAATCTTCATTTTTGGAACGTTTAATATATACGTGAAAATGAGCCATCATCCTAATAGACTAATTGGTTTCAAAGTTATAATAACCTTCAAACTAATATAGTACAGATCATTCATCAAAAATAGTCAATTGCTGCAAAATATGTAATTTTAAACCGACAGTTAAAATTTTGGAATATTAAATACACATATTAAAATGAGTACTTGTTCAAAATGTTACAGTGATAGACTACCTGATAATAAAGTTATCATTTTTAAACAAAATTAGTAGAGATTTTTTGTTTAAACGAAACGACAAGCATTTCAAAATCTGTCAATTCAGATCTATAGCTTTGAATTTTAAAACTTTTAATACACGTCACCTTGCTAAATTTTACCCTGATAACCAATAGCTGCCAAAGTTATAGCCTATTAAGTTAATCTTACTTAAAACTGCAATCTCGAAATTATGGTTTTGAATTTTCGAACATTTAACTCTCATGTAAAAATAAGTGATTCTCCCAAATACCATGATGATAGTACACCTGTTATCAATGTCAGAAGAGATTTTTAGTTCAAATTCAAAAAAAAGAAGTGCTGAATTTTGAAATATTTCATGCACATGTTAAGAAGAGTAATCGTGACAAATATAGCAGTAACCGAATCGATGCCAAAATGCTGGTTTTCCACCACAGAGGCCGTCCACAAACAACAAGGACTCCAAGAGTACAGGAGGAAGTTATTCATATTTTTGAAAATCAATCTCGACGGAGCACAAGAGCAGTCGCATGTAATGTAGGAATTCACTTTAGTTTGGTACAAAAAAAAAATGAAGCAAAAAAAAATTCTCAGAGGTTCAAGCTAACAATTATTATCAATGAATATTTGATAATCAATTAACAGCACCGCACGTGCTACCCAGTGGCATGACTGGTGAGTTTTCTTTACCGTTTAAATAATGAATTTCAAGAATGAATATAAAATATACCATTAGCCAGAGAACGTAACGTGTGGATTCAGCTTGATGGCGCACCTACACATCATGCTGTAGACGTTAGACAATAGATAAACACAAGTTTTAATAATCGTTGGATCGGTCTTGGAGGACCACAGCATTCCCCAGATTTGAATCCACTAGACTTCTGTTTTTGGGGAGCGATGAAGAATAAAGTGGGACACTACCGGAAAACGAAGAGGTTTTAAGGTGGCTGTAGCAACTGTTACAAGGAAAATGCTGGGAAACGTACAGCAAAGTATCAAAGAAGGCGTACCACCTGTAAAAACACCCAGGATGGCAATTTTGACATTTGTTTTCATTATTTAAATTTGCCAACTGCGATGCTGCCACATTTCTAAAATAAAAACCCTTACAAATCATCGCAAAAGGTGATTTTATTAGAATTTTTAAAACTATTTTTCCGTGTTCCTGTACTACTAGTTTTTGATATTTTGTTATAGAAAAATGGTTAAAGAGACACTACTCAAAACCCAACTGCTTTATTAAAAACTACTGTCGCGACCAAGATGACATTTTATTAAAATCTTTTATACTAACATTGATTTTCCTTAAATCGTTCCTCACAGTATCACAGAGCGTCAACAATTCTTGATCTTTTTGTGAAATTCCGTATCGTCTAACATGTTGTCTAAACTCATTCAAAATATTCATAACATCAACAAACTTAGAATCATCAATGACTTCTTGATTCTGTACATTTATTCCTAGGATATCTAAAGTTCTTGTCACTAAATTTAAAACACCGATCATACAAACAGACTTCGAATTGCTCGAATCTGTCTTCGCAGAATGTAAAAGACCATTCACAGTCGAAACCACTTCATTTAAAGTTTCTACAATCAACGGCGTATTGAAATCGTCGATTAAAGCATTGTGGATGTTATCAGTTGAATCTCGAAGAAGTCGCTCTAAAGCACTGTCATCAATCTCAGCTTGAATTAGCCCATTTAGGTAATTTGTACAGTTATCAAGGAAGTTTTTGTAGTTCTGTAAAGTGTTAGATGCAGTTTTCATGAACTCGGAGCCAAATTCCATGTTTTTTCTATAGTGTGACATTAAGCAAGCCATGCGGAACGTCTGGGCGCTGGTATTTTCCAAGAGCGAGGCCACAGATATTGTGTTTTTTAAAGATTTTGACATTTTTTCACTGTCTTTTAAGTGGAGGTGACCGGTATGGATCCAGTAGTTGACCCATTGATGTGTGTTGTGAAACGCGCAACATTGGGCTTCTTCGTTTTCGTGGTGAGGAAAACGTAAGTCGACGCCTCCCGCATGGATGTCCACCGATGAACCTGAAATCGTAGCAATGACTGATGAGGGAATTCTAACAAGACATGTATACAAATGTTTTCAAAATTTTTCAAAGATGCTTCAAACGAAACGTATTCTTGCAGTATTCTAGTATTCTCGTATTCTGTAGCGCTATCTAGTGACGAGTTAAAGCAAAACAGATAGCGCGAAAATATTCTCCATGTTTAAATACATATGTGTGCCAATTTTCATGGCGATCGGTTGAACGGTGTAAATTCATGTGGTGCAGCATCATCTGGTGGCGAGTTACAACGAAGTATATAGCATAAAAACCACGAAAAAACTCTTATATATACTACTGATCGGTCAAACGGTATCGGAGTCTATTAATCTCAAACAGATATACAGGCTGATCCACATAACTTTCCGACCCTGGTGAGCTTTAAATGCAACCCAATACATAATTTCAATACTTCAATTACTTGATATCTTTAGTTCCTTTATTTTGTATAAAATTTTGGACACCCCTGTCATCAATTGTTAAATAACTGGCATTGATGTTAAAGATGCTTTTGTAAACTTTTGAAATTATTTTGATTAATATAAATGCACCCCAAAGACGAAAACGTAAGTTTGTGACATTTTTATCTGTTTCTCTATTAAAATCATTTTTTTGTCGCTGTCAGATATTTATTGACGTTACTTGATTTTTTAAGCAATGTCCAAACAATAGAAAAATTTACGTTTCTTAATGTTTATGAATCTAGTTACACATGAGTAACCTATTACAAGTTGCATTTAAAGTTTGGCAGGCTCGTAAATTATGTGAATCAGTACGTATATACAGTAACGGGCAAAACAAAGTGGCACAAAGTCTTGGAAGGCATTATGTATATAAGTAGACATGATGATTTTTACTGTAGGCTTAACGATGACATTAATAAAACGTTCTCACATTCTGTAATTTTTCAAAAAGTCAAGCGGTTGACGTTTTTTGTATTAAAGTAACGATATGTAATGATTTGACAGCAATAACTATATTAATTTATTTACCCAAAGGATATAAAACAAAATGAAATACAAGTAGGTACATGTGATCTCGAGTTTCATTTCAATTAGCTACTCATTAGTAACTGCCATTAAAAAAATAAAACAAGTGAACTGGCTTTGGTAGGCACAGATGACTTATTAGTAGTTCAATGTATTAATTTTTGACCAATATTATAATGACAAAATCAAATTGTACCTCCATTGGTACCATTAAAAAAAAAAAACGTTGAGTGTCATGTCACAATCAAAATTCAAGAAAAAAGTTGTTAAATTGATCCAACTGTAGAGTTTTTGACGTCTCGTTTCATTTATTAAAATTACTTTTCATATTCCACTCGTATGTAGACTTTTCGTATTCCACTCGTATATAGACTAGACATTTGGAAACAGATTAACAGAAATTTGATTTTTAAGTAGCATTTAATAAAGGATTTTCCTACCAAAAAGATGAGTAGCGAGCGCCGAGCACTCAATATGCCAACCAGGTCTTCCTTCGCCCCAAGAACTTTCCCAGTAGATTTCCCCAGGTTTTGCTGGTTTCCACAACGCAAAGTCCATAGCCGACTTCTTGAACTTGACAGGCTCCGGCTCCTCGCTGCCGAGGTTATGCAATTTTCCATAACATTCGTGGGCTTTTACATCAAAATACACAGTTTTATTTTCAGACTGATAGGCCTTTTTCTCCAACATTAGTCTCTCTATGAATTTTTTTATAATCTCCATGTGTTCTGTAACTCGTAATATACAGTCAGGTTTCCTTACCCCAAGTGCCTCCAAATCCCTCCAGAACTCATTCTCAAACTCTCTTGTTAACTGTTGAATGGGAATTTTCGACGCGTTACTTCTCGCAATTATTTTGTCATCCACGTCCGTTACGTTCATCACAGTCACTAAATTCAAATTAAAGTATTGTCTTAAGATTCTCTGAATAATGTCCAGTTTGAGGAAACAACTTGCGTGACCGATGTGAGATGAGTCGTAAACTGTGGGACCGCAAGTGTACCATGTCACCAGATTTTTATTTTTCACTATTAAAGGTTCTTTGTTTTTCGTTACACAATTAAAGATTTTTATTCCAGTGTCGTAACCTTCAGGTTTAATCCACTTATGATTAAAACGTTTAAAAAATAGTAAAGATTTTTTTGGGATCAACATGGTGAGGTTAGAAAATATTTGGAGGTTAGAATTCTGTCAAACACATGTCACAATTGAGGTCAGTGCGGCTGGTATAGGAAGGGCGACGGGGTTTTGCCTTCTTCCTATTTTTAAGGAACTAAGTATTTTACACTTAAAAATTACAAAATGTTTTTAAATTTTTGTTCGTCAAACACTTAATCCTTTTTGTGCTTATAATTCAGTCAAAGTAGACAAAAAAGTCTGAAATTTTAAATAAACTCGCATAGAAGTGAAAATTGGTACAGACCGAACACCATTACAAACAAAATCTTACTCAAAATTGAATTCTGAATAACTTTTACTCTTGGCATTTTTTTGAGAAACACAAAATTTTTAAACGTTGAGTAGTTTGCTAAGTATGGCAACAAGTGTACATACTGGAAAACGTTCTAGAATTTCGATTTGAAGCGATTTTAGACATTTCCGTGATTAATAATTCGCAAACCTTTTGTAAAACGTTGTAGAATCTAAATTTGAAGAGATTTTAAGCATCCCCGTGATAAAATCGTAGTAACTTTGTTGTTTAAAGACTTAGAGAAAAAAGTTTTTGATAAATCTTATTCAAAATTGTATTCGGATACAAGTCATTTTTGAAGCAATTTTCAGCATTTTGTTGTTTAATAAGTCGTAAACCCCTGTAAAATGTCGCAGAAGCTAGTCAAAATCCCCACTGATCGCACTCAAGCCAAAAATTCTCTTCAAGGTCACAAAATCTGTTTTTCGCATATAAAGCTGTGTCGTAAGTCGCGGATAAACTTGACGAATTCATAAAAGAAGTCTTTAAAAAACATAAATATGTACTTTTCGTCATTATATCAGTTCAACTTCTTAAGAAACTAGGAAATTTTGCAAGCTTTACGTTAAAATGTTAAATTTGAAGAAAAGGTTGAGTGTGAACATATCAACACTGTGTAGTTTTTTTTTGTGTTTTTAAATTTCAGTTTTTTTTCCTCTTGAGGGTGTTTAGGATGTCTTTGGATGTCTTACATTAGTTGTATTCTTTCTACTTTTGAAACCTTTTACATTTTCGAGATTCTCTAGATTTGCATTAATATTTTGCAATTTCTTCTTCAAATCTGATGTCTGCCATCTTTCGTTAAATCTTATCTATTCATTTTATCAATAGATTTTTCAAATTATCATTATGTTAAATCTGGATAAAGAAATTACATCTAGTTCTTGGCACATTTTGCGAAAATATCAACGATCGGTAGAAATAATAAACTCAAACCCACAAAACGCAACTTTAAATGTGCGGCGCTTCATATATTGTTTATTATAATATTTAAAATATTATATTTACGTATGTTGGTTTAACTTTTAAGTGAAGGATTACCGTTTCCCAAGTGTATATTCAGGACGAGAGGCTGAGTCATGTGGGTGGTAACCTTTGCAATATTTTTATTATTCAGCTTTGATTATTTTGCAGTTCCGCTAGATTTTTAATTTTCAATTGCTGTTCAAAATTCTTATGGTCATTTGTACCGATGTTTTTTAATATTAAGGATTTTTTTGCTATCGACTACTCAGTTTTTCAGTGGGCGGGTCACTGACATTAGTTACGAATAAGCAATATTTGCATTCCTGTGTAAGAAAAAGAGAGTAATAACATTTATCATAAAAGATAAGTTACCATTGTTATCATTTTTAATGAATCATATATCATTTTCAATATCATATTCAATGAACTAAGGAAGTAATTATTGGAAGGCGAAGTGGAAGCTGATGTGACTTTATTCCTTGAGGTTTGCATGTCAGTTCCAAAAGATGAGGTGGGAGATTCCTTTTAAAACTTTACTCTTTGGATCTTTTTGCCTTTTTTGAGTGTTATAGTAACACAATCCTTAATATAGCCCTCGGCTGTAGTAGACAATTTCAACTCAACCGCTTTGCTTGCGCTGTTTGCCAGTAAAGTCGCGGACGATCTGCGCAGACCGTGGCCAGTAAAGCCCCCCGGTTTTTTGGCATTCCTAAATATGATACAATTTGTGTAGGAATTTAGACAAGGTGTTGATGCCCAAACGGTGTAGCATGGCCAACGTTAACAGGACGTAAGGACAAATATTTTCGACTGTATCCATAGGATAACCCTCTTTAATCACACTAAACTTGCGTGGGACGTACGTTTTAGTGTCCGGTGTTATAACATATAGGTATCCCCTTGACAGATTCGCACAAAACATGTTAAATTTATAACTTTCGATACATATTAATCCTAATGTTACTGCATTTAACAAATAATGGTCAGATTATTCAGCAGACGGTTCAGATCTACACGAGGGCCCTGGGACTGATATAGGAGAGCCCAATGTTGGGTCAATTCCAAAAATCTTCTGGGCAAAAAAATTCTTGTTATCCAGGAAGTTTTCCACATAGTCTTCAGCAACAGTTGTTGACTTATATCAACCATGTCGTTTTAAAATATCTATAGTCGCATCCGAATCAGCTAGTAGAGATGCAGAGGTTTTTCGCCAGTAATGTTCTGTATATAACGAAGCATGTGGTAGATTTAAAAATTCTGCAACTTTCTTAGGGAGTTTTCCAAATATATTTTTTCCTATAGGTTGCACTGTACACTGCTTATTAACGTAACAAACAAAAAATCTGAGTGAGGAGTTTTGTTTTTTTTCATGCTATATATTTTTTGCAGATTTTTGTATAAGTGACTGCAGTTTTATCTGAAACTTTTTTCGACGAGATTCCTTTCTATCGCGTTTTTGGTAGCTTTAATATTAACAACAAGCATGTTGCCTAAGTCGGTGACAACATTAATCGACAATTCGACTAATTCAATTCCCCTGCAAGCTCCTGCTACACCCAATTGCCATTAAAAATGTGTCATCTGAAGCTTCCATGGAAACCTATCCACCTTCTCTGCTTGACTTTTTCGGTTTGCAACTAACATTTTTCAATTTCAGAAAAGTCGTTTATTTGTGAAATTTACTTCTATCAATCAACATTATGTTTTACGGGAAACATGGTTTTTAACATTGAATGCTGGACCCAAATCGTAAAAGTAGCAATTTTTTTTTGTCTTTTTATTAAAAAATACCAGAGAAGCGTCTTCGTTGAAATTTGTCCCTTTTTCTCCACGACATTATTTTAAAAATTCTTCATAAATTTGACATTAATTTTACCGTTGGTACATTTAAATTGAGTATTGGCAGTAATTCTTCGGACTCCATCCTATTTCAATATGCAGATTTATCCATATTATGTGTACATGATCTACTATCAGTCAAATTTTTTTCTGAAATTTGTATTTTGTTTATAACTGAACTTTCAACATATTCTTCGGCTACCACTACACGGAAAAACGCAGCGCCTAGACCTTCTGGTTTGGAGAGTCGCCGGTTGTTTGTCATTTATAGAAAAGAGAAGGGTATAAAATTTTTAAATTTGGAAAACTCCGAAAAATTTACAGGATATTGTTCTCGGACGCCTAGTGCTACTATGTTGGTAGAGAACGGTAGCGATCGTCTTACATTAAAACGATTTAGAGGATGGAAATCTTCAGCGGTAGCAGAACAATATGTCGACGAATCCGTTAACAAGAAAATAAAAAATTTCTAAACTTTTTAGCTCATTATCTGAAGATGTAATAGTTTGTGCAAATCATGAAGAAAGAAAATTCAAATTGTACTTTAAATATTAATTTCACATTAATTATTGTATTATTATTGTCAATGAATAAAAATTGATAAAAAAAGTTGTTTATCTACTTTGCGTTACTAATAGAGTCATTATTATATCAAAAACAGTTTAATAATGAACGAAATTAATAAACTGATTTTGGTGATTTTTAAGTTCACTGTATTGGTGACACCAGCCGTGTCACGTCACATGTCTAGCGTTAGTATCAAGTTATAAATTTTAAATTTATTACAAAACAACTAATCGGTAGGTAACAATGTACAATTAGTAAAAATTTTAAGGATCACATTACTGTGGTCTTGAGCATTTATGGTAACACTTTGGGTGACAATACTTTGGTTAAAATTGATGTTTCCCGTTACTGCTCGTAGTTGAAATGAGTACAGGCTTTGTCTGAATGCTGACAGAAGTAGATGTCGACGGTGTCAGCATATCAGCCATTTCAGTTTTCCTCTTCAACGACGCTTCAATGTAGCGTTCTGCAACTGCTGAGGACTTCCAGACACCGTGTTTTTATATGGTGACCAAATCTGCGCCATTATTTGCTATGCTTGATGTAGAGGACCTACGGAAGCACTGACCAGTGTACTGTTCTGAATTAGCAAGATCCAAAAGAGTAACCATCATGCGTGGCACTTGACTAATTGATTCCTATAGGGCTAGTAATGCATCGATCGTTTCTGTATGTAAGGAAGAATCGATTTGTAGATATACCAATGGGTCGAAAGTTAGCATATTTTTTAATAGGGCGAAGCAAGTTCAGTTATTCCAAATAATCTTACCATATTTGTTTTGGTTTTAGAAACTCTGACAAGAATAATATCTTCTTTATAGTCGACATCGTCTGTGGACATATTTATGATCTTATCACCTCTGCACGCTCTAGCATATGGCATTATAAGTATGACCCACAAGATGAACTAACAGATGAAACTTGAATTGTAAACACAAATTTACTTTCATCAGCTTGTATTAAGAACTGACTTATTTCAGTAATGTCCAAAATCTTGTTTTTTTTTTTTGGTTCATAACCTTGAGACTGCCGCTTCAGAAAGGCATGCAACCGTGAAAATTTTGAAATGTCATTGTTTTGATAAACATTGGGGCATGTCCTCAGCATACTATATAATGTCCAAAGCGTTGAAGACTTCTTTGTTCTGCTTTTTTCTTGAAAATAAACGAGAGCGACGTTTTGTGTAACATTTAATGCTTCAATTGGTGAAAGCGCGGTACTCTTTGTAATAAACTAGCTTAGATTTTGGCGACAGCAACTTCTCAATAGGCTCTTGAGCTGCACCGAGTATATCTGGCGACGTGCAGCTAAATTCGGCTGTTTCAGCTTACATTTCAAATATTTTACATAAAAAAGACAGAAGTTATAATTTGTTTCATGGCTATTTTAGTATATCAGAAGTGCTTCTATGGAACGAGTATGATAATACATCATATTAATCGAGTGTAATATTCTACTTTGCTCCACTAGTGCTTAAAATTTTGGTTGTTCAATTTTTTATTAGATTAGAAAAAGGCCCTAATCTAATAAAAAATTGAACAACCAAAATTTTGAGCACTAGTGGAGCAAAGTAGATAAAATAGTATATTACACTCGATTAATAAGATGTATTATCATATTCGTTCCATAGATGCACTTCTGATATACATACAGGCTATCCCAGAAAAAGTGTAGGAGTCGTTAACCACAGTTTCTGCTATGTTAGTTAACACTAATATTGAAAGGATAAAGGTTTAGAATCCAATAACAAGTGAGTTTTGAAGGTTTCAAACTGACCAATTACGAACGCCTGGGTCATAACTTGTTGCTACATATTTTTTGGTCGCTATGATAGAGAAAAAGATGAGGTGATGGAAAGCCGTGAATATCTGTCTGGTCTTTTAAAATAATAACGTCATTGAAAGTAATTCATGACATTTGACAGGTTAATTGATAAATAGGTGTGCTTACGTTACAAGTGACAATTTGTATTTTTTTACAATTGTAAAAAAAACACATTTAAAAGTAATTCAATTATGTTAGAAAATATATGTAACATGCTTTTTCATTCAAGTGAATTTTGTTGTCAAAAATTGATACCTACATAAATTTGAAGTGAAAAAATATGAAACCGTCGGAGTTCTTTATTAGACCTAATAGCTTTTTTAATGTAGTATCTACAGTAAAGTTATTGTATTCTAAATTCAGTGGCTTATGTTTTGTCGTGGATTCAAGACAGTGACAGGATGGTACACAGCGAATTTAATTAAAAATGAGCGTTCGAAGCTACATCACAATAGCTCTAAATAAATTAACACTATTCTGTAAAATAAATAGCCAAGAACTTTTTATTGATAGCTCGAATAATTTAAAACAAAAGAACAGAAAACAAATAAAATAAAGCCAACAAAACAATAAATAAACGTTAAAGGAGTTGTTCAAAATGACCACCACGTGTTTCTAAACAAAGATTGGCTCTTCTAATTAATTTTCTTTTTGTATTTTGCAACATTTCAGGTGTAATAGTAGCTAAAGCGTCTACTATTTTCTAGTCAAGTTCTTCCAAAGTTGCGATTGGCTCAGAATAAATGAAATTTTGCATATGACCACATAAAAAGAAATGAAGCGGCTTTAAATCTGTAGATCTCGCCGGTCAATTAATAAAACCTCTTCGTCCTATCTATCGATTAGAGTACAGGTGATTTAAAATTTTTCTTACATTCCATTCTCACTCCAAAATGTACAAGAGCACCATCATGCTGAAACCACTGTGGCAATCGTTGCAGGTGAACATCATCGAGCAAATCTTCACAACTATGTAGTAGGAACTCAGCATAGTTTGCCCCATTAAGTATACGTGGCAGTTCCACAGGTCCTATCTAGGAATCAGTTCATTTTACCATAATGCACATAATACACACTTATCCTTACTATGCGATCGCCCAAGATGCCAGCCTTTAATTTTTTCTGTTAAGTCTACGTTGAAAGGTCTTGGTCTTGTAGCTTGAGGATTTTCCTCAGCCCACACGTGATAATTACGACTGTTGAAAACTCATTGCGCGTAAAACATATTTCGTCAGTAAACATTTTTCTATCTAGAAGGTTTGGATTCTCAACATGTCGCAATAATCACTGACAGAATTCTACTCTTGCAGGAAAGTCTTGTGGTTGCAAGTGTTATACTCGTCTATAATGATATGTTGCTGATTTTGCTTCAGTTCTTGTGAAAATGCATCTAGCACCATTTCTTCCACTTCAGGCGTTCTTGCTGTACGTGACACTCCAACAAGACCTTTTTTCTTGCGGCGTTAGTGATCCAAATGTTCCAGCACGTGCAATCAAACGCAAAAATACATACATGTGGCGAAGGGTGATGCCTTTGGGGAAATCGGATAGCATACTGCCTCGCTGCCTCATTAGCATTTCTATGCATTCATCAGGAGCAAACATTTTTATCAACACTATTTAAGCCACAAGAATGAAAAAAAAAAACAAATTACGTTTTTAATGACAATTTATGTGATAATGCCACTTGAGTAGTAGACCAGATATTTTTTCAAATAAACTAAAGTTTTCCTTTTTGTTTTTCACTTGGTAAGATAACTTAAACCTGAGAAATAAATTAGGAAGTTTTCTACGATTGGTCAAATTAAAATGCTAATAACTTAAATTCTAAATTATTTTCTTTCAAATACGTCTTTATATTTTGCAGAAACATCTACGATTCTCGCCTCCTATACTTTTTCTGGGACACCTGTATATACTATATATACTGGTATTAGTGTTGTTAATAAATAAATGCCAGGGAGACAGTACAGATATAATTTTTTGACAGTAGAAAAGTTAATTACTAGACACTGCAGCGAGTAAGCTAACATAGACTTTTTGATTAAATGTCACTTGAAAAACTGACAAGATCTATTAATTACAGATTATTGTCTGACTACCAATTAATTGACGATTAAAGAATCGGGCCTCAGGTATATTTAACTATGATCGTTTATTTTGAGGGTGAGAATTACTAGTACTGCCGTAGACGGCGGACCTATCGCACTGTGAGCTCATCTAGAAAAAAAAATAGAACTTGTTTATAATCTGTAATTAATTGTAATTAAAAAAAAAAAGTATTCACAACAGAATTTAGCGTGGAAGCGCTCTCACGATGTGTCAAAAATTCGGTTAGATCGGATGGCAAACCCAATGACATTTAGTGTCTTACAACAGATTGTTTCTGAAATCAGCTGTTGAGTGGGGATAAGGCGACACGTTGTCTGAACGAATTTCGCTATTTTACTCTACTCTTCACAAAATCCATTCAAAGTAAGGATCGAGAAACTACCGGAGTAAAAATCATCACGTTTTTTCCTTCATTTGTTGGAATAAGAACCACACATTGGCTAATTATCAAAATTCCCAGTTGAAATTTCTAAATCTCACGGAAAAAATGGTTACAGAAGTCGGAAAAGACATTGGGATTTCGCAAACCAGAAGTCAACAAAGAATGCTGACATTTGTGTTTTTTTAAGCACTGGGGACTCCCGGTGAATTCCTTTTATAACTCAAGTTAATCGCCCACGTTCACGGGCGGCGTCAACAAACTGAAACCGTAGGAATTCCCCTCAGATGACGTCAAATTCTTAAGCGCATGTGTTAATTCAGTCGAAAAAACCCGGCAAAATAATCTGGAAAGTTATTACTCATTCACCGGTCAAACATTTTCCCAATTGCATTAAAATTTTGTGGATCATGGAATATGAAAGTGAATTTACTACATGTGGGATATGTGGAAAATACAATGATAAACTACTAATACTAAATCCACAAGAACAAGTATTAGTCGGAAAAGTCTTCAGATGTGTAAGTTTTTTCTACCAGTTCACTTCAAAAATATTTCTAAAAGAAAATTCCTTTCAGATATCGCTCTATCCTCAATCTAGGACAATTTGCAACGTCTGCATGCACAAACTCTACGATTTTAAAAATTTTCTCAAAGACATCATTCTCAACCAGGCAAAACTCCAAACCCATGAAAAGAAAATGCAAGAAGATCCGAACGAGAATCCGGAAAAACACATCGATCGGTTCAACTGTAGGTGTTCCAACTGCCAAAAAAAATTCGGAAGTTTACCACTGTTGGTTGAAGTGATCGAACAAAATGAAGACAAGACTGAAAAAGAAGCGGAGCCTGTTCCTTCGACCAGTAGAGAATTATCGTCGAGTCCTGGTAGAAAAATCATGAAATGCACCCATTGCGAAAAAATGTTCGGTCATAAAGGAGACTACAATAAACATCTCCGGAAGCATACTGGAGAACAACCGTTCGTGTGTTCAATATGTGATCGAAGATTTGCCCACACTTCGAATTTAGCGAGACATTTGAGACTTCACAGTGGCGACAAACCTTTTACGTGTGAAAAATGTAAAAAGCAGTTCAGTCGGAAAGACAAGCTGGAATTGCACCGAAAAGGTAAAAGCTGTAACAAAACTAAATAATTTGTTAAAAATTGAATTAAGGGACGAACTGTACATATGTATTATATGAATTTAAGGAATTTTATTAAACTGACTCAGGTTACTGCGGAATTTATTACCCGTTATAAATTAATTATTGGATTTTTTACAACAATGCGTTAAATGGAACAATGAACACCTTTTGGGATTTCCGATTTTCGATCCTATTTATAAAAAGTAGACACCTGTCAATTCGACGAAAATTACCACGGAGGAAATAAAGAAAAAGAACAGGAAGCAGTTAATACCACACACGGCAAATATCTTGCATTATTTTAATGCACACACGTTCAATTACGAATACTTGTGACGTTTGTTTGACAGTACTGACAGAAATCTGACAGCGCCAGCGGCGGCGCAGACCACAAGTACACGGGGCTCAGAAAATCAAAATTTATTTCGGGGGTATATACTTTTGAATTTTCGCACATTTAATAAGCATATCGTTGTTGGTGAGCTTGTCAAATTTTGTACTATTATCTAAGGTAGAGTTATGGCTTAAATTACAAAAGTGGCGATTTGAATTATTGCTTAAAAACAATCATTGCAAAATCCGGATTTTTCCAATATTTTTGTAGGAAGTACGAAGGATAGAAAGACACAGAGGAATATATCAAGCGATTAAGAGATTTAGAACCCGAAAACGTAGGTCTATACTTGATTCATACTTATAATGTCAGATAACAAATAAGAGGCAAAAATTCTTAAAAATACTTGAATTTTCATGAAAATTACATTTATTTATAACAACAATAATACGTTGCAACATAATGTATCAATCGCAAAAGACATACGTTTTCGGTTTCAAGGATGACTCGATTACAAATGATCTCACTATCATGTGGGCCTTAATTTTTTCCGAGTAGGCCATGAAGAGATAGATAGCAGTCATGTTTAAGTCTTTAAACTGTCAAAATTTTCACTTTTATAGTATATTAAAAAACTAGTTTGTAGCTTATTTTATATAACCTCAATTTAAAAATCGATACTGCTTTTAAATTCAGTGTTGAATGATAGACATCTATTTGAAACTTGTACTTGGTCCAGTTTACACTATCAAAATCTGATTGTCTTAATTTTTATTGAACACGAATATTCAAATTCATCGGCGTCGAGAAGTCGTGATTTCAAACACTATTGAGTAAAAAATTAAAGTGCGTGATTTTAGATTGTCGATATTTTGGCTGTTTGTTCGATGATGGCACATTCATAAATTAAATAAAACCTACGTTTATCATTGTCAAGAGAGGGTTTACCATTAACTTCATACTAAGTGCGACGCCACTGTTACGCAAGTTTGATATACCGCTTTTCTGTTACTGACCTCAAAAAGCAGATTAGACACTAATTCGATTATTTCAACAGATTTATTTTTGTTTTCTGGTCATACACTAACTGATTGGAAAACTAAAAAGTAATGGGGAGACTTTTTTTCTAATTTATTTATTGATGTAAATAAAACTGATTGAGTAATTAGACAACCAACCAATCACCTGTGTGTGAAGTGCAACAAGAAAACACATACGTTTTGATAAAACATATTACTTTCAAACACTTTCGATTTGTTTTCTTTTTGATCAGCGTGTGCAACCTCAAACTCACAATGACTGACGTTTGACATTTTCTTCAATGTGTGTTACCAACCGAAATTTTTTTTCTAGGTTTCGGGTTTTGAATGATAAAATTTAATAACGGTAACATCAAAGGCTATTAAAAAAATGTTTTTTTTTTTTTTTTTTAATCAGAAATTGAGTATTTGCTACTGATCTGGATATGGATATTGCGCTCATGTAAACAAATCAGTTTTGACAGGTTCCTTACTCTCTAAATGTACTACCAACGTTCTCCACAACACTGATGTCTCGTAACACCCTATGCCACTAAAAAATAGCACTTGTTATAGGTTCTAAATGAAGTATATACCGACTAACTACAAATGATTAGATTTTTTTGTAAGGTTGGCAGCATGTTTTAACATTTATTATATTATGCTTGATTCAAACTTTTTAAATTAAAACAATTTTAGAAATAGTTTTCTCTATTGTTTATAGTATTGGATCTTAAAACTAAAATGGCGAGTGACTATATTCACAGCAGTCGATTATTAATCGTAAGACCCAATCGTCCGGTCTCAGTGTTGCCAATCTACTAAAACTGTTTTAACTCCACAATCAGCCGGTACATTGAATACACGTCATCACAACAATGAGGAACATTCTACATTGTGTCTCCCTTAACGACCGTGGATCTAGTACGATAGACTACTTCAACCTTTCTTAATCTAAAACAAACCAAATTGGGAAAATTTTATTTGAAATGAAGTGTGGAAACGTTGTTATTAATTAAGAAAAGCTCTTAATTTTGTCACTTTGAATTTCTATAAATCAGAGACTAGTGGATAAAAACACGTGTTTATTTTTTACAGTCGCTTTGTACAAAATCTTAAAAATCTAATAGCAACCAACATAAACATCAATTTTTCTTCCAAACTACAAGAATAATTTAATCGTTGTTTACAATATCACATTATAATATCACTTTTATATTATGGGATGAAGAATAATACTATCAAAACCACCAGAGTGCTAAAGTTGGGTGTTCTATAATTGGCACCGTTAGACGACGGACAATAGTTGGAGTATACATTTGGTAATAATTTTTTCAAGATATTTCCAAAAGTACTCGTTGTATTACATTCATTGAAGTCCGTACCATTCACGTTTGGAACGTAATTGCCACATGTTGGAAAACCGTCAGGAACGGCCGGCATTTCATAATCTTCTCCTATTTTGAAGACTAAGGACATTCCTACTTCTACATGGAATTCTATGTGGCAATGGAATAACCAATATCCTGTAAAAATTAAGTGCTAAAGTTGATATATGACCAGGGAATCTCCTATTTTTAGGAGTTATTACGTCAATTTGAAAGATTTCGAAAAATTTGGAAATTATAATTCAAAAACTGCGAAAGAAGTTGATGTAAAAGTTTGAAGAAGCTGTCATTTGAGAAACTGTAAATTTATTTTGTAAAGAAAATTAATAAGAAACCTGAAAATTTTGATAAACTAAGGCCTAACGTCAATTGCCGAAGTTATTGAACAGTGTGTGTGAACAAATCAATAAATCTAAAAAAATATTACACAAATTCAATTTTTGCGAATTTGAAAAATTTAACTTTTAAATATTGAAAATTTGGAATCTTATAGCAATTAAAAAATTAAGACCTGAAATTGACAAAAATGTACGTAAATTCGAATGAATTTATGCAGGAAATTTTAAGACGTTGACTTTTGGGACTTATAAAATTGTTCTAGATAAAAATCATTGCGACTGAAATGAAAAGAATAAATTTTAAAATTTGTGGTAGCCTGGAAGATTATAAATTTTGCAAATTTTCAAAAAGACAATACACACAAATTGTAGTGTTTGCAGGTTTTGTGTTTTAGCAGCTGAAACTGCAAACTCAAAAACGAAATCTAAAAATTTGAGAATCTCAGAACTGAAGAATGTACATGAGATCTGAGATCCAAATTACTAGGAATTTGAGGATATGCAGAAATAGAAAATTTAAAAATAATTGGTAAAAAGAAAGAATCTAAAAACTTCAGAAATAGAATTTAAGAATTCTAAAATGAGATTCTTTTAAAAAGTGTAGAATTATCTGATCGTAAGAATATTTATCAGAATTTGGCTTGAAATGAAAAAGTACCAACAGTAAAAGTTGTTCAGAATTAAATTTTGAGTAACACTTATTTAGAACTTTTCTTTAAACAACAGAGTTACGACGATTTTCTCACTTAAAATCTCTTCACATGTGGACTCTAGAATGTTTTATAAAAGGTTTACAAATTGTTAAACACGAAAATGCCTAAAATAGCTTCAAATCGGGACTCTGGAACGATTTACAGTAGCGACAGTTCTCGCAAATCACTCAAAGTTTATAATTTTTGTGTTTCTCGAAAACGGTGCGTCCTAGAGAAAAAATACCAAGAGTAACCGTTGTTCAGAATTCAATTATGAGTAAGATTTATCAAGAACTTTCTTATCCAAGTCTTTAAACAATAAAGTTACGACGATTTTATCACAAAAATGCCGAAAATCGCTTCAAATCTGGATTCTGGAGCATTTTACAGTAGCGAATCTGTATGGTTGTCGTAATCTTTCTAAATATCTGAATTTTTGGGATTCATTCATTTCTTCGCATTTCTTCCACACTTTTATGCTTCGAATTTTGAAATCCTTAGATTCTTTTACTGTTCAATAAATTTCATAGATTCTCTATATTTTATATTTTTAAATTTTTTTAGGTTCCTGAATTTGTCTAATTTGTACAAGCCTGCAAGAATCGGATAGAGAGGATAATTTAATGAAAATATCCATTATGTACCAAGTTCCATATCTTGTCGGTTTTGAGAAATGCTTTAAAGATTTCGAAGATTTTCCATAAGTGTCTTAGCCGGACATTGCGATGTATTTTGCCTACACATTACAGGAAATGTATATCTAGAAACTTATAATAACATGGTAAAATTAACACCAAAACAAAAATATTCAATAGTTTGAGGAAAAAAATTACACTGGATACTTGCAAGTTATGAAGCCACACAAAACAAATGATTTATTATAATAAATTTTGAAAATGTCTTCCATTGACTTCTAAACACTTAATAACTCTTCTTCTTTTATTTTCAAAAATATTTTGAAGCATATTTTGATCAATGGTACGGCAGCGTTGAGTTATTTCTTCTCTAAGTTCTTCCAAGTTCTGCATGGGTCTCTTGAAAACATTATCCTTTAAATAGCCAAAGACTAAAAAGTCTAAGGGAGTCAGATCAGGTGACCGAGGAGGCCATGCAGGGTGTAGATGTCTGCTTATTATCCGGTCATCATAAAATTCTTGTAAGGAATTTAAAGTGTCTTCGGCTGCATGAGCGAGGGCACCATCATGATGGAAGTATCCAGTTTGAATTTCTTCATCATCAAGTTGGAGAATGAATGGTTCCAATATCTCCTCTCTGTACCTTTGTGCATTAATTGTGTTATTGAAAAATATTGGTCCAACTAATCTCTCCGAGAGACTGCAATCCAAACCCCAATTTTCAAAGCATGCAAAGGCGTTTCAATAAATTGATTTGGATTCTGACCTCCCCAAATTTCTGAAATTCTGAGAATTCACATTTCCAGATAAGTGAAACCAGACCTCGTCACTTAAGAATGAATTGTCTAACAAATGCTCATAACTGAGATTCGTTTGAAACCAATTGCAATATGCCACACGACTCTCGTAATCTGCAGGCCGAAGTTCTTGTACCACAGAGACTTTGTACGGATGCAGATGTAACTTCGTTTTAAGAATTTTATGTGTTTCTTGGTATACCAATTTGTTGAGATAAGCGAGTTACAGATGTTGGTGGAGTCTCTACGCCCCTGCCTCTCAAATCTTCGACGATTTCATCAGAAACTACAGGCCGTCCTGTTGATTCACCTTTACATCTCCAGTTGTCAGAAATCTGTTTACAATACGCCAAATTTGATGAAGCAAAGATTCATCCAGAATGTTATTGTCAGGGTATTTTGCACGAAATTCATCCTTACAAGCAGTTAATGAATATATCCATTCTCCATTAACTAGTGTCCCATTTCGAAAATAGGATGCCACAATAAAAGTGTTCTGTTCGATAGAGTAAACCATTGTTGTTGACAGAAGAGTAAAAGTTGACTTGTCAATAAATTATAATTTGAAATGTATTTTTAAAAGGCAGCACAATAATTTTGTATTTCAAAGCTCACTGGGCCGGACAATCATTTATAGATACCCTGTATTTATTTTTTTACATCTGTTGTATTTCTCTTAGTTCTGTTTTATAATTTATATTCTTCAAATTCTCTAGAGTTTCTAACTCTGTATATGTCCAATGATTTAGTTTATTTTTTTTGCTACTGGTTGTGCTCGCTGCAAATTTTTCGCATTTTTGCTTTGGATCTTTGACTCTTAAGTTTCTGAAAACTGTTCCTCTCTAGATTCTTTTACAACTTTTGCAATTGTTCTCCTGGAATTCTTCCGGTTTTTTTTTACAATTCTTACACTCTTCACTCTCATGTTTTGAATTTTGAAATCAAGTTCTTCCAATTTTTCTGCAATAATTTTTCCAGATTTTCACCATTTTTCAAGTTTTTTTCTTATACCTGTTGACTCCTTTCAATTCTTGATATTCTTCGAATTTTATCTTCGATGGTGTAGACCCTTTAAATGTTTGTGCTATCAAACTCTTTGCGTTTCCTTGTGTTGAAGTTTAGACTTTTTAAATTTGCAAATTATTTTCTGTATTTTCTAACTTCTTGAGATTCTTCAAGATCTTCTTAAAAACATCTAGATTTATTGGGTTCTTTGGTCTTTGTGGACTACTAGTTTGTACTAGTCGCTGTGATAGAAAAGCGGAGCTACCAACACAAGAAAATTTACTTAGTTTCTGATGAGGGGCCGTTAATTCTGTCTTTACTTTCTTTGAAATGTCTAACACATTCAAATTTCTAGAAGCAGCAAAATCCCAAAAAAATATAAAAAATATATAATAATATAATATATATAAAAAGAAGAAAAAAAAGTTAGCTTAGAAATAAGATCTTTGAAAAAAGCAAAGAACCAACGAAAGAGAATACAAATAAATGAACGAAAGAAAAAGTCAGAGACGAATAAAATAAAAATTAAAAGATTCCAATTAAAATAGACTGGAAAAGGCCTAAAAAATCAAAATATCCCAAAATTCGTGCATCCGCTCTGTTACGTCGTCAACTGACGTCTCCACAATTATTTATGTTTTTATATTATTTTATTATTCTTCATTTTATCATATTACTTTATATCTTTACAATTTGCATCCTGTAGGTTTAAGGTTTATTTTATGTATTTACTGTTCACAATTTCTGAGGAATTGTTAAACATAATTTATTGTCATCCTTCTGCCTAAATCCTCAATAGTTGGTAATTCCACTTTGGCCCTACACCATAAAACTTTTCTGTACCTGGATCCTTCGTCCCACTACAAGTTCCTTTCTCAAACTTTCCACCACTTTCTTCATTTTTTTTACCAATAGATGCTTTCAAATTTTGGCTCCACCCTCAATTTGAAATTTTAGAATTAAGAAGCTCTTGTCAGCAATTTTAGTATTAAGTCTTTCTTCTACGTCCAAACAAGTATCTCTTCAGCTTTCAAACAAGCCACATTCATTTTTACATTTTTCATTTACAACTATTGTCAAATTACATTTTTGTGAATCTTAAGTTAAGTGTTAAATAAAATTTTGTTGCAAAAATAGCAGTAACTAGCTAAACAATATTAAGTTGGCGTTTAGCAATAGAGTTAGGGCCATCACCTTGTCCCTGATTCAACACGCTCAATGATTTTAGATCCACCTTAGATCTTTTGAATATTCTTGAACCTCTAAAATCACCTTGATCCTTTAGACTTTTTAGAATCTTCAGATTCAGCAGCTCTCCATTTTTAGCATTGTTTAATTCTTCTTTTTATTTTTCGATTCACCTTTAAGCTGATTGTATTCTACTACTTGCAATTGGCTTTCAAATAAAATTAAAACGAAACAAGCAAGAAAACTGAAACTGCACCAACTTAATGACAGAAGATCAACCTTTAAATATGTGAAATTGTCAAAACATTCTGGACCGTAAATATTGATCGTCCTCCAAAAATATTTTTTCTGAAACCGAAGCTTCTTGATCATTTTCCAGCGAAAACTGCGGCAGGAAAAGTCCATTTCCCTGCCGTCGTCAGGTAAAGTCCATTCCCTTCCGTCATTAAGGAAAAATATGACTTTAATAATTCAAACATACACTGACAAAAATCAATTGGTTTTGTTTGTTTACTATTTTTTTCATTTCGCCCTGGAAACGAAGAAAATTGACGTACTTGATATTTGTGAAAATTATTTCTTATTTAAAATTCGTAATTTTTTATCAAAATCAACAGTTTCAGAAAAAAAACATTTCTCGTCAGAAAAATGTTGAAACTTGCCTCAGAGTCTTAAAAGACGCGGCACAAAGTGCCTCGTGTTTCAACATCTCTTCGGCAGTGACTGTACATTTTCCTGACTCGTATGTAAATAACTATTTTACCAAACAAAAAAATACTCAAAGAAAACTACGCAAAAAACAGTTTCTAAGCCGTCTGAGGTTTTTCCACGTTGTCTGAAGGCAAAATCGCAAAACTATCCTTGAAGCTAATCACTCCAGGACCGTAATCTCCAAATATTATTAGGAAACCCGTATTTTTGCTTACCTGGATTTGTAGCTTTAAAACGGATTATCGTATATCCACCATCAGGGACAGTCACAGTATCCTTAACGGGCGCATCTTTAAGGTTTCTTTTAATTTGTCCGTTCATATCCTTTTTGTGGACATCGGAAACGTTGACATGACTTCCCAAACGTTCCATCGCTACAACTCGAAATGAGTGTCCGTGTAAATGAAAGGGATGATTAGCATCATATGCGTATCCTTTATCGATCAAGACCATTTCGACCACGGTGTTCAGAGGAATCTACAAAAAAAATACAAAACCTGCTTCTAGATTTGTGATCTGGGTACTTACTTTGATCACATGCGTACATTCACAGAACTCATTTTCACAATCTTCCACTGTGGTTTCGTTGCAAAGCATTTTTTCTTCGATTTGGTGTCGTTGAGGTAGTAGAGGAAACGGTTGAAGTTTCATGGAGATGTAGTTCAGTTGTGGCGTTAAAACTTGCTGCAACGGGTTTTTAACTAAAACACTAAACGTTGGAAGATGTTAAGTCTCTGGATTACGTACCATCGAAGAAACCGTACACATTTTCTTTATGATATACTGGATGATTGATTTTATAAAAGTCATAGGACACGTAATACTGAAAGTCAGCTTTTTCTTTCAGAGTATCGTCCCATTTGTTCAACGAATGAAGTTGTGGTAAAGTCACATAACTAGCGTCAGCTTCGGTTCCTCTGTTTAAAGGATTCAGTTGCTGAAATGAACAATTGGATTGTGATTTTTTTTTTGGTACTTTTAACGTACGATTCCTTCTTTTTTAGAACTGTCATAGTCGGGCTCGGTTGGGGGATAGAATTCTTTGGCGTTTTTGTATTCAAGCACGGCCACTTGATAAGCTTTGGTAAAACGTTCGTCACAATCCATCAGGCCTCGGAAGTGCATCCAATAGACGTCGGTCGCTTGGTTTGCGTTTACAACGAAATCGAATCTTTCGCCAGCGTATGAAACTAATGTTTCCACTGAAAAATTAAATTTGTTATATATAAAGAAAACAAATTTAAAAAAAAAATAAGCCAAAACACAGATGTGATTGAAAAAAAAAAAAAGATAGGAAACTAATAATCCAATAATAATGATGAAAATTGCTGTTGTGAGTAGCCATAAAAGAATTAAAAACTAAATGTAATATTTTAGGAGGTGAAAAAAAAACTTTTGCTAAAGAAAGCGTTTAAGAAATGGCCAGAAAATCGTGTCGAACAGTAGAAATAGGTAATAAAGAAAAACAACTCTCTGGTGGACAACCGAAATGGAACCAGCAGTGAAGTTGGACGAAAGCGAGATAAACGTACCTTAGAGAGGAAAAATGACAAAACTACGAAATATGAAAAGAAAAAAAAAAAAAGACAGCAAAAGAAGGTTACAAGGAAAACTAAATATTTTTCCCGAAAACTCTGAAAAAGAGAGTCTAAACAGTATACTTGAGACACGCAAAAGATGAAAAAGATAGAGTACTAAAAACTACGGAAAAATTTATAGAATTGTGGAAAAATTATTTCCACAGCTTATTAGACGAAGAAGGCCAAACTGAGAGAACATAGAACACAACAAAAACACACGAAAACAGAGATATAACATTATTAGCGCCAGAACACGGCGAGAACTTAAAATAGCAAAATAATTTTCTGATTTGAATTAAATAGATAAAAAGAAAAGACAATTTAAGCGTTTGCAGACAGAAATTCTAACTGTAATGTACAAGAACGAAATTAATCAAGAGTGTTGCAATTACCAAGACATGTCTTTGAAGAGCATTCTCTTTTGAATAAAATGTTTTGAATTTAGTTTGTTTAAGGAGATTCAAAAGAAAGGCTCGTTTTCAGCCATACCACGTGGGGAATTTGTCTAAGGTGATCTTTCGTACTAGATCTGTGGTCGTTAAAGAGTGGATGTAAAATGTTCCTTCATTGTTGATGATAACGTGTATTCAATGCACTGGACGATAAATGGTTCAGACAATTTTAGTGGGTTGGGAGAACTGAAAAATTGGCACTGATGACCCATCAGTTGTTGGTTCATGGTTTGATTATGGCTTGGGCGGTCTAATTGTAATATATAAGAAAAAAAGCAATCAAGAATGCTGCAATTACTAATCTCTGAGAAGAGTTGTCTGTTTTAAATGAAAATTTCCGAATTTAGTTTGTTTTAAGGAGATTCAAAAGAAAGGCTCGCTTCCAGCCGTACCACGTGGGTAATTTATTTGAGGTGATCTTTCGTACTAGATCTATGGTCGTTAAAGAGTGAATATAGAATGTTCCTTTATTGTTTATGTTTATGCCGTGTATTCAATGCACCGGACTGTAAATGGTTCAAACAATTTTAGTGCTTTGGGAACACTGACAAATTGGCATTGATGACGCATCACTTCTTGGTTCTTTGTTTGATTATGGCATGGGCGGTTGAGTATTACGCTTAAGAATCAATTACTGTCAGCATTTCCAATCGCCATTTTCGTTTTATAAATGTATTGTATTCAACAGAGAAAACTATTTGCAAAAATTAAATTTTTAGTTTCAATTTTAACTTTAATAACAGGTTTTGAATTTGAAAATTGAGCATGTCAAAACAAAACCTAAAAAAAATGTTGCTAATCTGATAAAAAAAATCTCAGTTGGTTATAGCCATTCATTGTTTATCCTTAGATAAATTCATTGAAAAATCAACAACACAGAAAAAAATTCGTCAGTAGTTTATGGATTAAAAAAAAACTTTTGACAAAAATAACGTAGACCGAGTTTGGATATTATTGGGAAAGGGAGAAATTGAACAAGGTGCCATATTTCTGAAATAAAATTTTAGTTTATTAAAAGTTTTAAAATAATTTTCCCGTGTCGAGTGTGATCTACTCTATTGCATCGTGCGTATAGTGCATTTTTATGGTAACTGTGAAAACAGAACAATATATACATATTCCTCTGTCAGTTTGGTTAAAAAACAAATCTGATATCTAACTGAAATGGAATAACAGCTCAAGGTCGACAGTTATGTAATTTCTATGTAAAACGTGAGAAAAATGCAGCAACACACTTGTTCAATGACCTAATTTCTATTTACCAAGGACTTACCTTCCGTAGCATTAAAATCGCTTCCATCACTGCTGATAACAGTCAGCGTATGATTGTCAATGGACAGTTCAATCGGACAGTTCAAAAAGCCAGCATTTATTATTCGAAATCTATATTTGTACCCCTACGATCCACAATTTATTTAATTAAATAAAATTATCCGCGAAAACAACGAACTTACCTGTTCTACAGTAAATCGGGCAGTTGGTGTATATATCGTGGAACCGTTCTCTTTGTCGAAACGTTTAAATCTACCCATTCCGTTAACAAGAATAGTGTCTGGTTTATTATCCCCGTCATTTTGCATATGAGATAAAAATTTGTCGTTTCCAGTTTCTTTGGTCCAGTCTAGAATTGTTATTATATGACTTGATAAATCGTAGTCGTAGAGATCCGCATGTGGGTTATCTTCTTTCGGGGTGCGAACTATAAACGGACCGAATGCACCATCGGAACGTTGAAAACCTGTAAAAAAAATAAGTGCGTGTAGATGTCAAGGGAATATCCCACATTCAGTGATATCTTTATGCGTCGTAAGGTGGCGCGACTAAATAAAACTATGCATGAAATGTAGATGGGGCGGTTGTCGGCCACTTACATAGATATATTATAACCAGATAAAGTCATCCTATTAGAAACGTACGTCTGCTCTTAAAAAACATATCAGAGAAATTGGTATATCTCTCCATCTCTTTCTAACTTCAACCATGCCTATTGTCTATTTCTTTTTATCACATTAGCGTGTGTCGTAAATCGACGAATCGGTCCAAATCGGTCATGACAGGAGACTGCGCGTGCTCAATGTCATTTGAATAATTGTTAATTTTACAATTATTTGGTAATGTTTCGTACTAAATGCTTCGAATAAGTTATACAGCGATGCCCGCAGTTGTTTCTTCCACATTCCACGATCCTTCGAGGAGATTTTGTATCATCAGTGGAAGCCGTCAAATTTTAGCCAACAACGTTAAAATGAAGTTGATACTAAAATCGTAAGTAGAATTTACTTTCTGGACCACAAGAATGGATAGTCTTACCATGCAATTAGCAAGAAAATGAATAAAAACTCATAAATTTCAACAAATTCGTTTGACAGTACCTCTCTAAAGGATAGCGCTATACAAAATGTACGCACTGAAAGAGACAGCGATAGAATGGACGTCGTGCTGAACCTTTTGCCGTATGGCTGTATCTGGTAATAATAAATCTATGGCCACTTATAGTAGTCACAAAGTTCGCCACGGTCTTTAAATTTAAATCACCTGAGTGTGAGTGCCAGAAGTGGGTCCCGGCGTTGTGAACGTTGAAATGGTATCTAAAAGTCGTTCCTGGGTGAATGGGACATTGCGTTATAAAAGGCACGCCATCCATATACGGAGTGTTTCTTTGATGATGACCGTGCCAATGGATCGTTGTGCTCTCACTTGTTAAACGATTTTCAACATCGATGATTACTTCGTCTCCAAGACAGACCTTGAACGAGAATGAAAATAAGATCTATAGTTTGATGTTTTGTTTTACACCTCAATGATGGGTCCCGGCATTTTTCTGTTAACAACGATGACCGATCGTTTGTTGCCGTCAGCTGGAATGCAGTCACTTCTGTAGCAGTCTTCGACGTTGTATGGACAGTCGTAACAGGCTTTGTTCAGTGTGTGGTACCATTCGATCGTGAAAGTGTATCTGCAAGTCATTGGGACGGCGTCTTTCATGCATTTTCTCGTGCAAGGGTTGCTTCCATTCAGGAGGACGTACTCGACCAAGTCGGTTATATTACCGTTATCTAGAACAAAAAAAACGACTTAAGTATGTGCAAAGATGAATTTTTGCTAAATGTGCAAGGATATGTAAACGTTAGCACAAATATATGACGAACTTGAAACGGTCAAAGCAAAACTAGATGACAATGCAAAAATAAAATCCCAAAGGAAAATGCGATATAGAAGGAAATGAAGAGAAACAATATAGTCAAGGACTGGCAGATAAGAACAAAGAAAACCTGAAATGCTGAACGAAATCCAGCAGTTAACGAAGCGAATAGAAGTTGAAGTTGACAGAGGAAAAATATAGTGCAAAGATTAGAGAAGTAGTAGCAGATTGTTTTTTATTAACCTCACGAGATGGCAAAAAATGGAAATTTCCAAGCACCCTAAGAACTTAAAAGTAAGGAGAGGGAAACAAACTAATGATGAAGAAAGCAAGATAAGAGTGGAAGAGAACAAAGCTGAAAAGTTATATATTGGACGAGATAGAACACTTAAAACAAAGACAGAGGAAACGCAGCGTGAGTGAAAATTAAACATAAAAAGTATAATGAAAAAAAATTAAGCAAAATCAAAAAATCTGGAGGACAAAAAGCGAAAGCAAAGTCAATAAAAAACATACAATCTCTATAAGAATAGATTAGGACGAAGAGAAAATTGTGAGAGCAGTGGAGAATTACAGAACTGAAATACTTGCTATGTAAGAAATACGATACAAAGAGGAAGAGGAAAAAATATATTCTGATATATAGTGCTACGAAGCAAAGAAACTGAACTCATGTCAACAAATACATTAACAAACACAATAATACACGCATCTGCACCAATTAAAGAAGATAGAAATGAATTATATAAAATCTTAGAAAAAGTAGGAATACCAAAAATGACACAAAGGACATGGCAGAAAGAAACTTGTGAACATTAGAACGAAATAAAGAAGTAAGGAAGAGATCGGTTAGATGCACTTATAAAATAGAGAAACTGAAAGAAAAAAGCCTGTTAAAATAAAATATGAATGACAAAGAAAGTAAATAGATACTTTATAAGAAGAAAAGAGCAAGAATGAATGATGATGAAATTAATAGCGTAACAATGGAGAGCTTGGAGAAGAAAACATAATTCATATTGGAGTTTGTATGGTAATCAAAAGAGAAACTATAAACATAGCGAGATATAAATGTGTTCAAAGTAGCAAACGTTTTAATAAAAATTTTATTAACCAGGGCACGAGGAGTCAGAGCTTTTGTGCATTTGCATTGTGGTGTTTGGTTATTATTAAGTTAGTACAAATTTCTTTATTTTTTCAAATGTCGTGTGCACTGTGCAGTCGCTTCATTCATTTTTTTTTTCGATTTACCAATGAAATAAGTTTTTAAGATATTTCTTAGTTCAGAACGAATATTCCAATTTTATATTTATTTTGGTTTCTGAGACGATCATCAATGTCATGGAGGTGATTTTATCAACCGGAAGTTACATCAAGTGTTTTATCCTGCACTGGTGTTTTTTTTTAACAGCATTCATATCATTTGTCTACAAGTTTAGCTAGTTTAATGGCACTAGCAGAAATATGATTTTACGTCAAATATTCGCCATTGACTAATTTTATTACAATACGGCCAAACAATGGCCATCTTTAAGTTTTATTATAACTATTAAAAGTAATCATTTCTCCACCAAACAAGCACGCTCATGGCCCAAGTTCAACAACTGGTTGACTCTCTGTAAGTCGTGTTGGTGCACCTGCTACGCCTTCCGTCCAAGCCGGGGATTTACCTGGGCCTCCGACCACTTTATAGAACTCATTTTTTTCGAATCGCCAACGCGAAAGTGTCAATCGTACCAAAAATTAAAATCTTTGTGTTACCAGTGAAAGAGATAACTTTTCTGTAAACTCCCAAATATGGAAACGTTCTGTTATCGTATTCGAACGGCATGCTTACGGCTGCGCAAATGTTTCTGACCGAATTTCTAAATTCCTTGCAATGTTCGTTGTATTTTTCATCCGTTTAATCCGAGTCTAATGTAAATTCTCCCGCAAAGGAAAGACTGCAGGATCAGGAGTTCTACACGATTCGATTTCGTCTAGTACGGCAAATATAAGTGACATAAGTAACATCTAATGAAGTAACTGCAGTTGAATTTATTCTCCCCAGATCTCGTTTTGCATTTTTAACTTTAATTATCTCAGTTTTGACTTTTCGTTTATTTAGAAAGAAGAGATAGCTAGCAATAGACGTCGATACTGGCTGTTGGAGAAAAATCTAAAAAATTTGTAATGAAAAGGATGATATGACAAATAGCAAAAATTGTTAGACGTTTAAAAGAAATTCTACAAATACTTGTGAGACAGAGAAAAGAAAACTGAAAGTAAATCGAGACAAAACAGAGTTATGGAGCTTGGATAAAGAAAGTATAAATCAAAGAAAAATAAAATATAAAATTATGAAAGTACTAGTTTTGGTAGACAGTTTTAAATACTTGAGAAATAACAAAAATAAAATGAACAATACAAAAAGGCGCAGAACAGAAATAAGATAAAAAATTCATAGAGAACATGATCATTTTGTGGATACGACTTTCTTTTAGAGTAAGTAGGTAGAGTAAAAACAACTAAAAGAAATAAATAAAAAAAAGGCAATGAAATATGTAAGAAATAGATAGAGAGTGATTATTAAAAATTAATAAAGAGATTGAAAATGTATTAAAAGAAAAAAATCATAGTAAGAGTAACCAACGTAGAAAAAGTGAAATGGCATGGCTACATTAGAACGGCGAGCTGTATTATAATTTGTAATAATTATACTTTGAACTTGAATCTAAGTGACCCTACCTAATTATTCATATTACCGTGAACTGTTCTAGTTGTTTAGTTCATTAATTATTGTAATTACAAATTAATTAATTATAAATAAACATGTCACCACATGAAAAAAATCAGATACCAAGCACTTGTAGGTGTTGTACAAAAAAATTATTTGCTTGGACCAATACAGAAAAAAGATTGCATCCAGAATTTGTTAAAAAATTTATTATAAAACTGTGGCTGCTCTATTTATAGAAATTTTTACTTTGAAATATTTTTAAATATATGTCGATACTTTAAAAATTTTGGACACTGCTGAATTCTTGGATTTTTGTACTTTAATGTTTCTTTTTAAACTCAAATGTTCTTAGAAGTGTTCTGATTGCTAAATTATTTATCAATTTCGATTTTTGATACCTTTTTCCAATTTTTTTGGAAGCTTCATATTTTTTGTTGATTTATTATTTTATTGAATATTTCCAATTTTTTGTTTTATGTTTTCTAAATATGTGATATTTTGGCAAACTGTTTTCAAATTTGTTTCAGAATTTTATGATGCTGTGTATTTGTTTGGACTTTTTTTTTATTTTTTGATTCTTATTTATATTTTGAATGATTTGAATTTGTTGAAATTTTTTCGCTACGTCTGAGTTCTCTACATCTCTTGGATGAAATATTTTAATTTTTTTGAAAATTCCCGAATTTACTGAACAATTGTTTGAATTTTCCATTATTATTAATAAAATACTAACTTTTTAAGTTTTTGTAAATTATTTTTTTTGTTTTTTCGAAATTCATTTTTTTTTATAATTGCTGTAAATATTTCATATTTCGAAAATTTATTACAGTTTTTATTTTTTTTTAGACAGATATTTCTTTTTTGAAATATATCGATTTTTGATTGTAATATATTTTGCAGAACTTTTATATTTTTCATGTTCTTGAGATTCTACACATAAAATTTTGTAATTTTATGTATCGTTTTTGTATTTTTTGGAAAGTTTCGAAATTTAATTTTTTTATTTCTTGTTTTTTAAAATATTTTAGAATTCTGTTTTCTAGATTTTCTAGATTTCTATTATTATTCAAAATTTCTTTAAAATCTTTACAATTTTGTTTTTTCAAGAAATTCGAATTTGATTGTTTTGTACTATTTGATTTCTTTCATTTATTGGATGTGCTGGATCTTTATCTTTAAATTTTTGACGTTTATTAGATTTTCGAGATTCTGTTGATTCTTTATATTCCAAATACTCTAAGACGTTTTTAATGTGTTTAATTTTTAAGATGTTCTTCATAATCGTACAAAATAATATGAAACGGAATGAAAAAAAATTAGAAAAAGTAGATAAAGACAGAGAAATTTAAACAAAACCAAAAAGATATACAATATAAAATATAATACATCCTAGAAATATCTAAGTAAAAATAAAGCAAAACATAACCTTAAATAAATTTGAAAATGGCTTTATATTTTTTTTTTTTTATAAAATAAAACTCCACTGATAACTTGATGTATAATAGTAAATTATGATATTAGTTTATAATGGAAGGGATTATATCAGTAATGAAAGTTTAGCGTATGAGCGTAGCGACCTCCTTCCGGAGAACGTCTGCCACGATTTTGACGGATAGTGGCGCCGACATTAGCACACAAAAAACACGGTCATTGAAAAAGTGATGCGGAGGCATATGTGACAGATTCCATAAAAAATAAAAATAAAATTGGACCATCGGTTGAAATTGCCAAAACTTTTGAACCATCACTTGGAACTACTTGTATTTCTCCAACAAGTGAATCTGCCATCAAAACCAAACTACTCGACCACAAAAGAATTTAAAATAATTGTAAAATTTTGATTTAAAAATTGGTGCTACAGATAAAGAATTGTTAGAAAAGATTTGGAAAAATGTAAACAGAAAAAAAAAGAAAGAAAATAAGTTAACCTCAAAAACTCAAGAATGAGGTAATAATTACAACACAAAAGAAAGAGCGGAAGACGAACCACGAAGTGATGTAGTTAGAAAAACGAACAGTAAGAAAATAACATCTAGAGAAAGATAGTTAAAAAGTGGAAGATTTTGAAAGGTATAGGTGAAATAGAAATTGATGAAAAATAGATGCAAAAAGCATTAGAACAGAACTTTAAAAATAACGTGAAATGAAAAGGGACAAAAGATAAGAAAAGGAACAAAGAGAGGAAATTGTGTTTATTTTTTATCAGTGTAATCATCAGCTTATTTTAAAGTAACTAATTGCATTCTTTAACAACTGCTATAAAACAATGATTAGATATTACTTGTTTTTGTACAGTCTTAGCATTAAATATTGCCAAATCAAAATTAAAGGTTATTGATTGAGATACGCGCTAGATTAATTTTCGTGATTATTGTTTACACCTTCACAAGTAGCAAATCAATAAATTTTTGATAACAAATTATCATGGCCAATATTATGAAGTGACCACAACATATTGTCAGTACTAATGAAAAAATCCCATGAAAATAAAAAGTTACGCGACGCTCACCACATAAAAATATTTCAAGTGTTGTTAAATGCATTTCACGGCCACAAATAGTTTGCCGGCGCATATTTTTACATGTTAATTACCAATAAAAAATATTTCATTCCCATGGAGCGTGTGGATGACATTTTATAATTTTTCCTTTCTACAGTACCGACAATCTTAAAACAATTAAAGATTACGACACGTTATTCTCTTTGAGTGACGTTTTAAAAGATTTAACGCATAGAAACTTACCATTGTAAATAATACTGTAGGCAAAATTTTGATCAAACCAGATAATCACCGTAATGAGTAGGAGTTTTTTCATTATTTCTTCTGGCTCGACCTGAAAATAAAATTGTACGTTAAAATTGACAACGTTGATAAATTACTGGTTTATTAGGATTTTTTTTTAAACTAGTCATTAGGAAATGAGTTACCTTCATTTGAAACATGCTATCTCAGATAATGGCTTAGACAAATGTAAGTACCACTTTTTAATGATAATAAGATAAAGTAAGGATTGCTACAGAAATAATGATGGAACGTAATAATAGTAAATTTCTTAATTTTTATTGTGTTTGTATTTTAACTTAATCGTGGTGCATTAACTCACGTTTTTTTCTGAAACTACAAATATTGTTCGGTACGCTAATTTAAAAATATAATCGAAGTGCATTGAAATCATTTGAAATAAGTTGGTTCACACAAAAGCGGTTATTTTAATATACAATTTTTAGCATAATGAACCATGTGCAAGTTACCAAATATAACGGAACTTTTAAGACTAAAAACCAGCTAAAATCGGTTATATGTTTTATCAATCTAAAGTACGTACTAAAATCTATGAGAATGTAAAATTTGCTTTTGTATGGTGCAGTAATTTTAAAGTTAGAATATTTTTAAATTATTTTCAACTACTAAAAAAAATTAATGCGATCATTATCTTATGTAGCAAGTGGGAAAAACAAAATTTTTTTTTTTCGCGTTGCAATAGCTAAACGAGGCACACAATGTAAGAATTTTAAATGAGTTTTTATATTTTCGTCTCAAAAGAAAAGCGATTTGAACTTTTTGTATCAAATTGGTTGAGTGGCTTTTTAACTTTTATATTAGCAAGAATTATTTTTTTTTTTAAATTTTAGATGAGATTAGAAAGTCGTTAATTTCCCAAATTCAATTTAAATCAAAAATTTGAAAATTTAAAAATCTTATATTAGCTGATTTAAAATTAAAGGCCTAACAACAATGATTGGAAATCTGATTTTGAAGAATTTTAAATTTTCCAGAGTTTTCCAACATTTAAAATGGTTACCATGTAGTTTTTATTTAATTTGTGATTCTGTTTTATTTGGAATGTAAAACTTTAGATTAGAGATATCTTGGCGGAGAAATCTCTTAACATTAAAAAAAATGTCAAACATTTTGATTTCGTCAAGGTTTTTAAGATTTTCAATTCTCTAAAACGTAAAATTTTAATATGTTAAAATTTTCGACACGTTTGGGAGTTTTAACAGACGATTACAGTTTTTAAAATTTTTGGTTGTTTAGTAAGATTTTATTTTTTTGGTGGCTCAAAATTAAAATTTTATTCTTAGGGCATTTATAATTTTAACCGCCTGTTCAATTTTTAAATTCTTGATAGTTTTGATAGTTTAACAAATAAATTTTTGATCATATTTTGAAGAATTCTTAGATTTCAGAGATTTTAACTCTAAAGTCAATTTACATAAAAAATTGAAAATTTAGTTAAAGATTGCAATACAATTTTTTTTACATTTTTATATAAATTTTTAGACTTTAGATTTTTATTTTTAAACATATTTTTAAAAGCAAATTAAATTAATTGCATTTTAAAGTATTTTGATTTTTAGAAAATTGTCAAGAATTTTCAATTTCCTAAAATTTTCAATTTTTGAAAACAGTTTTCACATTTTTATGACAGTTTTCAAAACATTTATTTATATTTTTTATTTTTTATTAATTTCCAAATATTGAAGTGCTTAGGAACGCCTAAAATTTTTAGAAAGTTTTTAATTATTAGAATCTGTAAATAGAAATATGAATTTTTAGTTTTCAGATATTAAGCTAGATCAAAAAGTTCGATATTTACGAAATTTTATCATTGATTTTAAGAAATTTTTGGATTTTTAAAACTTGGAACATTTAATATCTTTAGTTTCCTTCGGCATCTTCAAAACCTGAGCCTTTGAGTCTTTGAAAATGAAATAAAAAATCTTTAAAAATTTAGATCCGTTAGAAATTTGAAAAGCATTGGAATTTCTAGAATCAATTTCGCAAAAATATAGAAAATATGTAAATATACATGTGTACATATTTTTGGTCGTTAAATCAAAATATTTCGAAAATGGCTTTTGAAAACTAGAATTAGAATTCTAAAAATGTTGATCTAAAAAATGGTTAAAACGTTCATTTGATTAATTCAAAAAGTTTAATTTTCTTTTAAATTTGCGTACTTGATAGATCATGAACATTTTAGAAAATTCACTTTATTTTGAACGGTTAATGTTTTTATAAATTTTTGAATTATGTACTAAGGGTCAGATTTCACCTTCAAAAATATTCAGATAGAGAATTAAAATATGATTATTAGAAAAATTTTATATATAATTTATGCTTAAAATTAAAATGGACTAACACATTGAACTGAATAAAATTTACCGTATAAACCTCAAATTAAAACGTCATATAAAGTCTAAGTGTCAAGAAATTTCCAAGAATCAACAGATTCGTACAAAGTTTCAACAAATTACAAAATATCAGAGGAAAGAAACAATAATTACTCCAAATATAGAAACAAACAAAGAAAGAATCTTGATAATTTAAATTTAGAAATTACCTACTATGTATGTTTTTTAGAATCGTTGTGATTTTGACAGTTTTAAAATTTTTATTTTATAAAAAATTTAATAAAATTTTCTACGGTTTTATTTTATTTTTGTAAGATTTAATATTAATTATTATTATCATTTCTTACATTTTTCAATATTTTAGTTTTTAGAATATTGTCAAGAATTTTTGATTTTCTAAAATTTTTAAATTTTTGAAAATGTGAGATTTTACTGTTAATATTTGTATATATATTTGTGAGAGTAGTTTTAGGATTTTTAGAAAGGTTTCAAAATTCTTGATCATTTATTTATATTTTATTAATTTTCAAATTTTTAAGTGCCTAGGTGTTTAAAATTACAATGCGAAAGTTTGTTTTTAGAGCCTTTATAATTTTTAGTCTGTAGAAAAAAATATGAAATTTTAGTTTTCAGATATTAATCTAGGTCAAAAAGTTCAATATTTACGAAAATTTTTCATTTATTTTAAAAAATGTTTGCATTTTTAGAAGTTGGAACATTTAATAGCTTTAGTTTCTTTCGGTATCTTAAAAACATTTTATCTTTAAAACAAAAAAAAAATCATAAATTTGGAACCGTTAGAAATTTAATTTGCAATTTCTAGAATTGATTTCGGAAAAAATCAAGAAAATATTTAAAAAACCTAATATTCAAAATTTCTATATTATTTTCGGTCGTTTAGTAGTTTTTAAATCAGAATTAAATTCTAAAAATATTCATCCAAAAAAATAGTTAAAATGATCGTTTTATTAATTCAAAAAGTTTAATTTTTTTCAAAATTAGCGTATTTGTACTTGATAGATCAAGCAATTTTTAACATATAAAAATTTGGAAACCTAAAATTAAAAAAAAATACCAGATTTACACTATCGTAAATTATATTTTGAAGAATTCGTAGTAATTTTTTTTAATAAATTTTTGAATTATGAAGTAAAAATCAGATTTCAAACCCAAAAGGATTTAGATAGAGAATTAAAATTTGATAATTAGAAAAAAAATGCATAACGCACATTGGTCTGAATAAAATTTACCGTATAAACCTCAAATTAAAACTTTATGTAAAGTCCAAGTGTCGACAAATTTCCCAAGAAGCAACAAATTCGTACAAAGTTTCAACCAATTTTAAAATATTAGAGAAAAGAAAAAATATTCACTGCAAATATATAAACAAACAAAGAAAGAATTTTGTTAAAATCAAATTAAAAAAAGCATAAAATATGTCAGCCAGCATATTCGTAAATATTGCCAAGTATTTTGGACTTTCAAATTTCTAAAATGTGGGATTATACTGTTAATATTCTAAAAGTTTTTGAAATAGTTTTAATAAGTTTAAGAAAGTTTCAAAGTTTTCGATTATTTATAAATTTTTTATATTTTTATTAATAATTACTACGGACAAGCATGTTTTCAGAAGGTTTATAATTTTTAGTCTGTAGAAAGAAATATGAATTTTTAGTTTTCAAATATTAATCTAGCTCGAAAAATTCAATATTTACAAAATTTTATCATTTGTTTTAAGAAATTTTTGGATTCTTCAAAACTGGGAATATTTAATATCTTTATTAGATTCTTTTGATATCTTAGAAACGTTTTAATAGTCTTTAAAATGTAAAAATCTTCAGAAATTGGAAAAGCATTGCAATTTCTAGAATCGATATTCGGAGAAGTCAAGAAAATGTTTAAAAATAGTATATTATGCACCAAGGTGGTGAAGACTATTATTTTTGACCGAGCACCAAGATTATTTCGCGAGGGCTTTGTCCCGAGCGGAATAATGTGCGAGGCCTATAAATGTCTTCACCACCGTGGTGTATATACTATTTTTTCCACCACTATTCAAATTTAAGGCAAAAATTAAAAATAAAATATTTTTTTGTAACAATCAAATTGCATAGAAATGCAAATTCGTCTTTCCACTAATAAAACAAAAATCAAGTAGTCTGATGCAGATTGACATTTCCACTAATAAAACTTATTTTCAAACAACGTTCGTAATTATCGAGTTTGGGTGTTTTTTTGAATATGGGTATGTACTTGTTTAAATAAAGTTCTGTTGTCTAGATAATTTTCTAACATAACAAAGCTCCAGCTCTATCTGGCTCCGCATTCAGCCATGTTGTAGTTGCTCTGATCGGTGGTTACCGTTACGGGATGTCATCAGATTTTAGGTTGAGCGCGACTATAGAAATTCAACTTTTTAGTTGGCTAGGACACGCAATAATGGTCAACTTCATAGCTAGTAGAGGAAAAAATCATCATAAACTCTGTTTTGGATCGTCAAATCAAAATGTTTTGGTAAACTTGAATTAAAATTCTAAAAATGTTCATCTACAAAAAGATTAAAACGAGCGTTTCATAAATTAAAAAAGTTAAAAAATTTAAAGTTTGTTTGTACTTGATAGATCATGGAATCTTTTAATATATAAAAATTCAGAAATCTGAATTCATTAAATTTACACTATCTTAAATTATATTTTGCAGGATCTGTAGAAAATTTATTTCATTTTGAAAGAATTTTTTTTATAAATTTTTGAATTATGAACTAAAATCAGATTTCAATCCCCCCCTCCCAAAAAAAAAATACAGAGCGAATTAAAATTTGATAATTAGAAAAAAATCGATGTATAATTTATGTTTAAACTGGACTGACGCATAGATCTGAATAAAATTTATTAAAATACTAAAATTTTCAAAATTGTCGAGAAATTCTCCAAAAATCCACAAATTTGAAAAACTATCTAGAATCCCCGTACAAAGTTTTATCAATTTTTAGAATATTAGAAAAAATATAAAAATACTCACTGCAAATACTAAACCAAACGAAGAAAAGTCTTGATAAAATCAAATTAAAAAAAAACATAAATTTTGTCAACCAGTATAATCGCAAATAAATACTATACATTAAAACAGATACAGTAAAACATTACTCCGTCATTATTACACCCACAAAACATTAAGCTTGCTTAATCCTAATTTTATAAAACACAGTTTCTTCAAGATTCATGTACGTTTCTAAAACCGGCATAGGAACAGCTACACAAAATCCGCTATCAACGATCTCATTGACGTCCTTCACATCATCGTGACAAATTTCAGAAAACATCAATTTCCTGTCGTGGAACTGATCGGTGAAAATTTCAATCTACAACAAACGCGTGAAACCCCGAAAAACCAAACTTTTTCCAATCATTTCTCATCTTTACCTCGAAATAAAACAGAATTGTGTCTTCCGTACGTCCGATGTACTGCACGGCCCAGTAAAAAACGCCGTTTTTTAATTTACCATGTACGTAAAACATCTCGTCGTAGGCCAACATCACCTACAAAATCAATTTTCGATTAACAGTCCCCCGTCGAAATCAATATCTTACGTAAATCAAATGATTGGGTCTGTCCTGTTTCAAGAAACAAGTATATTCGTTCCCGATTAAAATTCTGCCATCGTGCTTGGAAAAGTAGTGCTTTTTGAGATCCTCCCGTCTTCCTTCCCAGCCACAAAATTGGTCAAGGCGACAACGATAATGTCGGTAATCACACATTTCGAAGTGCTCGTCAATTTCGTCGATGGAAACGTATTTTTGACACCCGTTTTCTCTGTAATCGCATGGATAAACTACTTCCGTACTTATTGTTTCTAAAACGAAGTTTCTGGTTTTGGTTACGGTGCGTTTGCAGACTGGGCACGAGTTTGGTTTCGAGCAAAGGCCGCATACGCTGTGTCCTACATGAAAAAGTTATGAAAGAGAAGAAAAATTTTTTATCGTACCTGAGAGGCAGACGTAGATGGGACTTTTCATGTATTGGGAACAACACGGACACTTTAGAGAGTTTAAAACTTTGGCGTTTAAAATGTCCATGATAAAAGGTGATGAAGTCTGCACGGACAAACTGCGATTTGGCGATTATCGGAGAGCGCGGAGTTAAATAGGAACGTTTTTCTTAAGAGATAAAAATTTGGGTGGTTTTTGTGGTGTTAGATTGTGGATTTTAATGCACAGCGGTGGCGGCCGATGCTTTATTAAATCAAAATTGTAGACTTGTAGACTTGTAGATGCAAAAAATGGACTCCAAAGGACAACATAAAAAGTCTAAAAATCCAAAAATGAAGATCTAGAACTTTAAAAAATGTTAAGCATGTCGAAGATTTAACTGATTCCTGTCTTATTTGGTGTCCTAATTTCGAATAAAATATACTAAGCAACATAGATATAAGAACACTCAGTAATAATGAATATTTTGCGAACATTTTTCAGAAATATGTTTGACTATAGATCTAGTGGTTTTGTGTTATCGTCCCTTTTTTGAAAAAAAGTTTCGTAAGCGACAATGGTCTTTTGTAGCAACAGTTGCCATTTGAGTGTCGTGAGACGCTTGTTCAATCTGTTCATTATGCCTAGAGCGAGAAGACGCCAAAATTTTCGGCAACTTAGTCGGTTTGATAGGGGGCGAATAGTAGGCTTGCGACAGGGTGGTTTGCCTTTCAGAGAAATTGCCACAAGAACGCAAAGGAGCCTAAACACGGTGGTGGTTTGTTGTCGGGCATGGAACCAAGAAGGCCGTACGCAAAGAGCGAGAGATACAGGACGTGCCAGAAGAACCTCACAAGATTTTTAGATTTTTATCTCTACGAGACCGCTTCACTTCCACAAGGGCGATTGCAGACCAGTGGTTTGAAGAACATGGAAGGCCTATCATGATGCGAACCGTTTATCGCCGGATCAGAAGTTTTGGACTGTTTTCATATCGTCCTCATTTTGTGTTACCTCTCACTCCTACACACCGACGTAATCGACTGGGCTGGTGCAGAGAATGGCAAAACTGGGACCTAGAATGAAATAGAGTTGTCTTCAGATTCTGTTTGGGAATGCATGATGACCGTGCAAAAGTGAGAAGGCGACGCGGTGAAAGACGAGATCCGCAATTTTCTGTAGAAAGGCATGTGCACCACACTGTTGGAATTATGGTATGGGGGGGCTATTGCTTATGGAAGTAGATCACCTTTGGTCTTTATCAGAGGCAACATGACCGCCGTGTCTTACGTCCAGGAGGTGGTGGAACCACATGTACCACTCTATCTTCGAACGCTCCCCACCTCACTTTTTCAACAAGATAATGCGCGACCACATGTTGCCAGACGTACGTTGGATTATTTTGAAGACAATCACGTGGATTTGTTGTTTTGGCCGCCAAGATCGCCTGATCTTTTCCCTATTGAACACGTCTGGGATATCATGGGTAGAAGATTGCTAAAATTACCACACCCTCCAGAAACACTGGCGACACTTCGGCACGAGTTACAGGTAGCCTGGGATGAAACACCTCAGGAGGAAATTGATCGTCTGATTAGAAGTGTGCCCAGACGTTTTAATGAGTGTATAGCACATCGTGGAGACCCAACGCATTATTAATTTTTTACTTGATCTAGCAGTTCGATATTTCCCAAATTTTGATCGATTACTTATCTAACCCTAATACACATGTATACAAAAAATTGTTGTGATGACTTTATTACTATTGGGTGTTCTTACTTTATTATTCAAAACGAATAAAAAATATTTTTATTCATTTCAATATAATTAAGTTGGCAATACATTCTAGTGTTATAAGGTTGGTAACAAAATTAAATGTTGTTGCGTTGGTAGTTCTGATAAATTAGGTTAATCTAAAAATCGCACCGAACAATCAGTGCTGCCAACATAAAATAAATGGGACTAGTAACTATCCAACAGTTACTTAAATGTTACACAAATGAACCACTGGCGAACACTTTTAAATTGAAATTAGTTTTCAACAAACGGTTACAATATGTGCGTTGTTTAGCTGAATTTTGGTGATTATTCACGATTTCACAATTTTGAATTTAAACTGTTCGTATGAACAAAACTATATTAGAAATGTCAACACTGTCATAAAGAAATGCAACGCCTAGAAATAACAATTCCTTCTTGATAATATTTTGTATAGGAGTTTCATAATAAGGTTGTAATAAAAATTATAACTCACCATCTCGAACAGTTTTTGTGCAAAAAATTCTTTACCTCTTATTTTCCGACTTCAATAAATTAAAAAATACTCTTAGTTGAACGTTTACAAGTCTGTGATCTGTAGTCTGTAGTGTTACCTTGTCATAACACACTGCCTAGAGCACGAAGCCGTGAACAATTTCACCACCTAAGTGACTTTGATAGGGGTAGAACTCTTGGGCTCCAGAAAGGTGGTTTGTCGTTTCGTGAAATTGCTCGGCGTTTAAATCGGAACGTGAGCACTGTGATTCGAGCTTGGAATGAAAATGGCAGGGAAACAAGAATTAGACTCCATGGGCAACCTAGACCACAGAATGCCAGGATCGTCGGCTAAGACTCATGGCCCTAAGAGACCGATTTGCCACAAGTGGGCAGCTGGGAGAGCAATGGTTTTCTGAAGAGGGTTTTCTGGCACCTAAGGTAAATAAACATCCACCACTCTTATTGGCCACCATTGTTGTTTTATTAATTTCGTTGGGCCCTGTGCAATTTTTTGGGTGAATAAAGAAATGCCTTTGCTAAAAATAATGGTCTTAATGGGTAAACCCACTCCTCTGGTGTGTGACGCTACAACATTGTTATAATAGAACCGATAACTGGATGCCATTATGTTGACCGTGAAGTACTAGTAACTTTCAAAAAGAGGTAGCTACCCCTGTAAATAAAACTACGGCTTTGAGACAACGTAGGGTAAGTGCAAATTTGATTTTTTTTGTTTTTTTTTTAATTTTTATTGGTTTCTTGAAAAAAGGGAAATTGGCGATCAAGACAACGCGACTCTTTATCCTGCGTTAGCCACGCGAAAACGTAGGGTGACTCGAATTACGGCTAAAATAAATTCATAAAATTCCTTCAGGAAAACAAAGAGTGCATCTCAATACAATACTAAGCCCAAGAAACGTCGGTCGTTTTGTGGGACTTATGAAAACGTTTCTCACGGCAAATTCTTCGTCAACTACAAACAGAAAAAGTGAATCATTCAATCTCTAGAAATCAATTTTTTGAAGCTGTCACATGCCGAAACGTATACTGACTACTGCTTTTGTCGGTCTGCAGCTACGATGTTGGTAAGTACGGTGCTGATGTTGTCACCGTAAAACAAAAAGATGGATGAAAATTATCGTCGATAGCAGAAATGTTTCTGGGAACGTCATTTGTACCATTAATGTTACAATTAATTCAAAATAATAATTTACAGAAGGTAATTAAAAGCTAAAGTATTTAATTTAGCCTTGATTAAGTATCACCTTATCTATCCTTGAGGTTAAAGTGCAAGTTAGCTTTGTATTTTGAGATGAATAAAGCACACTTTAAAATTTGCTACAGAAAGGAATATTTTATGTGTTGTGATTATAGTAGATTGTGTAACAAGTAAAAAAAGTGGTGGTTTACCGTCGAGTGAAAACAGATTGATTTAGTATTTAAGTTTTCACGAGCTAGTAAACCACACTTTTCTTACAAACCTAAGAATGCTTATTAAAAGTAAACCGTAGCAACGCATGACGACAAATTAACAAAACAGAATTTTATCAGAAGTTGAAAGCTGAAAGTGTTTATGAAAAAAATGATAGTATTTTGGAAACCGCCAGAGAAGCGACTTTAAATCTGCTGCCATCTAAGTCAAAAGGAAAATCTAATAAAATTTTTGACAAATTCTGCAATGGAGACAAGATATCAGTGAAAATGTTATTCTTGGCGTTTTTTTTTTTTTTTGGGAAAGGTAAGATGCTAATGTTTTTTAAAAATAAATTTCTAGTAGTATTTTTCTCTATTTTTAGTTCAAAAATCTGAAGATATCGTCATTGTGGTCAACATATTCGATGCTGAAGAGTACGCTGCAAATATCTGAAACATTGACATTTCAAAATACAAGCAATTAATTGCATTTCTGAAGAAACAAAGTGAAGGATACGAAGACAAAAAATCTAAAGTGTTGACATTTGAACAAATTACGAAGTTTCTAAATGACGCTTCGAATGAATCGTGTCGGTTTATGAAAGTGGCATTAATTTTTGCTTTAAACGGAGCCATGCGAGGAGAAGAATTACGATCACTAACACTTGAGAGAATGAATCAGTTATTGTCGTAACATTACGTAATACAAAAACTAAGAAGAAGCGAGTTTCTACCATAACTTCGGAAGATAACGGAATTAGTTGTATCGAAAGTTTCGTAAATTAAGACCACAAAGCATTTTATTTTATTGTCGGAATGGTAAATGCACTGTGCAACCGGTGGGGAACAACACATTATAAAGTTTGCCGAGAAAAATTGTATACGAAGAGCTACCATATTGGTTGATAATGGGGGCGCTATCCCTGATTTGAAAAGACTTGGAGCAAGGGCTTCAACAACATCTGCTGAAGGATATATAGAAGAAAGCATTCAAAATAAAATTCAAACAGAAGAAAATTTTTAGAGGCTCCAATCAACAAATAATGACCTTGGCAGCACTCATCCTCACCAAGTTTAAGTATCATGGATGTTTTATTTAACGAATTTTCCAAAAGTACATTAATGATATTGTGGATAATTATCGCGACGATTTTGGACTGGAGTTTCGGTTTTTGCATGATAATGCACGTCCACATCGCGCTCAATGTGTGATAGAAAGATTGAAAATGTTGGAAATGTAGCACTTGCCGCTTCCAGCGCGTTCGCCAGATCTCAACTCAGTTGAGCATGCCACCAACCATCAGTGGCGCACCTACGAAATTTGGTGCTATACTGTCGGTATTATGGAACAATTTGGTATGCTTAGTATGCCAAGTCGTGTTGAAGAAATGTTGCAAAATCTTGGTGGCGTAACACACTAATAATTCATGTTTCATGTTCCTTTCTTGTTTTTGAAAAGGAATTAATTAAATTTTGTTTTTGTTGTTTTTTTTTTCACTTTAATTTGATGACAAACTTCAATAATAATCCAACATATTTTTATTTGTCAAACATTCCAAAAATTTTACTTTAGAATATGTTAAAACATTAATATCACTAACTTTTTTTCGATCACTTTATATTGCTTATTGAAAGAATAAAAAATTGTTAAAGAATTTATTGGAATCTTATAGATTTTTACTTCTTCATTTTTTAATATTGTTCGACAAATTTATAGAATTTTTTAATTCAATCGCATTTCCAACTGAAATCGAAATACAGAAATAATAGTTCGTTCTAGTTTTAAAATTGAATGATCCCACGGAATAGTTAGATAAATTTTCCGTTTACTACAACAAGGTTAACAATGCCACGCGAGAAGATACTCGCGGACAATTACTTGATTCGATTCACGTTTTTTTTTGTTCTCCGACAAATGATGAGGTTTTTCCGAGGTTTTTGTTCTTTGCTTGACCTACCATACTATCTCATTTAAAAACGTATTTCCACGGAATCTCTAAATTTTTTCTTCAAGGATGTAATTAAGGAATGAATAATTCTTCCTGTTGATTTAAATACCACAGAATTGCAGTTCAAAGTTATTAATTATTTAGTTCATATAAAAACACGAGGACGAAAAAATTCATATTAAAATTTCACATTAACTTAAATCGATTTTTTGCAGCACAGAGTATAACTTTCCAACGGAGCACAAATTTTAGATGAAAACTGTGAATTTGCCGTATGAAAAACGCCATCAACATTACGAATGCTATTAAATATTTAATTATCTTTTGTGTGGCGAACAGTAATAAAATGAAAACTCACCATTTAAGTTGCTTCCTGTTTTCTAGACATATTTTTTTTAATATCTAATAATAACAGAAACTGTTCCTTAACTTATCACATGGCTTATGAGTTTTTTAACTAAATGTTAAACATCTACCTTAATTATCTACGCGGCAAGGACAAATAAAAGTGCTAAAGAAGATAAGAACTTAAAAAAATACTAGTCTGTCATTATTTGTGAAAATGTCGTCAAAATGATAACATTCATGTTATTTTGTTTTCGTTACCTTTCTGTCGCGACTGCGGATATACTGACTGACCGCTTAAATTTTTTTGACTTGTTTCAAAATTATGCTCATGCTTCTTATTTTCTTTCTTTTGCTACTTTTTTTATAAGGGTTAATTTAATTTTAATTTTCCATTTTTGTGACTATATTTGGGAAATGAGCGATGCGCTCACATAATGCTGCGTATAATATATAGGGTGTTTCATTAAAAAGAAACTTTAATATACAAATCATGATGATGTTTGTGGTCTTACATTTTCAACTTTTAAATCTTTATGCATTGTGATTTTTTTATATTTTCAGGTTTTTAGGTTTCTAGATTTTATACCCTTCTAAGATACTTCTCAGGTTTTCAGATTCACATGTTTTCAGTGAAGCTAACTCTAAAGTCCTTCAAATTTGAAATCTATTATTTTAGATGATTTCTTTTTCTTAAATCTTGATTTTAACAAATTTTAAAAATAAAATTTATTTTCAAACATCAATTCTTTTAAATAATCAAATTCTTAGTTTTCTAATCCTAATTTTGTATTCCTGAGATTTTAAAATATAATTTTTTTAAAACTTCAAAATTTGAGGTTTTAGGTTTATCAAATTCTTAATATATTTTTAATTTTTGAAGTCTTAGATTATGACTAAATGTTTTGTGTCTTTCTTTTTCTAGTTGGTCAGAATATCTAAGTTTTAGATCTTTTGTTTTTTAGATTTTAAGTGTTTTAAATTTTTAGATTTTTAAATTCTTAGATTTTTAGATTTTTAGATTTTTAGATTTTTAGATTTTTAGATTTTTAGATTTTTAGATTTTTAGATTTTTAGATTTTTAGATTTTTAGATTTTTAGATTTTTAGATTTTTAGATTTTTAGATTTTTAGATTTTTAGATTTTTAGATTTTTAGATTTTTAGATTTTTAGATTTTTAGATTTTTAGATTTTTAGATTTTTAGATTTTTAGATTTTTAGATTTTTAGATTTTTAGATTTTTAGATTTTTAGATTTTTAGATTTTTAGATTTTTGTAGATCCTTTGTATTCTTAAATTGTTTGGATTTTTTGGATTTTTATAATTCTTTCAATTCTATGGATTCTTTGGGTTCGTTGGATTCTTTGGATTCTTTGGATCCTTTGAATTCTTTCATTTTTTAATTTTGAAATTCTTTGGATATTTCGAATTTTTTGGACTTTTTAGATTTTTTAGATTTTCTGGAATTTTGGATATTTTAGGTTCTTTAGATTGTTTACTTTTACTGTTTGGAATCTTTGGATTGTTTGGATTTTTTTGAATTCATTGAATTCTGTCTGCCTGTCGATTATTTGGATTCTTTAAATTCTTTAGATATTTTGAATTTTTTAGATTTGTTGAATTCTTTGGATTCTTGGAATTCTGTGATTTCTGTGGATTCTTTGGATTTTGGATTTTTTGCACTTTTTGGATTTTTTGACTTCTTTGGATATTTTGAATACTTTGGATATTTTAGATTTTTGGATTTTTTGGTTTCCATAGATTATTTGAATTCTTTAGTTTCTATAGATTCTTTGAATTCTTTGGATTTTTGGAATTTTTTGTATCCTTTGAATTATGTGGATTCTTTAAATTGTTTGGATTTCTTCGATTTTATAGATTCTTTGATTTCCATCGATTCTCTAAATTTTTTGAATTCTTTAGATTTTTTGGATTCCCTGACTTCTCTGATTTTTTTGATTCTTTGTATTTTTTGAATCCTTTAGATTTTTTGAATTTTTTAGGATTTTTATTTCTTTAATTGTTTTATATTTATTTTATTTTTGATGTTTTTTATATATTATCTTAACTTGTTTACTTTACATTGTTTAGGCTTTTTTGTACTCTTTATCTTTTTTGAAATATAAATTCTCCAAACTTCAGACTTAGTTTCTTTTAGTTCTCTCTAAATTTCTTAAAACTTTATATTTCTTGGATTTTTAAGTTATTTATTATTTTATTATTTTTTCTATATTATTTTGGATAATATAGATTTTCTTGATTTTTAGATTTTCATATTCTTTGGGTTGCTTACATCTTTTACATTTTCCTGCTAAGAAGGCCGAGAAATTGAATTTCTTGAATTTGTTAGAATTTTCGATTCCTTCAATTTTCTTGAGTCTATAAAACAAAAAAACAAAAAAAAACTATAAATTGTTAGGTATCTCTGTGAATTTATAAAGCTTAGAATTTGTAAAAGATTAGAAGTTTGTGAGAATACAAAATTTGAAAGTTTTGCCAAAGATTTAAATATTTTAATTTTTTAGCTAGCAATTTTGTATCTCCTATTTGTTATCTGTATTTTTGGAACTCTCTAAATTCTAAGATCTTTAGCATTAAATAAGTTTTTATAATCATCAAGTTTTCAGAGTTTTAAAAAATAAGTCCAGAAAAATCAAATTTACGGCCACAAAAGAGTCCGGAAAAAACATAATTATCAAAATTTGGTATTTTTTAATATATATATATATTTTGTAATTTATGTGAGCTAGACTTTTTAAACGTTTTTTATTTGTTATAATTACAAAGATTGAAATTTTTTATTTTAGTGAATTTTTTAAGTGAAATTTGAACAATATTCCAATTTGGAAAATTCTGTAGAATCTAAAAATTTCCATTACCATTGATCCCAAAAAAGAGTAAGTATGTAGTATGTACTAAAAAACAAAGTTTACTAAGGTTTTAATACTATTTTATTTACAAACATTTTTAGTAAAAAACCAATATGCATTCAAAATTACTAAAATGTTTCTGATAAATAAAAAAAATTTTGTTTTCCAAAAGTTTGGAAAGTGACAGTGCGGATTAGAAATCTCTTCTAACCAGTCGGAAAGTAAAAATGATAAGCATAACTTTTTTCATCAAGAAATTTTTGTTTCCCAAACCAAACTTAGAAGATCCCAAACAGTTATAATTTATTTGACCATAAAAACAGTTTTTGCAAAAAAAAACACAACTGAGAATGCTAGAAGATACTCGCCCTCGTTCTCTTATCCTGTTAATTTCTCAAATAAAAAGCATAACTCGCCAAAAAGTCTTCTTCCGGTACAGTGCGTTGTTGGGACACTCTGTAAATAACCTGTCTTTACCTACCAATAAAAATTAAGGTTTTACATAACAATTTTGTAATATTGTTATTTTTTCTTCTTCCTGTTTAATTTAAACAATATCTTGTTCTAAAAAGACACGAATTAAACTATATACTTATTTAAATCGCCTGTTAAACTACATCAGATGACGTTTCCATTTCAACTTTGCGATGACATGTCAAAATTACGACAGTCAATTTTTTTTTCAAATGGTAGCCTATACTTTTTTTTGCTTATTCTTGTAGAGGTTTATTTTCTACATTCGACTACTTAAAAACATGTTCTCTTGAATAAGAAAAATCGAAGAAAAAAATGATATAATTTTGTTATTGTTGAAATCTGATGTAGTTTAACAGGCGATTTAAATAAGTATATAGTTTGTTATAGATATTATTTTAAATAAAGGAAATATAGGGGCGCGAACAACAAACTGAATCACCCGGTATATACTTATGTTTTTAGGTTGTTTCACTAATAACCACGAGATGGCTGTTTCTTGTGAGCACGTGAAGACCTCATTTGTCGCACACTCTTGCAATACAAAGCTTATTATAAAACGGTGAAAGTAATAAATGTTCTTCCCATGGATAAGAACCTAAAATCTTCCATTCATTTTATTTTCGGTTGCATCATCGCGTGGAATTTTAATAAATTCATCAGCTTAATAAGTTTCGAGCGATTTTGACATATTTCTCAATAAACCTTTAAGAAACAATATACAGATTGTAACTAACGATTTACTCAAACAGATTTGAAACACTTTCGAACTATACCGATTAAAATTAATTTTATAGAGTGGAAAAAATCGAGGTTCAGTTCGTAAAGTACATTTTTACAAATGAGTTCATAAAATTCATTTTTACAAACGCTAAGGAGTTCGTAAAGTAAACGTTTACAGAGTGGTAGCTCAAAATTTAAAAATTTTTGGTATCTTCTAATGTTTTTATTTCTGAGAATTTATGAAACTTAGAATTTTTTTAAAGTTTTATAGCTTGTTAGAATACAAAATTTTGTATGTCTTACCAAAGATTTATATATTTTGATTTTTTCGCTAGCAATTTTGTACGCTTGTCTTATTATTATCTGTATTTTTGAAATTCTTCAAATTTTAAAATTCTTAGCATTAAATGAATTTTTAGTGTCTTAAAAACCAATCTATAAAATTCGTCTTTACGGCGGCAAAAGAGTCTGTAAAATAAAAGTTTATAGAGCGGTCATTCAAAAAAATATTTATTAATAACAAAATTTTTAACAATTTTTGGTATATTCTAATGGTATTATTTCTAAGAATTTATGAAGTTTATAATTTTTAAAAATCTGCAAGTTTGTTAGAATATCAAGTTTGGTAAGTTTTACCAAAAATGTAGACATTTTGATTCTTTGTTAGCAATTTTGTAAATTTTTTTGATCGTTACCTGTATTTTTGAAATTCTCTAAATTTTAAAATTTTTAGCATTAAATGAATTTTTGATATAATTTAGCTATTAGTGTTTAAAGTCGGTTCATAAAATTCATCTTTACGGCCGCAAAAGAGTCTGTAAAATAAAAGTTTATAGAATGGTCAGTCAAAAAAATATTTAATTTTAACAATATTTGTGTCTTCTAATGTTTTTATTTCTGGGAATTTATGAAGCTTAAAATTTTTAAAAATCTAAATTTTTTCGCTAAGAATTTAGTAGCTTTTTCTTGCTTGTTATGTGTATTTTTCTATATTTTAAATTTTTTAGCATTAAATGAGTTTTAAGAATTTTTTAGTTTTTCGGTATAAAAAATAAACCTCTAAAATTCTAATTTTTGGAATGTCTACAAAAAAGCTGGTAAAGTTACTATTGAATTGTTTAAGTTTACTTGATCCCGGAACACGCATTTTTGCATAGCTATTATAATTTAAATTAACGAATAAACGTTTTTTTTTTATTTTTGACCGGGGCAAATTTTAATTGTTGTACAACAACACGACAAAATGGCGGAAAATTAAATACAACTTTGGCAATATATCTCAAATAATTTACACGGGATAGACATAGAAAAAAATTGATTCTTAAATTGCTATTTATATCATGAGGCCGTAAAGACGATGATTTTTTAATGTGGTGACGTTTAAGAACAAGCGCAGCAAAGTCTAAAAGTGGAGCGAGACAAAAATCGTCTATATGGCAAAAGTGCACACAATTTTTTAGGCCATTACAAAAACTATTATAACAAAATAATAAGATCTAAAATAGAAAAAATCAAGGTTCAATCCGTAAAATATATTGTAACGGATGAGTTCATAAAATTCAGCTTTACAGGCGCAAAGGAGTCCGTAAAGTAACCGTTTATAGAATTTAATTCATATTTTCTAAAGATTTCATTTCGGAGAATTTACGAAGCTTAGAATTTTTAAAAGTTTGAAATTTTGTTAGAATACTAAATTTTCTAAGTTTTACCAAAAATTTAGAAATTTTGATTTTTTTCGCTAGCAATTTAGTAGCTTTTTCTTGTTTGTTATGTGTATTTGTAGAATTTTCCAAATTTTAAAATTTGTAGCATTAAATGAATTTTTAAAATAATCAGTGTTTTCAAAAATGAGTCTATAAAATTCATTTTTACGGCCAAAAAAGGGTCCGTAAAATAAAGATTTATAAAGTGGCAACTCAAAAAAAAAAAATTATTAATCACAATTTTATTGCAATTTTTGGTATTTTGTAACTGTTTTATTTCTCAAAATTTATGAAGCTCAGAGTTTTTAAAAATCTGAAAGTTTGTTAGAATATCAAATTTTGTAAGTTTTATCAAATTTTTGGATACAATATTTTGATATTTTTTTGGTAGCAATTTTGTATTAGTTTCTTATTGTTATCTGCATTTTTGAAATTTTCCAAATTTTAAAATTTTTAGAAGTAAATGGATTTTTGGAATAATCAAGCAAAGCTGCTAAAGAGTCCGTAAAATAAAAGTTTATAGAGCGGTCACTCAAAAATGTATTTATTAATAACAAAAATTGTAAAATTTGTAGCATTTAATAATTTTTTTGAAATGTTAAGCGGTCAGTTAATATTCTAATTTCTGGGATGCGCCATACTTTCGAATAAGTATAAAAGAAAGCAGGAAAAAAATCATCATTGGATTGGTCAAGTTTTCTTGATCCCGGAACACGCAGTTTTGCATAGCTATTGTAATTTAAATTAATTAATCGTGTCGACAGATTTGCATGAAATACGCTTTTAAGTTAAAGCACTCTTGACAAATCCATTGTAAAACTAAACATTATTACTCACCTAATGTGTCCTTGCCATATCTAATGGAATTACGTCAGAAATTGACATCTTTGTCAATATTCTTGATTGTTTTTGTAGCAATTTGAATACGTCGGGAAATTGACATTTGTTGGTACATTTCTTATTTCAGGAAATTTTTGGACTTTGTAAAATTAGTTTAAAAAATTTAATGAATACCTAATTTGTCCATTTTTATAATTTTTAAGTATAAAGATAAATAGGCAAAATATTATTTTAACATAATCATTGTTCTGATGATGGTATCTGACAATTTTTGGTGTGTGGGTTAGCAAAAGTGCTTTTGTAAAGTTTTTATTATTTGATTATATAAATGAAATTCGCATTTGCTTTGTTGGAAAATTCAAAAATAAAAATTTGGAGGAATTCCAAAATTTTGGAAAAAAACAAACAAAATGACCAAAAATTCAACAACTCGTCTCAATCATCACAAGCTTCGAATGACGAAAATAAGACATAAACTAAATCATTGAAGACCTTGAGAAATCTTGAAATGCAAAAACAAATATTAAACTTATAACTTTAATTTTATATTTCATAAAATAAATAATAGTTTAATTACAAAAAGAGATTTTTTTTCTATCCATTCATATTCAAAAAAACAGTTCCTAGTTCAACTCTCTAAAACGCCCCTACATCCCCACCATCAGTTGAAATATTGTCATAATACATCCACCAATCAAATCCCAAGCACGGCGCCTAGATCAACTCTCTAAAACGTCCTTAAATCTCCACCACCAGAGCCTAAATCAACAACTTCAAAAAACACGCCCACAAGTGGGAACAAAACCAATCAAATCACGTCAAACCCAACAAAACCAACAAATCTTCCCATTAGCACCCCTAAAACACCACAAAAAACTCTTGTCTCCCACTATTCCCCACTATTTTTAACGCCCCCCCCCCCCCCCCCATTGGGTGCAAAAAAAGTCTCCCTGAACATCCATAAGTATACTTACTTATATACAACAAGTTTAAAAATTTAGAAAGATTACAAAATTTTCTATTTGACATCAAAATTAATATATATTTTTAATAGTTATATTATTGTTAAATTATTATTTTATGATCTTAACAATGTTTGTTTGTTTTTAAATTAGAAGGACGATTTTTTTAAACCTACCATATATATCTAACAAAATATAATAATAAAATAATCATAAAATAAACAATCTAATATTGTTATGAGCAATCAATAAATAATACATATACAGTTGTAGACTTTATTTGTAGACAGAAAGCAAGTTTATTGGTTCCAAAGTCATACAGTTGTTTTTAGTTTTTTAATGAATCTAAGAATTTAAAAATCTAAGAATCTAAGAATGTAAGAATTAAGAATCCAATAATTTAAGAATCTGTGAATCTAAGAATCAAAATCTAAAAATTTAAGAATTTAAGAGTCTTAAAACCTAAAGAATCTAAAGAATCTAAGGAATCTAAGGAATCTGAGGAATCTAAGGAATCTAAGGAATCTAAGGAATCTAAGGAATCTAAAGAATCTAAGGAATCTAAGGATCTAAAGAATCTAAGGAATCTATGGAATCTAGGGAATCTAAGGAATCCAAAGAATCTAAAGAATCTAAGGAATCTAAAGAATCTAAGGAATCTAAGGAATCTAAAGAATCTAAAGAATCTAAGGATTCTAAAGAATCTAAGGAATCTAAGGAATCTATGGAATCTAGGGAATCTAGGGAATCTAGAATCTAGGGAATCTAGGGAATCTAGGGAATCTAAGGAATCTAAGGAATCTAAGGAATCTGAGGAATCTAAGGAATCTAAGGAATCTAAAGAATCTAAAGAATCTAAAGAATCTAAAGAATCTAAAGAATCTAAGGAATTTAAAAAATGGAAAGAATTTAAAATCGAGAGTAGAGAAAATATAGAGAACCGAGAGAATCGAGAGAATCGAAAGATTTGAGGGAATTGAGAAAATCAAGGGAATTGAGAGAATTGAGCGAATCGAGATAATCGAAAAAATCGAGAGAGTGGAGAGAATCGAGAAGACGGGGGAGTCGAGAGAATCGAGAAAATCGAGATAATCGAGAGAATCGAGAGAACTGAGTGAACGGAGGGAATCGAGAAAGAGTCGTCAGAATCATGGCAATCGAAAGGATCAAGAGAATCGATGGTATCAAGAGAGTCGAGAATATCGAGAGTTGGGAAACCTAAAGAATCATCTAAAGAATCTAAACAATCCAAAAAATTCAAAAAATTGAAATCTTAAGTTTTAAAAATGTTTGAGAAATGTCTAGAGTCTAAAGAATACAAAAATTTAAAAAAATAATCAAAAAAATTAATAAATCTTAATAAAAAAACAGTAATTCAAAGAAATCCAAGAAATCTAAAGGCTTCAAAGTAAAGAAAATAAAAGAATCTAAAGAATCTAAAAATTTTTGAAATCTAGGAAACCAAGAAACCTAAAGAAATTAATGAATCTAAGAAATTCCAGAACCTGAGCAATCCACGAACAGTAAAAATCTAATAAAGGATAAAAAATACAATAACTTAAAAAAATTGTTTCAAGAAGTCATTTTTTTTTAAATGCTAAAAATAAATGTAATCAGTTTAGAAAACGGACACTGAAAAAATTAAAAAAAAAAAGTATTTAATAGTGTTTAATAGTTTTCGTTATAATTAACAAAACTAAAAAACAAGAAAAAAGTATTGGAATTTAATTTAAAAAATATATTAAAATGTACTAATTCCAACAGTGAACCAAAATATCTACATCAAGTCTAAGAATAATAATACTATAAAAAACGATCTCGCGTTAAATCAAAATTGATGTAACTCTTATTATTATTTATAATTCTAAGAATATTTTTTATTCCCAAATTAGCATAACAATTTATTTAAACATAACGCAGACAGAATTATTTTAACAAGTTGACAGCTCTGTTATTTATTAAGTTTGATGTTTCAGAACTGTCACAGAGATTGTGTCACTAACGGCATCGCTGGAAAAAGTGAAAAGCAATGCCAAATTCTGAAGGTCTACCAACATATTTCGAATTTCAAATTGTGTTAAATTCTTGTAAGAAAATTGTTAGGTGTTTGTTAAAAAAAAATACAACTTCTAAATTACCTAAGGTTAATTGGTGCTAATGTTAAAGTAATGAAATTAATGCGTAAAAACATCTTCTCATTGTATTATACTTAGCTAATTAAATTCATTAAAAAATAAGCAAAAATAAATAAAAAGTTTAAGCGAAATAAGACAATTTTGGCTAAAACTTGTGGATTTTTAAAAGCGGCAAATTTTCGAGTACATACAGACAACAGTGTTAAGTGATATTGACAGTGAAATTATGTTTAACACGTTTGTTTTCCATGGTTTAAAAGATTATTTTTGTTCTCATAATCTAGGAGAATTTTTTAAAATATTTGATGAAATTTTCAATGACAAATCAGATTTTTTCTACTCTAACAAATAAATTATAAATTTGTACTTACTTCACATAAAACTAACCAAATTTTAATACGAATTTCGATCAAACAAGTCACAAAATCACCACTTAATGAAGTGCTATGTCACATGCTATATGATCAAAATTTAAAACTGACTGCCATTGGGATAAGAAAATTAGTAAGGTATTCATGTGAAATAATAAAATCCCGGTAGTAGGGGGAGCACGTATTCCACATGCAAAAATACCCGGATTTTTACGTCCGGAGTATCGACTGGGAGAAACCAGCTTCATTAGTAATGCTACTTAAGAAAAAAATAATTAACTCCACATTTGCAAAACAACCAAAAATGCTTAGGTACGAAATTAAATTCGGCTCGTATCTATGAAATACTGAAAGCCGCATTTCATGAAATCTAGGTTAAAATTGCTATCTTACTGGATTTTATAGTAGTGAAAGCAAGGTCGTCACGTAATGTGTGTGTGTTTTAAGATATATTTTTCGTAGTGTTTTCTTTCGGAATATTAAAGAGGAAATTACTATTTTCTAATGTTTTGTGTTTAAAATTTTGTGCAAAGATACCTCAGCTCATTAATTCGAGACAAGTGAAACCTTCGACTACAAGGTGGAACCTAATTTTACACAAGGAAAAAGCGCAGATAATTGTTGACATCATTAAAAAAAATATACTTATCAAACAATGCACCAACAATAACAATTATTAGTTAATTACATTAACTGAATTCATGTAAATTAATTTTCTAAGTAATTGTTAAACTGATAATGATATGTGATTAAATCAGGTCGTTAATTATCTGCTCTTTCTGAGCGGTGTGAGATGTGTGCTTATAAATAGTTTGGTTTTTCCGATGGCTGTGGAGTCCCATCTTGCGGAGGCAAAAATTAGCGAGCGAAAACAATATTTTTACTGGGTATTTCTCAATTAATAGATGCGGGATAATAAAAAGGTAAAAGGTAAAGTTTATCCATGTAATGGCTCGTATCTGCTTGCGTAAGCCGAACGGTAACCGTTGGGTGTCGTCATTTCGTTTATAATGTTTTTGACCTTATTAAGTAGAGGAAATGAAGAGCAGGAAATTGCTGTTATTTTGCACGAAAAGGCCGACAGGTTTTTTTATTGATTTTGTGCAGCTGTATTTCAGGTTGAAGCGAGGTTTTCATGTCTTGCATTCTCGCTTTGTGATTTGTTACCTTAATTATGTTTTTTTTTTCACATATTGTCTTTATCTTTTCATAAATAAGCTTTATATCTGAATGTTACTTTTAACAACATAGAAACGTTTATTAACATAACTGAAGATTTTAAGAATTCAAAAAAAAACAAATGAAAAAATGAAAATCAAATGTGAAAAAAAAATTAAAAATCTGTATGTGAAAATTTGTAGAATCTACAAGGTCTGAGGTTTTACACAATAAAAATTTAAGCCAGTTCTAGAAGATCTTCAGAATCTAGAAAATTTTAGTAAGAATTTTAGATTATATAAGAATTTAGTTTTTAGAAAGATGGAAAAAGTACAAGAATATTTGAAGAAAGTAATCCAGTTAAGAAATCTAAAGAGCTCAAAAAAGTTAAACTAAAGTAAAATGATTAAAAAATATATTGAAAAACCCCTACTCCAAACACACACTTTTGAAACACACTAACATATGTTTCGGTATCCATGATACCATCATCAGAGTGATGATTAAACTTATCTACCCTTAAAAAATAATTACTTATGTACTAGTTACCTATACCACTTTTTGGGTGGTATTTAACAATCTAAAAAGGGGAAAAGAGAGGATGGGGCCATTATCGGCATTCATAACAAAGGGCTTATTCTTAATTATTTCTAGACTTTCGTAAACGTCTAGAAATTTACAATTGTTTACATTCCTAACTAATTTTAAACAACTTTCATCTATACGATGATCTTTGTCAAAAATATGTTGAGCAACACTGGATTTTTCAAACCTACCATATTTGGCGTGAGCTACATGTTCTTTGAACCTCGTCAAAATTGACCTCCTTGTTTGCTCAATATATTTTTGCTCACAGTTCTTACATTTAATTTCATAAATACCCGACTTTTCTTTGGGCCCTACTTTATCTTTCGGGTTGCCGAGAAGACATTGGAGGTTTGATCCATAGGTGTAAACCACCTTTAGATCAATACCCTGAAACACTTTTTCCAGCCCCTTTGTCACTGAAGGTGTATAAGGGATCATGGCAAATCTTGTCTTTTCTGGCATTGAATCACGAAAAGTCGAGCATTCTGAAATTGATTTCTTACGTTCTAATTTGGACACTAACCTGTTGACAATTCTAGGGTCAAAACCATTACACCTGGCTACATTTTTGATTGTTGTCAATTCCTTGTTGAATCTAGTCCGTGTTAGTGGGAAATTTACTAACCTGTGGACTAAGAAATTCAATTTCTTAGAATTGACAACAATCAAAAATGTAGCCAGGTGTAATGGTTTTGACCCTAGAATTGTATAGGTAACTAGTACATAAGCAATTAGTTTTTAAGGGTAGTTAAGTTTAATCATCACTCTGATGATGGTATCATGGATACCGAAACATATGTAAGTGTGTTTCAAAAGTGTGTGTTTGAATCTAGAATCTAAAGAATCTAAAGAATCTAAAGAATCTAAAGAATCTAAAGAATCTAAAGAATCTAAAGAATCTAAAGAATCTAAAGAATCTAAAGAATCTAAAGAATCTAAAGAATCTAAAGAATCTAAAGAATCTAAAGAATCTAAAGAATCTAAAGAATCTAAAGAATCTAAAGAATCTAAAGAATCTAAAGAATCTAAAGAATCTAAAGAATCTAAAGAATCTAAAGAATCTAAAGAACCTAAAGAATCTAAAAAATCGAAAGAGTCTCAAGATTCTGAGAGTGTGAAGAGTCTGAAGAGTCTGAAGAATCTAAAGAATCGAAAGAGTCTCAAGATTCTGAGAGTGTGAAGAGTCTGAAGAATCTGAAGAGTCTAAAGAATCTGACAAAAATCGAAAATCGAAAGAATTAAAAGAATCTAAAGAATCCAACGAATGCAAAAAATCCAAGGAATTCAAAAAATCCAAAAAGTCCAAAAAATAAAAAAAATCACACAAAAGAAACAAAATTAAAAAATTCCAAATTAACTGAAAAATTCAAAGAAATCAAAGAATTCACAAAATGAAGAAAATTCCGAAAATTTAAAAAATTCGAATAATCCAAAAAAAATCCGTAGAATTTGAAAAATATGAAGAATAATAATAAACAAAAAAAACCAAAAAAAACAAACAATTTAAAGAATAAAAAACAACAACAAAAAATCAAATAAATTCGAAGAATTCAGAGTTCAGAGAATTAAGAAAATGCAAAAAATCAAGAAAATTTAAAAAATCTAAGAAATCCAATATATCGAAAGAAATTAAACAAACACAAATAATTTTCAGAAATCTAATGAATTATAGATGCCAGAAATATGTGGAAAACTCAAAAAATTTAAAGAACCCAAGAAATTTAAGAAATTAAAAAAGGTTGCAAAATTTAGAAGATATTTGGTAGATATTTTTATATTTTAAATATTCATCATTCAATTAAACGTAAAAATCTGATTTCTGCCCAGGAAATTTCGAAAATTTCGACCTTGAAGACTTAAAATTTGTGTTAAAAAAGAAAACTATCGGCATAGGCAGGTATATAAAAGCGTCGTCTGCTACAAAATAGAAAAAAACATTTCATTCATTTTAGGGACGAGAGGCATATTCGGTGAGTCCAAATTTATCTCGAGATCGCAGCCTTAACATTTCTATATATTGAAAATTTTGATGTAGTCTATGATTTTTAAATGATTTAAATTTTTAAAAACTTTAAATGTGGGAAGTCCATAACGACTTAGTTTAATATTTTTAAAAAATTGATGAAGAATACACAAAATTTTTGAAAATATATTTTTAGTAGCATTTTCAAATTAATGAGGTATTGAATCCCTAATACTCTTTATTCTACTTTTTGTTTTTTGTAAAAAATCTTTAAATCGTTTTCCATTTTTAGTGTTTCAAAAAAAGATTGATGCTATAATCTACATCCAAAAGTTAAAAAATCTTAACTATTAAAAAATTAAGGGAAAGGTATGGATATAGAAAATTTAAAAGTTCAAAATAGAGGCGCAATAGATAGGTATAAAAATTATTATTTTTTAAATATTTAAATATGAAAGATTTAGATAATTAATAAACATGATAGAGTTAGAGAATTTTTAAAATCTAAAGAATCCGAAGAATCCAAAGAATTAAAAAAATATGATGAACCAAGTGTTAAGATAAAAGAACTTAAAAGTCTATAATTTCTGATAAATTGTAGAGCCTACCTAGTTTTGAAGTCTTCAAGAATATAAATAATTTCAAATTATAATAATTTTCAACATAAAATCAGAAAATTTAATACTTCTAGACAAAATTTAGAAACAAAAGAAGGTTCTAGAAGATCTGAAAAACATAGAGATTATAGATTATATAAAAACTTAAGACTTTAGAAAAATGTAGAAAATTTTAGAAGATAAAATAATTTAAAGAAATTAAACTATCTAAGAGATCTAAAGAGTTTAACAAAAGTAAAAATCTGAAAAATATAAACAATTTGTAAAAACCTTATAAAAGTAAAGAAGCTAGCGTAGAGAAACCAAAATCTAAACGATTTGGAAAATTTAAAGAATTTAAAAAAGATAAAAAGTACAGACGAACATCTATAATCCAAAACAAACAAATTTAGACAATATTTCAAAAATCTCAAAAAATAAACAAATAAAAAAATAAATAAAAAAACATCGTAAAAAGGATCGAAAAATCCTAAAGAAGTTGAAAAATTTAAAGAATCTAAGGCATCTGAAGGATCTGAAGGATCTGAAGAATTTGAAGGATCTGAAAGATATAAAGAATCTAATAGTTCTGATGGTTTTCAAGAATCTAAAAATCAAAAGAATAGAAAGACTCAATAAATCCAAAGAATCCAAAGAATCCAAAAAATCCAAAGAATTCAAGGAATCCAACGAATCCAAAAAATTCAAAAAATCCTAAAAATCTAAAGAAACCAAAAAATCCAAAGAAATCCAAAAAAATCCGTAGAATACGAAAAATCCGAAGACCACAAAAAACAAGAGAACTCAGAAAATACAAAGCATTCAAAGGATCCAACAAAATCCGAAAAATTTAAAGAATAGTTTTCAAATAAACAAAATAACTAAAAAAGTAAAAAAAAACAAAAAAGTCTAAAACATACGAAGAATTCAAAAAATTCGAAAAATGCAAAGAATTTGAAGAGTTCAGAGAATCCAGAGACTTCAAAAAATTGGAAGAATTTAAAAAATATAGGAAATCCAATATAAGGAATTGAAGAAATTAAAAAAATATGCTAACAAATCCAAGAATTTCCAGAAATCTAAAAAATTCAAAAGATGCCAGAAATATGTAAAAAAATTAAAAATTTTAAAGAAACTAAGAAATTCAAAAAATTAAACGATCTAATAATTTTGAGGGATTTGAAGAATCTGGACGCTTTAAAGAATCTAATGGTTGTGAACGACTTGAAGGATCTGAAAGATTCAAAGATATTAAAAAATCCAAAAAATCGAAAGACCCAATAAATCTAAAGAATCCTAAGAATTTAAAGAATCTGAAGAATGCGAAAAATTTGAAAAATTCAAAGAATCTAGAGTATTCAAAAATCCAAAGAATAAAAAGAGTTCAAAAAAAATTGGAGACTGAAGAATCCGAAAAATCGAACAATCAGAAAAGAAAACAAAGAATTGATTCTGGAGCATTCGAGGAATCTAAAAAGTACAACAGATATGAAAATTTTAAAAACAATTTCAAAAAATTAGAATCGAAGTAAACGTAAGCTCTAAGGCATTCAAAACACCAAAGATTCTGAAGATTGCTCCTCTATTGCCAAGAGCGATATTTTACATTTATGCGTAACTAGCCGACACGAATTTAGAATAGACACGACTGTTACAATTACAGGCACCTTTTTGTTGGCGCTTTCAGTTTCACAAAACATTTAAATTTAAACTTCGCGGTTTTTAACCGATCACACCTCAAGTCCAGTGGAATGTCAAATTCATGTCACAATCACGTGGGTGAATTTGTCCAAAATTTCAGATTTACAATCGCTTAGCAAAGTGTCAAATTTTGCGCTAACACAGGTTAAAATCTGTAAAATGATATAAAATGGCTTTAGAAGACCCACAATATCGAATTACACCGGTACAACAAGCTGCCGCTTCGTGCACCGGAGCGATTTTAACCTCACTTATAGGTTAGAAATTGTTTCAGAGTTTCTTTAGTTTAATGTGTGAAATTTCAGTAACTCCTTTAGACGTTGTTAAAATTAGATTGCAAGCACAACAGAAAATGTCTGAGCAAGCAAGCAACAGATGTTATTTGTATTGCAATGGACTTATGGATCATTTTTGTGGTTGTGGACCTAGCAATGGTCAAAAATATTGGTTCCAAAGACCTGGACATTTTAACGGCACTTTGGTAAAAAGTTTTGGAGTTAAAAATTGCTGTTTTATTCTCTTTGTGTAATTTTAGGATGCATTTATTAAGATAAGTCGAAATGAAGGAGTGTCTTCTTTATGGAGTGGTTTAGGACCTACATTACTTTTAGCGGCTCCCACTACTGTTTTATACTTTGTAACATATGAACAGTTAAGGTTAAAACTCAAAGAACTGTACAGAAGGAAATCAAAGGAAAATGAAGAAAAACAACCTGCATGGATTCCATTGCTGTCAGGAGCAACAGCAAGATCCTTAGCTGTCACAGTACTTTGTCCATTAGAGTTAATTAGAACTAAGATGCAGTCTAAACGTATCTCATATACAGGTGCAGTAAACAACAGTGATTGGAGGTAGAGAATTGTAAATAGGTCCGCCACTTTCTGAGCACTGTAACCATTTCTATTGTCTCTATTCCTTATTCTCTGCATTTAATGTTAGCATTATTCTCACAAATTTATTTGTAGAAATTAGAGAATCACTTCAAGTACTGATCCAACAGAACGGTTACCGTGGCTTATGGAAAGGAGTTTTCCCTACATTGTATCGAGATGTTCCTTTTTCCGCAATCTACTGGATGTGTTATGAAAATATAAAGACTACATTTGGAACAGACGTACCAAGTTTTGGGCTTAGCTTTTTCGCAGGAGCTTCTGCAGGATCGGTAAGTTTGATTATTGCGTTTTTTTTTCAATAGCAGATTCTAAGTGTTTTATTCGTCTCAAAAAGCGAGGCTAACATGATACTTCCATTAAAAGTAGCTCCCATTTGAAACGGCAACAATGCTACTGAGGACGGTTTCCGTCCGTCTATTCGTTAAACGGTGACAAAATCAGCCCGTGTTTGCCAACATCGTTGCTATAAAGCGCCGAGACCAATGCTTAGTATACGTTTCAAAAAAATAAGTAAATATTCGTACCCCCGCGAGTAAAATCGGCCTTTAATTTCGAAAATCATTCAATTATTGACGACGTTGTGGAACTTTTTCGAGAAACTTTAACACGGGAAGAACGGCTGCCTGTTACGAGGAGGTCCCAAACCAAACAAGTGTCCGTTAGTCGGGGAAGTCTTTAAAAACAACTGAAGGTAACAAAACACAACAAAACAAATGAACAATACTGATTGATTGAAGATCCTGAGCGAGGAACGTACGCGTCGACGTGCCACTCTAACGCAGATGCAATCAAAGGCCACGCAAGGGCTCTAAGAAAGTGCTGGACACTAGGGGCTTTTGACAGATCTCTAAGTATATCTAGTAGGCCACAACTTGCTTTTCTGAGAAATGTTGTACTGTTACTCGTAGAGCGAGTATTTTTATAGGACTAGGGTTGCCAAGGAGGCCGTTACTAAAAGCAATGTACACAAAGATCAAAACCCAATCACCTGCGTGGGTGGCCGGAATAAGGCGCCAGTAGTGATCCTGTTCTGGTAAACCATTTTATATGGCAGGGGTGAGGCAGTGCAATAGCAGCGCCACTCGGGTGGGCGCTCGGTAAAACGTTTTCGCTTCGCTGATATGCTTCCTCTACGTCTGCAATCAGTTTTAATTCGTTCTCGCACATTGTAATGAGTGTTTATGTTTCAAATTTATAAATTGAACGTTTCTCTTCAAAATCTGCTACAGAAAAAAATAGTGTATTTTACACGACGATCTTTAACCACTTTAACCATTTAATGAATAACTATTAATCGTTTACATTGAATTCTTCAGGTTGCTGCTTTTGTGACTACACCATTTGATGTAGTGAAGACTCATCAGCAGATAGAAATTGGTGAAAAAATTATTTACACTGACAAACCGCAAAAGACAGCTACCACACTTCAAATAGTACGACAGATATATCAACATACTGGCATCAGGGGTTTATTTGCTGGTTTAGTTCCACGGATTGTGAAAGTAGCTCCGGCATGTGCGATTATGATTTCGTCGTTTGAATATGGCAAGATATTTTTCTACAGGTTAGCTAATTCAGAATCAGGCATATTTAAGTCAGCTTAACGGAAGCAACCTAGTTGAGGTGTTGAAATATCACGAAAGAGAGCTATATTGAAATGTTTTTGATACCTGATCACTGTGTATACCAATTATGTAATTTTTTAAGTTGCTGCTGCACAGTGGGGCGGATTAGAGTAGTTAATAAGAACAGACTGCAGAATACTAGAAATATTTATTTGTATTCACAATCATTTATATGTAACATATCGGTCGGAAATCTTTTTAATAACTGATGATGAACCATGGTCGCCTATATTTTTATTTTGTGTCAAAAACGCTTAGACGGCAAATGATTGTGAATAAAATAGTGTACAAATTTTGTAATTTCTAATCCACTATTAAAGCAAAGAATCAAAATGTTAGTAAAATCGGTGTAAAGATTAATTAGAACCACTTATTGTGTTTTTAAATAGTTGGAATGATGAAGAATCAAAAATTTTAACAATGATGAACAACACACTCGTTTTTGTATCCGTTTTTGTTTACATATATTCAGAAATATTATAATTACGCGTTTTTCTATTAACGTGTTGAAATGGTATTTCCCGCACTGCACTGCAAACAGGCAGAACCCCTTTACATAAATAAGTTTTGGGTACTCGCTCCACAAACTAATACTTTGTCGGACTCGTTGGAGTCCGCAAAATGTCACTTTAGCTGACTTGTACCTACTCTCGAGGACCAAAGTTGTCAACGTACTCTCTTGGATACGTTCATAAGCCATTACCAAACCCAAAATCTACTAACTTATTTTCGATTGGTAACACACGTCATATATCAAACATAGAGAAGGTAATTTCGCTTGGGAAAAATGACAATTATGTTTAGTCTACTTGATTCAAAGTTTAAAATGGCAATTTTGAAGTAAAGGTTTTACCAATCGTCACAAAATTCCCTAAATTATCAAACTTGATTTCATGTGTGCAAAAAAGTACTAAATATGCAAATTGGAAAAAAAAATAGCATAAAAAACTCTACAAAACTTAAGAGCATTATTCTTTACAGGCACTCTTCCCTATCGGGAGAGCGAGAGTGAGTTTGAATTGATATGAACTCTAAAACTGGTTGGAAATAAAAAAATATAGATAAGTGGGTTGCGAAGATTTTATCCGCGATTTGTAATATACTAATATTTCGTACGTCTCCTATGTTCGTATTTGTATTTTTTTATTTCTAAGTTTGTAACTGAAGCTTTCTTTGTCGACTTTTACTTTCCGGTAGGTTGAAGAGTGATCGCTGTAACTTTCCAACCCAAACTGTCGCTTTCCATCCAATCGGAAAAGCTTGTTTTGTTGGGTTTTTCAATATGCTTTTTTGGATACATTTCAGACAACAATCGGACAACCGCCATTTTATTAAATATTCTTTTATTTGATACTAAACGATTTTTCTAAATAAAATAGTATACAAACCTCGGTGAAAAGTTTCATTTGTTTCTCGACAGTGGTGTATTAAGTTATAATTTTAGTAGAACCATGGGGAGTTTTTGAAAATAAAAAGGTTTTTAAAAATAAAATTCGTGTTTGTAAAATCAAGAGTGTTTTGTTCATAATTTCCATTTATTGAACCAACGCAGATGACTAAATTCACGACTACTGTAAATTATCGTCAAAATATACACAACCAAAAATGCAACTTCAATGCCTTGAATGCGTAATTAGAAAAATATGTAATTTTTTACATATTGACAGAAAGTTTCTTTTTGTTTAATAAGGCGCATCTTCAAGAGAGAGATGAGCACGGTAACTCATTAACTGAGTGGTTCTACGACGAAACTCTTGAAGATGTCTTCCAAAGTGGACGAAACTTAACTTTCGTCTTTTTTTACAATTGACAGGATGTTATATGCTTGCTCATAGGCGTCAAATGTAGGATATTGAAGAAAAGTGGAGACATGAACTATCTTCCGGCTGGCCTACCCACATTTAATCTATAGGGCGATTTTTTAACAAAAGATTCTTATCTCTCTTACTCGGGTCCGGAGTTTAAGTGCTCCCAAGTTGTTTTCTTTTTAAATCCAATTTTAAAATTTGCCTCGCCTCGCCTCGGTATTTTTCGTAAGGTTTATCTTTTTTTTTTATAATTTGTGCTTTATTTTTGGTTGCTTTGGGACAGTTTTACATACGAGGTGAATGATAGATATTAAAATAAGTGGGTTGTTTCAGTAAATAAGATTTTTTGGTTCTACTTTGTTTTGTTCAACGTATGTTCAAGTGATACGTTGGTGATAATGTAGATAGAATTAGTTTGTTATTCTCTTAAAGTTCTGCACGTATGACTTTCTCGGGTGTAAACAATCGTATTTTTGTGATATGTATAGCTCAAGTATATAATTTGTATTTACTATATCATACGTACATAATTCAACTTTGTTTATTTTTTGATAGGGGCTATTTGTACAAGTTGTATATACTACTCGTACAAAATTAACTCAGTTTATTTTTGACAGACATAACGAATACATGTATCACAATAGCGAAACTCTGAATGATATACCGGATTTTTATGCCGAAGAATATTTCCCTCCCGAACCTTACTAGGTTGAAAATAATTGTGCGATTTATTATTGTACATAATTGTAAATATACATTATTAAAAAAACAGTGTCTTCTTTTGTTTGATACATACCTCATTTAACTTACTCTTTATTTTAATGCATTTTGGTCTGTGTTAGGTAGAAACAAGGATAGTACGGCGCAACCTATAACGATAAAAAAAATAATTCTGGACACGAATTATCGAACAAAACGGACAGCTAAGGAGAAACCAATTCAGAAGTGTGATGGTAGTGTTGTCTTTGTTGACATGCTCTAATATCAAAATTTTAAGGTGCTTCAGTCAAGAACAGAACAAAATAAGTGAGAATGTTAGAAAAGATAAGAATGATGCAAGAAACGTCCAGTGAGAACCACAACAGGTGTGAGGAAACGAAGGATGAAATTAAATAACTGCAATTTAATAAGTAATATGCAGAATAGGTAGAAGAAGAAGAAGAAGGAATAGATGGAAGAGTAGAAGAAGAAGAAAATGATGATTGAGATGAAGAACAGAAGAACGTCTGTGCACACAGTAAGGAGACGGCAATGGAGAGCGATGAGTACTACTCAAAAGAGTGAGAAAGGACAAAAAAATCAGCGAAAAGAGGATATAGAAAAAATATATTTAAAAAGTAAAAACTGGTCAAATGCAGAAATAATCTGGTTGATATGAAGAGAGAACTAATAAGAAATATAAAGAAAATTAAAACAAGATCACAAGTCATAATGGCAACTGAGAAAAGTGATTGAAGAAGGAAAACGCGAAAATTGAAGAGAACATGACAACCATGGAATCCAATATGAAGAGAATCAAATAGAACCAAAAACAGAGAATGAAAGAAACAGTAGAAAAACTGTAACGATAGAAAATCAAAAAATCATAATCGAAAAAAAAATATATGAATAAAAAGAATAAAAGAAAAAGCATAAAAAAGACATTTTGTTCAAAAAACTGTGAAAAACAGATGACCAAATAAAAGGATAGAAAATAGACGAAAAAAGTATGCGAATTAGTATGGGGAATGTAGGCAGTATAAAAGGAAAAAAAGAAGAAATTTTGGAGGAAATTATAATGTGAAGATACTAGCAAGGTCGGAAACAAACAAGAAAGGAAAATGCATGATTAGAATACAAAAGAGATATGGTCAAGAGTAAAAGAATTAAAGGAAGGAGTGGGAATTGTTTTAATAACAGATAATCTGGAGAACATAATTGAAGAAAATTATGACAATGACAGAATGCTAAAGACAAGAAAGCAAAGATATTTTCTATGGGAAACTTTAAGAAGTAATGGATGAAGAGGAAGAAAATTTAATAATATTCGCGGATTTTAATGGCAGAGTAGGAGACCAGAACAAAGACTTTAGGTAAAAAGGGGGAAAACGAAGGGAAACAACCCAAAACGAAATATAGAACTGTAATAAAAATAAATTGATGATAAGCAATACAAGACAAGAAAATGGTAACAAATGTAAAAGCTTCAAAAGGAAATAAAATGGGGAACCATCATTATTTGGTGCAACTAGACAAAGAGAAAAAAAGACGAAAGTAAATCTGACAATGGAAAGTTGTATACACTATAAGAAACAGAATGTAAAAATAAATATCAACAGATATTAGACAAAAAGTTCAAAAGGCAAAAAGACACGAGATAGACAAGAAACAAGACTAATTCAAAAACTGGAGAGCTGTTAAACGAGGAGTCCAAGAAATGTAAAAAAGGACATGAGGAAGCTAAGATGAGGCGATATTTGCAGATAATATAGATAAATGTGAAGATAAACGTGAAAAGATCAAAATAATGATAATAATTGCAAGAGAAAAAAGTAACATAAGGAACATCTAGGAAAAACACTAGAAAAGGTGGAGAAAAAAAAATGGTTGAGAAGAATAATAGAAAACAACGAAAAATCTAATCACAAAATAAATGGATGGGAAAAAAAGGAAGAAAAATGTCCAACATGATGAGAACCACGTTTCTAAAAAAACAAAAACAGAAATAATGAACAAAGTGGTAAGACCAAAAATAACGTACACTAGAGCGTCATGGACAATGACAGAAGAAGTTAAAATGAGCAGGAGTGTAATTGTTATAAGATTATTAAGAAAATGAAAAATGAGACATAATGTCAGAACTGAACAAATTAAAACGATAATGAAAAATGTATCTAAAAATGTGTATAAAACGGAAATGTCAAATAAAAATAAAAAGGAAATGGAGAGGTTAAGAAACCCGAAGACGAAAGAGAGAAAGAGTGGAAATAAATTAAAAACCAGACTCAGGAAGTCAACTTTACTTGGTCTTATCCGGAATGATAGAAAAAATCAAATAAAAAAATAAGTTAGAAAAAAAAAGATTTCGAAGAAAACAAACAGAAGTGGGATAAAAGAAAACGTGGAAAATTTTTGGAGTTAAAAGAGTAAAAAGTAGAAGAGGACCCAAAAACAAATATAAGACTGGAGAAAAACAGCTAGAAATCGATACCTACCAATACCTGCAGAACTTAGGGTAAAAAAAACGGCAGCACATCCAACTTGAAGTAGAACTGGAAGAATTAAATTCCCAAGAACTGATCCCGTTCTGCCACACATGACAGCTAATGACAGTGCAGATGCTCTGTAACATGGTTTTTGATATTTTGCATTGTGAATAAACTACTTACCTCAGATGAGTTGGAAATAAATCTACAATAAAGACAGTTACTATGTCAATGCAAACGCAGGAAGATGTTACGTATATGCAAATCAAAACCAAAGCAGTGACAGAGCTTGGTGCAAAAAACACGGATCCTACTGAAATTCCACTTAGAAGGCTACATATAACTAAAAAAAATGGAGTAATATTAATTTTATTGTAGTGTTTTCTTACTTAAGATTTTTTTCTTTCCTACTTTGTTAACACAGGTTGCTGCCAAAAAGTAGCCAACTACTGCACTGACTGACACAATTATCGAGTTTATATAGACAGAGGAGTTGTTAAAATTCTAAAAATTACATTTGCACATCTAAACGGGTTTTAGATTTTGAAATCTGCCAGTAAAGTCAGAGCTACGATTTTTTTTTTGAGTTGGTGGCTTACCATTGAACATTCCACTTCATCGTTGTCACGTGGGGAATTTAGAGTGTTCAGTATTTCGCAAAATGAGACAGTCTCGTTTTGATAAAAGTCGTAGTCATTTACTACCTGGAAAATTTCTGGTAACCACAGACGAAGGGAGTTAACTCTAAAATTCGCAAGAGTTGCTTTGTTTTCTCAGACTTTGTAATACCTACGTCATCATCCAAAATAACTGTAGTAGACAAACTAAAACTAGTTTTCCTTGATATTTTGAGGAAAACAATGGCGATATTTGTCCCCAGGCTCGCCTAAGTGTTATTTTCTCATTTATTTGTTGCTCGTGTATTAATGTTTTCACTGGATATTCTTCTCGTGGTTTTCTCGTATTAAGGTGAAAAATTTTGGTGAATACTTTTAGAGCTTGTTCGTTGTTGCCTTTTGACATCAAGAATTTAGGACTCTCAGGTAATAGGATAAAACATATCCCACTTATAAAGGCTGGTAAGCAACAAATAAGCAAGAACAGATTCCATGCATGGAATTCTAAAAATGATGGGTAATTTGCCGAAAATCCCACATACTTGTTCGTTTCTACCAAAAACGTTAAAAATATTTAGTTTTATATCTAAGTGTAAAATAGCCCAGGCAAGAAGTGGTAAGTATATGTTTCCCAGACTATAAGTAAGACCGATTGTGAGTGGAATCTTAGATCTGTACTTAGTGCCATGGAATTCCGACATGTACGGTGCCAGTGCCATGGAAGGCCCATTTATCCTGCAACAGAAACATGTACTCGTCGAAAAAAGAACGACGTCTATTAGTCTTTGATTTTTTTAACATGTTGGTAGCTCTATTGACATCTGAATGGTTAGACATGACAAGCAGAGGGACCAACAGATTTCAAATTTCAAAGCTTGATTAGACGCTGTTAGAAAAGAACCAATTCTTACACAGCACCTCCCAAAAATTTTGCTGCAGTCAATACAACGACACTTGGAGCAAAAGTAGCCATCATTACAAAAACACAGTCGATTATGTGTGATATAATTAAAATGTTCCGTCGTCCGAACACATCAGTAAGTGATCCCCATAAAAAGCAAGTCGCTATCATTCCTAAAAAAAAATTGCAGTAAGCGTTTGTAAGTGGAAGTTAAAAATATAAAGATTTAAGAATGAACAAAACTTGACTGAAAATTCGAATTAAAATTTATTTTATTTTAACCATTTTAATTTATTTTATCTTATTGGTAAGACTGTTCTGATTTATGCCGGACGATTACACAACACTAATTTCTTGTTTAAATAAAAAAATCACTTAGAATAAATATGTAGATTCATTTTCACTTTTCCTAACGACCGTAGATCTAAAACATTAAATCACCTCAAAAAAAACCTGTTCCGAATCTCGATGCACATATAGAACCAACGATAGAGCGTCGATCCTTTTTCTTTATTTTGAGTTCCATCAAGAAACACATTGCGAAATTATGTGTTTTCAACATTTAAAAAGTTTACAAAATGTCGCCTAACAAGTTTGAAGTGGGCTAAAATTAATGCATTTCTATCTCATCGAACTTCTTGGGTCAAAGTAGCAACTATAGCAAAGTGCATCTAAACAGGTTTTGAATGGCGTTCCTCCTGGCTCTGTTCTTGGACCTTTACTACTTATTATATATATTTTCGACATTCTAGGTCAACTCTGATGCAATTGCGCAATGTATGGGGATTTATAACAACAAACTTGGCTGCTTGCACTCAATATAAATAAATGTACTGTACTCCACATTGGAGACAAAAACGACATTAACGGCTTGGTACTATCTAAGTCAGAGTCATACACGGACTTAGGAGTTTTTGTGTATCTTTAGTCTAAATTTAGCGTCTATGGTATCCAAGCAATAAACTTGATTCCATTTAATTTCATTTAGGTTTTATGAGATGTGATCGTATTCAATTTTTTTGAATTGTCTTGAAATTCAATGAATTTAGGCGCTGTTGTTGGTACATATACAGGGTGTTATGGAAATGAGTGCAAATATTTTAACCAGTAACATAACTCATCGATATGAACAACTTTTCTTTATAACATTTTGTCGAAATCTCGTGTTGATTTTGTTAATGCCCCCCCTTTGATTTTCACGAGTCGTTCGCTGACGTAGGTGTAGTAGTGTAATAGGGCAGTGGTGAATGACACTGGCTTTACACAAAAACATCTTATCGTATTTTTTGTGGCAAAAAATGCATTGCCTGTTTTATCGGGTCATGTCAGTTAAAAGTCTACCGCGTCGGCTATCGCAAGTTTCGGTCACAATTTTGAGTTTTTGAGTGTACCAAGTAGTGCCAAAATGGTCACGTATACCAATGCGGAGTTAACAGACATGGTGATGTTATACGAAAATTTGTGTTGGTATTTTATTTTATCCTCCTTTAATACTTTCAACATATAAAAACATTCCTAATCGTTTTTCGGGCAAAAAGTAGATGAGGTTTTTTCACTTTCTTTCCATTGAAGCCATAATTCATGGGCGGAGATGCATCGTTGGGATAAATCTATTTCGAATTTTTACTCCGTTTGAGACGCGTTTTCGCAAAAATGGTAACTAGAAAAGTTGTTCCGTTTGAGGAGTTCTATCTCCAGTTAAAATTTTTGCATTCATTCCCATAACACCCTGTATATACTTATTCTCTAGAATGTCGCTAACATTCTGTTATCTTTAGAGTCTGTTAGGAACTCTGCTCTATTACAGCAGCCATAACAGACCGTTAGAAAGTTGTATTATTTGCAATTCTGTATGGAAGGGGTTCTGTTAAGCCCCAAATAACATTTGTGTCACTTTTTCGAAAATGTAAGTTGGGGATAATGGGAGTTGAAAATGACCAATGTGCGCAGTCGTAATCGAATTACGAATTTAAACATTAAGCGGACAATTATTCAGTAGGTAAAATACTGATCATTTTGTTACTTGCTTCCACCCTTTCATCACGTTGTAAGTGTTTCTTCAAAATAATAATAATTTTTATTAAGTACTTGTGTTGTGTTCGTTTACTTCATTTATTTATAATGACTGATAACAAAAGAAGGGGATTGGCAAAAACAAGTAAAAACCAATATAAAGAATATTTACGGATCATGGAAGAGGACAACACATCTATCAAGTCCATAGATAAAGAATTTTTAAATGTATACAAGTCAAATAATGAGGGACTTGCAAGGGAGGAAGAACTAGCTTTAAAAAAAAAATAACTGAATTTCGAAATTTGTTGGGTTAGATTCATTCAATTAACAGAGCGCAGGCGTCGCACGAAATGTTAAGCGTAACAGCCAGCTTTTGTTCGCCGTAATTTTACAGAGGCTTTTACTGATACACAACAGCGCGTTTTAATGGTTAGAGAATTCCAATTTGGTAACAGACTTTAATTTTTACAGTAACAGAGCTTTAACAGAATGTTAAGAATTAGAGGATAGCAGCAATAATTTCAAAATACAGAAGGTAAGACAGTGATCAGAGAATAAATCTTACATCCGACTGGGTAATCGAATTAGATTTATTAAAGTATATCATATCTAACAATTTTTGCGAAGTTTTTGTTATTCGAGTAGGTTGTAAGATAGAAGTTAAAAGATGGAAGCATTGAATATAGAATTGTCATAAGAGTGATCAACAATGACATCTTCAAGGAGCATCACGTTCTCACATCGAGGTATAATAAATGATGGAAATAGTATTCTCCAGATTGGACAGGATTTTGTAAATTACAATAATAAGAAATACTAATCTATTAAATCTGATTTCAAAAAATAAAAACTCAATTCTCTTTCTTAATTCAAGGGGGTTAGGGTTCTTTGACAGTTAATGAGCTGTTTGAAGTTGAAGCATTTAGCTTCAACAAAATTCCGCTAGTTTAATAGCACCATCAGCACTACCGCAACAACAACTTTACGCCAAATATTGGCCACCGAATTTGATCACAATACTGCCAAATAGTGGCTATCTTTAATACTTAACGTCACCACTAAAATTAATCATTTTCTCCATCAAAGAAGTGGCAATGCATCTTTGAGCCTCTAAACATGCTTATGATCTAAGTCCAACAACTAGCTGACTCTTTGTGTTTACTAAGTAAGTCGTCCGGCCACATCGGGTACCACCTGGGTCTCAGACCGGTCTCCGACCACCTTCTAAAATTTTTTTTTCGCGTCGCTAACGCCACCAAAAAATAAAACCTTTGCAAACCGCAAAATATGCAACCTTTCTGGTTGCTCTGCAGTACCACAAAATTTATTGTGACAAAAGTTTTCTCATATTTTTTTACTGAAAGTTCGAAATATTGACAATTTTTATGTTTAGTTTGATAGGTTTGAATTTAAAATTCATGTCATGATAATACAACAAATGTTGCCAACACAACAATAAAATTTCAAGTATTTATAGTCACGTGGTATTATACATACAATCGTGCATATTAGTTATTGTTCTGGATATTTTTAAGTCGTCGGCAATTGCACAAAGATATTTATGTCATTTAAATAGTAGTGGACCCAGGATGGAACCTTGGGCGAAAACTACACAATTATCTTTACGTTTGGTCTAAATGTACAGGATATGTATTCAAACCTGTGTATGTGATAGCGTTTATCAGTCCTCGATCATTAAGTGATAGATTCAAGTCACATTTGGCTGCAGGAAATACGAACGCCAACGCCGATAGTTCAGACAGCGATGCGAAAATTGAAGGGACACTTACTAAGAACAAGATGACGTTGAACATACCAAATTTTGTTTCTGATATAGCTTGTTCAAAATCAGCATTCTCGTCTGTAATATTAATCAAGTCATTTTTTTTTTTAAATTTAGTTAATGAAGATGTTTGTACACTTACCTGATTTTTGCTTTACAGTTTCTGGGGAAAATTTTCTTCCGCTTTCGATTTTTTTCTCGACCATTTTTAATGATCTTTTCAATATTTTAATTTTAGGTTGATGCTCACAAAATGTATATTTGCCACGCGTTTATCTAATTAGTTTTATCTATTGGCTTAGTCTTTTATTAGCGAGGAGAAAATAATGATCTACATAAGCAATTGTCTTTTCTTCTAAAATTTGTTGTTTCATTGCATTTATGAATAAATAAGAAGACAATGAATGTTTTTGTTAGCATATAAATTACAATAAGTAGACGTATAAAAGATTTATTGTTTGATATCTAAATCTTTTTTGTTTTTTATCGTATCGCATGATTTTATTTTTCCATTCATTACCAATGTACTCAAAAAAGAACCTTAGAAGTTTAAGTTTATTTTAGCACTTATACAGGGCTTCTATAAATGATTGTCTCATCAACATGGCGTTGGAAAATTAAAAAAATGACGATTTGCCACTTAACATTAATAGTGAATCCTTTCAATTGGAACTGACATAACAAATGACATGACATAAATGTCAAATTATGAGATAATTAAATTCGAGAGATAATTAACCGATTTCTGAGAACTGGTAGTGTAAATAAAGGGAAATCGACTGGGCGTTCCCAAGTTGCAGATGATGTTGTTGATGATTTAAGAGAAAGACTTGAACAAAATCCTCAAACATCTTCATCAAAATTGTCAGGTGTACCTTTGAGCACTGTTCACAAAATTGTCAAGAAAAGATTAAACATGCACCTTTACAAAATGACAACTGTCCATCAACTGTTACCTCCAGATTTTCCACGTCGTGTCGAATATTGCAACTGGTTCCAGTATAATCTTGATGATGATCGAACACTTGATTTGACATTCTTTAGTGACGAGGCTTGGTTCCATTTGCCCGGCTATGTTAACTCCCAAAATTTTAGATATTGGAGCACAGAAAATCCACATTTATATGTTGAAACACCTCTACATCCACAGAAGGTAGGTGTGTGGTTAGCAGTTTCCCGACGAAGAATTTATGGGCTGATTTTCGTTCAAGGTAGCATTACTGCCCAACGATATAGGGAAGAACTATTAGAACCTTTTATTCAGCAGTTGGATGATGATGAACTACAGCAAGGGTATTTTCAGCAGGATGGAGCAACTGCACATACTGCAGGTGAAAATTTAGAATTTTTGCAACAGTTTTATGGTAACAGAGTTATAAGTCTGAGAGCTAATCCAGAATTTCCTCCACGTTCCCCAGATCTGACTCCATTAGACTATTCCATATTCCTTATTCCAAGAATTACAAGATGAAAAGAAGAGTGAGAATTTGCCGAGACAATGATGGTGGACATTTTAAATATCTTTTGTAAATATGTAAGTAATTTAATAAAATAAAAATAAATTAAATTAAAAAATAGAATAAAATTTAGTTTTCAAAATATTGACAAAGAATATCGATTTAATTTTGACATACTCTGTGCCATCTGGTTTCGGTAAAAATTCTGTACCAGCCTTGGATGTGATATTTTGCCTTATGCATTAGTCTGAAAGTTTCATTCAAAATGTAAGTATCCATTTTTTTATTTTTATTTATCTAGGTACCAATTTTAAATTCTGAACTAAACTACATATTATAATTTTTTCTCTTTTCCCTATTTGTATGCAGCCAATTAAACACCAATTTTAGAGTATCACGTTTAAATGAAGCCGAACATTTTCAACGGTCACGTGATGAGACAATCATTTATAGAAGCCCTGTATTAATTTTTTAGGTAGTTCGAATGACTGTGTATACTGGCATTTAGCGTTTTTTAATTATTATTAAATTTAAATTATTAATTATTTATCAAACTGAACGAAAAAAGTTAGGAATATTGATGTTTCAATATATTCTAAAGTAACATTTTTAAAATGCGTGACATAAATAAAACAAATTAAATTTATTATAAAAAAAAGTAAAAGATATATAAAATAAGCAACAAAGAAAATTTTTAATTAATTTCTTTAAAAAAATAAGAAAGGAACATGAAACATGAATTAATAGTGTGTTACCCCAGTACGATTTTGCAACACTTCTTCAACAGCATGTTCCATACATGCTCAATTGGGTTGAAATCTGGCGAACACGCTGGAAGCGGCAAGTGCTCAATTTCCAACATTTCCAGTCTTTCTATCACACAGTGAGCACGATGTGGAGGTGCATTATTATGCAAAAACCAAAAAGAAGTCCTAAATCGTTGTGACAGTTGTCCACAATGTTATTAATGATCTCTCCAACATAAATTTGAGTGTTTGTTTTTTGATATACTTAGTCTCTTTTTTTATTTTCTGTTCAATATTCTTCATATGTTTACTCTCTGTTTGCCCGCCGCCTTTTTTTCAGGTTTTCTCCACATTCTATTCTTTATTGACTTATAATTTCATATCTAAATTTCTCTTAAATTATCCTTTTATTTTGTTTTCTTAAGTTTTTCATGGAATGTTCCGTTTTTAAGATTTTAGACAATGTAGGAATTTAACCGCCTGAAATCTTAAGAAATTGAGAATACAAAAACTTTTTAACACATAAAACTGACCTGAAAAATTCAGAATTCAAAAATTTTACAACTAAATATATCAACACAAAAAATCCTGGAGTTTGTGAGCTCATAATTTACGAGATATGAAATTTTGAAAACCTTGAAACACCTAACATAGCAGATATAAAAATATGAAAATTTTACGTTTAAAAATGCATTTTAGTACCTGAAAATCTCGAAACTCGAGAACTTGTATTTTTGTATGTCTCATACTTTAACATGTGTCGGATTTCTACCAAAATTTTCTATCGTTTGCCATTTCTTTCAAAGATTTCATATTGTTACGATAAATCAAACGTCGTCTAAAAAATCAAAATTAACCAAGGAGTTTCACAAATATCCACATTTGTGCTCTTGTTATTTTTAATTTACATTATTGATCTACTTCATTTCTTATCAAGCTATACCGGGTGATTCAGTTTGGTGTTCGCGCCCCTATATCTCCGTTATTTAAAAAAATATCTATAACAAACCATATACTTATTTAAATTGCCTGTTAAACTACATGAGATGACGTTTCCATTTCAACTTTGCGATGACATGTGTTAAAATTACGACAGTCAATTTTTTTTTTCAAATGGTAGCCTATACTTTTTTTGCTTATTCTTGTAGAGGTTTATTTTCTACATTCGACTACCTAAAAACATGTTCTCTTAAATAAAATAAATCGAAGAAAAAAATGATATAATTTTGTTAAGTATTTAATTCTGTGACAATGGTTAGCTAGCCATGAAAACAATGGAGTTTTAGTATGAAAGTCTGGAAATTTGCCTAAAAGTACTAAAATTAAAAAAAAAACAACAAAAGCTAACAGTTAAAAACAAGAAAACAAAATCTTAATCTTTCAAGTGCTCAAAGTGACCACCGCCGGCTTCTAAACATAGCAGCGCTCTGTTTATGACACCTTGAACACAAGCGCGTCGGAGAACTTCTACGTTCCCATTCAGTCTTCGACATTCATCTCGAATTCTAGTTTTAAGGTCCTCAACGTCATTTAAAGGGTCACAGTAAACCCTTTTCTTTAGATAAGGCCAAAGGAAAAATTCTAACGGTGTTAGATCGGGAGATCTGACAGGCCACCTAACTCCTTCGCTACGATTTCCAATCCACCTACCTGGGTAGGTTGCATCTAAATAATTTGTTACAATTCTGGCATTGTGTGGCGGTGCACCGTCTTGTTGCAATATTAGGTTTTCCCTAATGTGTAATGGAACACCTTCTATGTACTCAAACAATTCGTTCCTTAAAAACTCTAGATACAATTGTCCCGTAAGTGTGCATTCGTAAAACTTTGGCCCTATAATTTGTCCGTCAATAATTCCGCACCATACATTAATTTACCAAATATTTTGAAAATTGTTTTCTCTCAACCAATGGGGATTATCTTGTGACCAATAATGACAGTTATGCCGATTAACAATTCCATTATTGTGGAATCGAGATTCATCTGATCACAAGACAAAATGTAAAGTAGCCATTACTTGAGTCTCTGCCAACCATGCCACAAAATCTAGACGTCGTTCATAATTTCCAGGAACTAAGCCCTGATGTAAATGTATTTTATATGGGTGCAGTTTATTATCTTTAAGAATTCTTTGAATAGAAAAAAATGAAACATTTGTTTCCATCTCTACACGCGCTAAAACTCCTACTGTGTGTTCTCCATCTCTTGTGGTTCTAGGTTTGAAAACAGCTTTTTTCTTCTTAAAACACCCACCTTCGCCTCAAATGTTTCGCCAATTTTGCAAACATTTTATCTGATGGAACCGGCCTATTTGGAAAGCGAGCATGATACAAGCGCTTGGAAGCGTTACTATTTCTTCGGCATTCTCCACAAATTAAAATCATCTCTAACGTTTTTTGATTAGAGTAAATTGCCATTTTATAGGTATTTAATTGTAATTTAACAATTAAAAGCAACGCTACAAAAAATTGCACACTTTTTACTTGACGTACAATGCCAAAATTCAATTGTTTCCATGACTATCTTAATAAAATACTTAAAAAATTAGTATATAGTTTGTTATAGATATTTTTTTAAATAAATGAGATATAGGGGCGCGAACACCAAACTGAATCACCCGGTATAACAGTGTTATTCTTTGATAATATTACTATCGATAAAAGTGCAGATTCTGTGGACGTATGTCGTCTTATTAATTGATTTTGCTCAAATTTCAACATTTCAGCTTAGGGGTGGCTGGGAAGTTAAGCGAGCAATAAACAGTTGATGCGTCTTCGTAATTTCATTCCCTAACAACGAAAAAAGAATTTCTATAAAGTGGTCGGAGACCCAGGTAAATCCCTCATGTGGACGGAAGGCGCCGCAACACGACTTACAGTGGACTCAGAGAGTCAGCGAGCTGTTGGACTGAGATCATTAGGATGGTTAAAGGATTTGACGGAGAAACTGATTAATTTTAGTAGTGATGTTAAGTAGTAAAGATGGCCATGATTTGGCAGTATTGTGATAAAACTCGGTGACCAATATTTGCTGCAAAGTTGTAGTTCTGGTGTGCCGATTCTACTATTAAACTAGTTGAATTTTGTTGAAGCTAATTGCTTATACTCTTACGATGACATATTTAGTTATGGTTTTCTGTCTCTGATACTATGTTGTAGTTAATAGATTTACACAACAAAAGAAACAACAGATTGTACTATCGGTAAAGTTTGTTTCGTAGTAATTTTTTGACATAACTTTCGTAGTGTTAATGCTATGTGTGTAGTGGCGTCATCTTGTTGAATACACCGAAACCGAAGTTCTTCGTCATCAGAAAAATTAGAACCTCAAAAAATAAACTTTTTATTTAACATCAGTACAAAATAATTTGTAGCTATTGTTTTTGTTGATGAATAAGTAAAAAGTGCTAACCCACTTTGTAATATTTTCCGTAGTCACATACGTAAATTTTCTCCCTATTGCAATGCTTTTAGATCTGTGTTGGGAAGCAAACACGACAGAAATCCGCAAACTGAAAATCCAATTTTAGTATTAATGCATACATATTTTACTTTAAATCTTTACGAATAATAACAGCCCCAACTGAGAAAAACGGCGGTGCACATCCAATTTGTAATAAAGTTGGGAATACTAAATTGCCCATCATAGCTCCTGATCTTCCGATCATCATTGTCAGCGATATCGTCATCGTTCTTAAAGTGGTAGGAAACAAATCAACAACCACAGCAAGTACGACATTAATACTGATACTACCAAGAGATATAAATAAAGCGGATAATACTACCGTGGTCGTAGTATTTTGAGCAAAATAGATCGACATGGCACACAGACCAGCCACGACTCCCAAAGTATCTACAAAACGATAAGAATTACACTGTTATTTTGCTACACATAATTTACTTAGAAGCCTTTTTTTCCCAAGGGCGTTGATTAAAATTCCTGCTAGAATGTAACCACCGATAGTCACCACAGCTACGATGATTGAATTGATGTACACGAAGTCGTTGTTTAAATTCTGGAAAAAAGAGGTGCTGTTATCAAGAGTTTCTGTATTTAGAGTAATTTTGGAGAATTGTGTTGAAAGGTTGTATTTCTACTTTGTGTCTGTAAGCGAGCTGTTATAGCACCCAATTGAGTGCTGTAATAGCCTCAGTGAGTTTCTTAATAGAATTGGTAATAAAATTTCCAAAAAGAGGTGTGAAGTAGAAAAAATAGTATAAAAAACTTGTTATGTTTGATTATTAGGTTAAATGAGGAATCTTCGGAGGTTTTCGCAAATTTTCTAAATTTGGAAAAAAAAATACATTAATTCCTTTAAGTTTTAGACGTTTTAACTGAAAATAAAAAAGTTTTGTTTAGTTAATTAGATTATTTTAAAATTTAAAAAAAATGTGCAAATTCTAGAAAGTTTTAATTGATTTTACAACAAAAATTTTGATATTGTTTTCATTCTCTTCGTATGTACCAAAAACGTATTAAAATCAAGTAATTTTGAAAATATCTGAACCAAATTGTAGATGATTTGTAGTTCATGTAGCAAAAACTTTGTTTTCAATGTCAGATAACCATCAATAAATTGTGTGAGCATATGAACGGTTTTTAGCGCCTAGAAAAATTCTTTTTTTTTTCAGCCTATAGTATAAGTTTCTAATTTTACTTACCACTACACACTCTTGGCTTGTATTGGACGGCCGTATTTGGTCTAACATTGTGCACAAACTTGCTGTTTCATTGCTGAAATACTGGTAATCATTCATGGCTTGAAAAATTTGTGGTAACCATAACCGCAGCGTGTTCAAGCTGAAATGATAATCAATAAAAAAAAAATGGTTTTTTCCTTTGTCTACCTCATCATTATAAACATCTGCATTAAGCACACTAAAAGTATTTTACTGAGATGAGGTGGAAAAAATAGTGGTTTAATTTGTTGCCATCCTTCTTTGATTGCTTGAACTTTTGTTCTGTTGGCGGTGACTTTTCCTCCGTGGTTTGTACTTAAATTTGTTTCTTCTACTAGTTGTTTGATCTAGAACGAAAATATAATAAGATGTTAGTTCAGTTTACATAATTTTCATTAAGTTTAGAACTTTAGATGTTTTTTTCAGAGATATTTAAGTTTTAGACACATAAAGACACTTCTTCAAAATCTTTGATTTTTTTACAGTTTATTTGTAGCTTCCTATTTTTTAAAGCTTAATTCTACAATATAAATTTTAAAGCAAACATTGAAAATTATATCAAATTTAGATAATTCTTGTTAAAACGTCAAAGTTTTGATAACTCAACGATTTGAAAGTTTTCTATTTCGAGTTTTTAAATCTTCAGCTTGAAAGACTATCAAAAAAACATCAATCTAAATGTAAATAGTTTTTATATGAAAAATCTAATATTCTAAAATCTTACAATAAAAGTAGGAGAATGTATGCAATTTTTGGTAAAAACCAAAATTTTAGAATAAAATATATAATATATATATAAATTGTAAGATTTCTAGAATAATTGCTCCCTTGTCTTAGATAAAGTCGGGCAATGCCGCTAGTAAATAATTAAAAATGATTCCCTTTTTGCCCAGTAAGGAAATAAATGATATTTTTATCTAAATGTTTTGTTTACAATTTTCCGTCTGTAATTTGCTTCAGAATGATGAATTAATAATTAGTTGGTAGTTTATAATTAATTAATTATGAACCACATAAAAAATGGAAGTTTATATATTTAACTTGCTAATGACATGTAAAATTTTTGTAGTCCCAGATTTAATTAATTTTAATAAAAATACGGATTTCTGATTTGTGGTTTAAAGGTTTTAATTATTAAAAATATCACTAAATTAAATTTTTATGTCATCTCCGTTGTCTTACAATACACGAATCTTAAATATCCCAAAATATTCTGAACTGATAAAAAAAACCCAAAAATTTTAAAATTGTTATACTTTTAGAACTTCTTTGCATGCTCAAATTATACTGTTACCACCGTTAAAGCCCTCTCTCGCGAATCACACCTGCAACTAGCGATTCCGCGGATTCATTCGCGGTTTACGACCCACCGACAAGACATGCTTTTACGCTTTCTAAAATAAACCTATAAAATTAATTCTTAAAAACCATAATTCCTACCATAGGGGAACTGTGTCCAAAAGTTTAGCTCTAAAAGCTCCAAATTCCAAATATAAAAACATTTTGGTCGCCATGTACCTTAGAACTAAATTTATAAAAATATATTTACTAAAAGAAGCATTTGTCGTTATCGAACCTGAAAAATTACGCAAACCAGCAACCTTTTTAAAGACCATCATACTGAAAAATCGAATTTTTTAAATTTTGCTCCTAAAAATTTTAAAATACTCATTATTAAAAAATAATTTTCCCCAATTTTACAGTATAAATCTTATAAGCTGTCTGTATTGTACCTCCACCAGGGGGGCGAATACCGGGAGGTTATCGTCCTCTTGAAGACCCAACCATTGTTGGAAAAGTATTATTCGATCGTTAGACTCCAAAAAGAGAGCAAGCAATTTAGTATAAAGTAACGTAAAGTGCCAATGACTTATAGTTATCCATGTATGGCAAAAACTCATTTACGAAATAAAGCTGGTATGTATTACGTTCGTAACTTTCAATCATATGGTCCTTCGTTCAACAAACTCTGAGCTCGAACATTAAAAATGTTATAAAATTTAAATTATTTTTGTTGAAAATTTAAATTTTGATTACTCAAAAACGTGTTTCTTCTTTGAATTTTAGGGCTTTTCGTTTGAAAGATTAAAAAGAAGTCTTACTTTGATAATTTTAAAGTGTAGCTCAAGTAATTTAAGATAATGGGTAATGGAAACCAAAATTTGAGAATTTTCAATTTACATCTCCGTTTTACAGTTTTAGCTTATATGATTATGAATATTTTTGGAATACAGTAGAACCCCTCTTAGCCGGCCTCGGTACAACCGCTCTTCGGAATAATGGGCCTATTCCGTGGAATAGTATTTTTTTTTGATCTTATATTAGCTAGCTAGTGAGTGAAAGAATATATTCCTAGAATCAAAATAATTCCTAGAAAATAAAACAGGATGACGAGACGTTTAGTTGTGCAATGTGCTTTCGCATGCAGAACGTGTTGTTCCTATACCTTTCTCTTAATTTCAAGGGAGCAAATTTTTCTCTCTTTTTTTTTCAGTTTTATTCATGCTTTTATCCGTATAACATCTCGTTAATAAAAATGAGTGAGTTAGGAAAACGTAAACATGTGCTGGTGTCTTTTGAGCATGATTTAAAGTTCTGATAAGTCTAGACGCAGGGGAATCTACAGAACAGTTTCGTAATCAGATAAACGTGGGAAAAAGTAGCATCAACGATTGACGACGAAACCGACGAACCATTAAAGGAACATATTAGAAAATTGAGTCAGAAAAAGTTCTCTGTATGCTTCACTAATAAAAAATCGCCCTGTGACATTGTGGACGAAGATCTTTTGATGTGGTTTATTCAAAAACGTCGAAGAGGAACTCCCATCAGTGGACCAATTTTGGTTCAAAAAGTATTAATAATTCATAGTTAAATCAAGAATGCTCCAGCGTTTTCTGCTAGTCAGAAAAATCTCAGCGAATGAATCGTCTACTGGAGAATTTAAGATTAAATATATGGAAGTGATCGATGTAGATGAGCAGGTGTGCAACGTAGACAAAACTGGGCTTACATTCGCCGCCGATGCTACAATACTGATGAAGAGAGAGAACCAAATAGATGTGGAAGTCGAAGAGGAAAATGCGAAAAGAAAGAGGAAGGGCATGAAAACGTCCATCAAGGAGAAAGATTTCAAACATCCAAGAAAGAGTTCAAGAAAAGTTGTTGTTCACGTTGTCGATCTCTTCAAAACAAGGATCAATTTTGAAAACCTTGAAGAAGAGCAAGCTGAGCAAGTTCAACCGGAAGGAAACACTCAGGAAGTCAACGAGGCGGAAAAAGCTCATAGAAATAAGTTTAGAGATAACAAAGGACAAAATTGTAGACCTATAATTTTTAGAGAGAAGAACAAATAGACAAAGGTGTGCGCTGCACTAAAACGAAACCACAATAATTGATCGAAGGCAACAAACACCAGAGAAGGCATCAAAATCCGAGTTTCACACTCATCAACTCAAAGAGGAAAGACGTCTGAAGGCCGTCATCAAAAGCGTCCCAGTCGAAGTGACGAAACAAGAAGTTAAAGAAGATCTGGAAGAAGGATATCCGGCCGATAAGATCAGCCGGATGAAGAATCGTGAAGAAAAACCACAACAAATCCTGATCGTGGAAATAGGTTTTAGGTCTCAACGTCACGGTTGAACCACTGAGGACAAGAACGGAAGCGCTCCAGCCACCGATGTCAACTTTTTGGCCAAACGGAACTGCTTCGCGGTCAATCACGGCCTCAAAGTATGCCAACCACGCAAGAGAGCACATCTCTTTTCCCAAGTGACCGGAAATCGAAAAATCCACAGATGGCCGGAAGTGGAACGAACTTTCAAAAAGACTGGAAGTTAAGTAAAAGAAGTACAACAGAAAGAAAAAAGTCTGCAAAGTCTGCAAACAAAACAGGTAGGATCGAAATTCAGATCTCCAACCTGTTTAGCTTTTCAGAGAAAAAATCCCACGAAGGAAATAGGAGGAAATTATCCAATTCAACGAAACCATCGGCGCATCATTAGGCTGAGAGCTAAGTAATCTAAATTCTAAACAAAGATAAATAATTAAACAATTAGTGGACGGATTGAAAATCGTAGATTGGAACGCAAATGGCGTCTAATCGAAAAAAGAAGAGCTGGAGCTTTCTCAAAAAAAAGAAGTAGATGTGGCGCTCTTAAATGAGACATATTTATCAGGTAAGAATAGTATAAAATTTCAACATCTTTATTGTTAAAGGAGGGACAGAGAAAACAGACGTAAAGAAGGTGGGGCAGTTCATGTGGGAAAGAACATTCAACACCACCAACTATGAAAATGAAAGCATCGATCATCGTAAACACAAAAAGCTGTAAACTCACATTGTTTGCAGTTTATGCGCCACCAAATAAATTACTGGAAGAAGAAGAAATTGACAATATTTTTGACCGAAATAAACCGACGATCTCAATGGGCGACTCCAACGCCAAACATACCGTCTGGAACAGCAAAGTAACCAATCCCAAAGAAAAACAACTGCAAAGGTACGTAGAAAATAGAATATTAACTGTCATTTCCACGGACGAACCAACAAGGTACCCACCACGTGAAATAGATTAACAATCGGATATACGGGATATCGGGATCATCAAAGAAGTCACGAAGAAACTCAAACTAGAAGTGAAAGACGGAATTAGTTCCGATCACAACCCGATCGAACTGACGTTAGACGGAAGCACAAGGAGAGAATCAAGAATCATTGAGAAGACAAACTGGAACAAATTCGAACAAGCATTCTCTATTGAAGAATTTAAAATCAACAATGAACAAGATTCGGAAGAAACAACAAAAACCTTGAAAATGCCATTCAATGGTAAGCACAGTCCAACATGAAATATTAGCCAAAATTCGTGATAAAATCAAAGAGATGGTTAAAAAAAAAGAAAACCTAAAAAAGTGTTCCAGAGAACCTTAGCACTGCAGAAGAAGACAGAACTCAACAAGTGACACAATAAACTCTGAGATATCCTTAAGGCTGAAGAAAACCGGAAACGGGAAAAAAAATTAAAACAACTTAACAAAGAGGAGCAACTACCCTAGAAGATGGCGAAAGCAGTGAGGAAGAAACCAGCGGAAATTCCTTCCTTGGAAGCGGAAGCGGAACGGCGTACGAAGACAGGGAGAAGGTGGAAGTATTCGCAAGAATACTGGAACAACAATTCACAACCGACCTCTCGAAAGACAGGAAATGTAAAACAAAACGAACCACAACGTCAGACATCACCTCGGTGTCATATCAGATGAAAGAAGCAACGAAAGAAGAAATCGAAAGAGTTATCAAAGAAAGCACTTGGAAAAGACGGAATTTCTAACATGGCAATCAAAAAATTACCACAGCTGGGTAAACAAACATTGTAAAAAATTATCAAAGGAATTTTAGGTCATCGGAAGCTCCCGGAAACTTGGAAAAAAGTCCGGATCATCATAATTCACAAACCAGAAAAGAAGAAAAAGTATCCAACAAGGTACAATCAGTCTGCTCTACAGTCTGAGGAAGGCAGCTGAACGTGTCATCCAAAGAACAATTTTGAAAATCCAACGAGGAAAGAAGAAGAAACAAAAGACTGCGAAAAACATTGAAAGATGAAGAAACTACGAAAAACTAACCAATGAGAGAAGACGACCGAATGTTACCAGTTTGGTACAGCCTATGGACCAAGGCGTGAAGAGAGTTTGAAAAGACGGTACGGACGTAAGTTTCCTGGAAAACGTGAAAAAGATAACCATCAAGGATGTTGGGCAGTGCTCTTGAAGAAATCCAGTCTTCTACCTTTGTGAAATCGTAGAGAAAAGTTTGACCTGATATAGAAAATCTGGTCGAGAGTAGCTGCGATTCAGAGACGTTTTTTTACGGACGAAGAAATAATTGGTGTCGCAAGTAAAGATGATGACTGTGAATCTGAAGACAATGGCAAAAATGCAGACGTGGAGGACTCACAACAAATAAATCGCGAAGAGGCAAAAAAACTGCAGTATGTAGAGCAGCGACAAGATTTAACATAATAGGAGGTGATGAACATTCGAAAGCTAAAAAAAATATTGTTGTTTATGTTTTTTGGGTTAATTTCTGTTTGTATTTATAAACTACAATAAAATTATATAATTGCAATAACGTTTTTTTGCTTGTTTATTTGTGATGCCTGATAAAAAAAAATAAGTGACCGGCCAGGGTCTTGGTTCCAACCAGATCGGTTAAGAGAGGTTCTACTGTATTTAACAGTTCATAAATTTTTGAAACTACCATTTTTCTTTGGACAAAGTTGAGTAATTCAGCTACTTAATAACCACAAAATATTTTTGTTTCCACCCAGAGGCAATAAATAATTATGTATGCATTGCATCGCTATATTTAGTTCCAACTTACCGGAAATGTCTCAGGTGCATTGCCTGTATTAAACCAGTACACTTTTCTGAAAACCTCCAAAGCTTTTTCATTTTTTCCTATCGTCATTAAAAATTTCGGGCTCTCCGGCATGAAAATGAACGCAATCGAGCTGATCAACGCGGGAAATGCACATATACATAAATACAAGTTCCACGAATGAAATTCTGAAAAACAAAGCATTCAACGTGACCGATTTTAACATTAAATTTATCTTATTTACCTACACTATCATTAAGTGCTTTGTAATTAATATTTAATGGTAGTATTCCCCATGCAAGGACTGGCAGAATCACGTTTCCTAAACTAAATACGATTCCCAACATCATCTGTATTCTAGCTCTGTGTTTCGCACAATGGAATTCCGATAAATAAGTAGTTAAAGCTGCAAACGGTCCGTTGATGCTGAAAATAAGAGTCAACATTTCCCGATAAAGAGGATAAAGAACGTTTACATGAAGCCTCCTAGGAATTTTGACACGGCTAATAGTGGAAAATTTTGAGAAAATGCGCTCATGAGAACAAAAATACCATCGAGAAATAGTCCCAATGCCAACAGTCTTTTACGTCCAAGAGTATCACATAAAAATCCCCACACGAAGGCGCTCGACATCATTCCTGGAAACGAAATTGCGAATTATTGGTACGAGAAAACGGTGTCTCACCTATGTAAGTAATAGCGTTTAAAAATCCTTTATTTGCCAGTGTTAAACTTAGGTCACATTGTGCTGCTGGAAAGACGTACGACATTGTCGTTGTTTCAAATATCGAGCTCCATCCGCTGGGAATCGATATCAAAAGAAGGATGATATTGAATTTTCCGAATCCGGTGGCCGTTATTGCACTTTCAAAGTCCGCTGGTTTGTTAGCTGCAACACAAAGATAAGGTTTAAGGCTGACGGTTTCTTTCAAATCTCGCATCTTTCAACTGCAAGCGTTTAATTTAGTGGTTAAATTGGTTTTAATTATTCCAACACAGAATTACATTGAGTCATATGTTTTTGATTAAACTGCTCTGTTTGTCTCGCACAGATAACTAAAGAAAAAATTGGGTAATAATTCGTTTAATCTGGGAGAATTAAAACTGTTGACAAACTTACTATTAATTCCTTCTTCATTTTTGTGGGAATCGGACGACAGACTGTTTGACAAAACAAAAATTTCGTTTTTCACACCACCGTCTTCTTGGTTTTTCATTGTGTTTCAACTGTCCACTTTGTACTTTTCGCACTTTTCGCGTAAGCTCTGCACAACGTTTAAATTTATCTTAATATCTTCGCGTGTCGCCTTGAAGTGGTTGACTGATGACGTCGCTTCGCGTCTCGTCATTTAGACTGCCAAAAATCTATTTAAAACCACCACGTGGTCTTTCACATAATGTTGTGATATTGAAATCAGTTCTGGTAATTAGTGTAAAACAGTCTAAATAAAATTTGAAAAATTATGATAAGGGTCTTATCATATTTATGTAAAGTCATGTGTTTGGTTAATGTTGTAACGTAATTATTATAAAATGACGTAATTTTTTATAACGGTGATGAAAATTGTGTAATAGGAAGAGTTTTGGATGTGACGTTAATTCTAGTCTGGATGATCAAAAATGTTTGTGTCGAAGCCGGAATTAAGAGGAAATATTGAGTTGTTGTTGTTTGTTGCAGGCAATTGCAACAAAAGTTTGTAGTGTAAAGAGTAAGGACATGTCAAGGGAATGATGAAGAGGGGAAATCTCGGTATGAACTATTGATAAACTTTTTGTTATATGATAACGGTCTGTCGAAACGATTTAGCAAAATCAATGCACGTCCTATTCATTCACTATTAGATGATTTATTTAACACAGAACTTTTCCACGGAAGTCAAATATAAAATTTTGTATGCAATTTGGATTCTTTGCTTTATTCATTATTTTTTTATATTAAAACTTATTGTGCGAATAATAAGGTTGGAACAACAACTCGCGATGTTGATTGAGTTACCCTAATCATCGAAACATTAAATTTTTTTTTTTTGATTAAACGTGTTCTAATCCTATACATATTTTAGCATTTTTTGTTTTTGTTTTATTTCTTATTTTTTATTTTCAAAACTGTCTGTTTATTCTTACTCTCAATTATTATATTCTTTGTCTTTTTTAAATACTTTTGGTTGTTGTAAAAATTTTTTAGTTTAGTATTTTTTTAAATTTCTGTTGTTTTTTATAAACTTGGTTACTAACTACCACTCGCATTTAGATTTTCAGTTTTTAAAGATATTTCCAAATTTTTGTTAGTTTTTTGATGCTGTAGATTTTGTTGCCTTTCGTTTTTTAACGAAACACATTGCATTTTTGAGGTTTTTAGTGTCTTACTTAATTATTAATTTTAATTTCTTTTTAACTTTCGCAGTATCAGATTTTTAAGTTTATTGTTTCTCAGATTTATAGTTTTTTTAAGTTTTCAAGTCGCTAGTTCTCAAGTTACCACTTTATAACATTTTAAAGTTTAATCCCAAATTTTTATATTTGTTTTTACTCAAGTTGTTTTCATGTTTTCAATTTTTTTTTTTGGGATTTTGGATTTACAAGTATTTAAACTTGTCAATGTAGATTCTATTTTAGTCACATTAGTTCTTTGATTTTCAACTTTCTGTCTTTTTAAATGTTACGTTTTTGGGTTTTCAGGTCTTCAAGTTTTTAATTTTTTACAGTTTTTTACTTTACAGATAACACTTTTCTCTTTTATACTTTTTGGTTTTTAAGTTTTTAAACTGTCGGGTTTCTAGGTTGTCGTTTCTTAAACTTAATCTCAGTTGTTTTGTCGTTTTCTATAATTTTTGGTTCTCAGTTCTTCAAATTTTTAGGTCTCTAGGTTTGTTGCTTTGAAAAGTAATTTTCAGCTTCAAATTCAGCTTTTTTTCCAAACTTCCTGTTTCTGAGATTTTTAGTGTAATATTCGTAAGTTTTTAGCTTCTTAGATTTTAAAGATTATTCTACTCTTAAAATCTAACGTTCTAAACATCTAAAAATTTTGGCATCTTAAGATTTAAGAATTTGAAAGATCTTACGTTGATCACATTTTTACATTTTCAAATTTTTAAGTTTTTTAGTTGATTAGGTGTTTTAATTTTCAGGTTTTTAAGTCTCTAAAGTTCTAATTCTCAAACTGCTTTTTTAAAGTAAATCAACTAAATTTTTCTTTTCATTTTACTGCCATGGATTACCTTACTGATTAATTTTTGATAACAAAAATTTGGAAGAAAACGAGAATTGTAGAAAGTTATCAAAATAATTGACCAATAATTAAATCTACATCATCTTGAAAGACCTGGTATATTAAAAAACAAATTTTTTAGATCCTATACCAAGACACGAGTCCACGTGTAAAGAACGAGTGCTCTTAAGTTTTATGAAACGAGTTTTTTATATAATTTTTTGTAATTTAGATACTAAAAATATTTTTCTTTTACAAACAACATGAAATTGGTGAAACCTTTATTTCAAAGTTGACCTTTTAAACTTTGAATTAAGTAAACTAGACATAATTGTAAGTTATCCCAAGTGAAATTGCAAAATTAGTATTCTAGGTTCTAAGATAAATTCAGAAATTAGCTGCACTCCGCTAGAAATACGACAAATTGCAGAAAATGCCATAGTTAATTTGCTGATAAAAATTTCCGATATCTAGCTTGAAACTGTAACTTTAAGACACACTGACAATTGACATTTTGTTCAATGTGTGTTACAAATCGAAAAAAAAAGTTTCTAGATTTTGGATTTGGTATAGACTAATTAACGCATCCAAAATGAGTGCGTTAAGATCTTTGTTACATCAGCAATTGTGACATAAATGGTACAATGGACGTACTCAGAAATATTTCTCTTTGGAATTGAACTCGCGTTGATGGTTTCGTGGGTTAACTGCACTGTACTCGTAGCTGAACTTGTGGTCAGATTTTCGCAAAGAATCTGATCTGAAACGGCAATTTTTCTCGATACAGAATCTTTGCTATTAAAGATTATTTTCTTCGGCCTGTTTCTTTAAGAGTGGCAAAATCAGCACATATATTTGCCAAGATCGTAGCTGCAGCGCGGCAAAAGCAATGAGAGTCAATCAATTGGCAATCATCTTCAGAACTTTATGCGATGTATTGTTTCCTGCAGGCTCAATGATACTTTTTTTGTCTATAGTTGACGTAGAATTTGCTATAAGCAACGTTGTTAGGACGAAAGGGTAAATATTTTCGTAAAATTTCCAAAAAACTAAATCTCTTTTTTTGGTGTTAGTATCAATAAGTGAAACAATCATTGTCGGTCGTCAGTATTGAAAACTTCTAACTTGTACAATTTCTTTGTTTTGCAAGCTTTTTGCAAAGTCATTACAGGAACAAGATGTAAGTTTAAAACCCATTTGACGTAATATTTTTCAAACCTTGTAAACCATTAAATATCTAATCTTTACAAAAAGATAAACATTATCTGAAGCATCTACCAAAAATTTAATAATTTCATTCGACTCGAATATCTTTGATTTTTTAGGCTTAAACTTAGTTTCTTTAACAGGTTCATCGCTACCAAAAATTGTTTATATATCACAGCACGCCAACATGTCTTTGTACTATTTTTTAAGTAAGGAAGGCTTTCTGATGCTTCTAAGTTTAATGTTTACGTTTTTGGGTTAAACTCACTTTGGCCGCCACGGTATAAAAAATTAAATTGAGTCGTATATGTCAAGGCGGTCAAAACAGAGTTTATATCAAGAATTTCTAAAATGTTTCTCGGTCATTAATACTAGTGAGACTGGCGAAACTTCGAGGTAATTTACATTATTAATAATTAGCAATTTAATGTTATTTATTTTTATTCTGCGAGTTATTATTCAATGAGCTTGAATCTAACTCTGATGCTGAAAATCTCCAAGTGACGATAAAGTCAAAAATGATGCTGTTCCTTCAACGTTTAATTATAAAGGCAATACTAATAATAATACAGTTTTTAATGTTGGGGTAGTACACAATGATACTGTCGATGATAAAACTGTAGCGAGTCTTCTGAGGAAAAATTTTCTGATGACGTAAGAGAATATCAGTGCCACGTACGTGTGGCATACTCCTGAAGACCAGCATCAACATTTTCCATATACCGCAGAGTTAGGCATTGCTTCGAATTACCTTATGTCACTGTTTCAAAAAGATACGCCATACATGTTGTTTAGGACTTTCTTTGATAATTCGATTTTGTCGAAAATTATGGTTCAAACTAATTTGTACGCCACACAAGTTTTGCGAATCTAGACCTTCGCTTTATTGGAATTATCGGGTACATGGGGTTGGTGGCTCTTTTCGCCATAGTAAATTATTGAAGCCGCAGTGAAGTATATCAGAATAATGTTGTGATGGAGGGTATCAAGATATATGTTGGAAAGGACTCTAGCCTTGAGTTGGTTGATCGTGTCCTAGATAATGAAACCTATTACTTCGAGACGCTAGATAATGAAACCTATTACTTCGAGACGCTTCGAATAAATAAAAAGAGCATTCCTGAAAAGTAACAAGAAAGAAGTTTAAGAAAGGGGAGGTGTTTGGACTACAAAAAGAATCAGAGGTATGAATCGTCAAATGGAAGGATAAACGCGAGCTTCTAATGATAACGACCAAACATACAAGTGAAACCGTAACAATAGAGACATTTTCTAAAAAGTTGGCAATCCTAAAGTTGCTATTGACTACAATAAGAGATTTATCAGACCAACTTTTGAGCTACAGTACTGCTCTTCGGAGGTCTCTAAAATGGTACATAAAGTTAGCTATTGATCTTATATTGAAAAGTAGATTAGTGAACGTATATCTGCTTCATATTTAGATACACCAGAATAAAGTTGATAAAACAAATTTAAAACTTTTTTTACTTTTGATAGAAACAAATTTGGCTCCACAATTTCAACCAATTAAATTTTATCAACGTATCATTTTATGTTAGTTACTCTAGTGCTTTTAAATCGGTGTTTGGTAACAGAAGGGTGAGAAATCCACAGCCTAGAAACATATTTTAAATAGCAATAATAACTTATTATCTAATTACTCTTTCTTACTTATTATAACTGAACCAACTGAAAAGAATGGAGGCGCGCATCCTGTTCGTAGAAGAATGGGAAATATTATATTACCAACCATAGCACCACCTCGAGCTAACATCATAGCTAGAGAAACTGTCATTGTTCTTAAATACAAAAAAGTAAACAACTTTAATGTAAGCTATATCATTCTTACCTTAATGTAGTGGGAAACAAATCAATGATGACAGTTAAAACAACATTTGTTGCCACACTTGCTGACGATACAAACAACGAAGAAAATGCAACTGCCATAATCGTGTTTTTAGAAAAGTATATCGAAAAAGCAGATGATCCGGAGATTAAGCCGCACAAAACTAAAAGTACAATTATATAAATATAATTAAGTTATTTCCGTGTAACAGCATACTTAAAAGTTTCTTTTTCCCTAGAGTGTTAATAAGGAATCCAGCAAAAAAGTAACTACACATTGAAACGGCTGCCACAATAATAGAGTTGATATATACGGATGAGTTATTCAGATTCTGAAAAAAATGTGAGAACATTCCGTATACCAAGCATAATATGCTCCAAATCACGGTAGAAAGTAAAACAAGCATGTCCTAAGCTGGCCGTGAAAACTAAAAGTGTCTTTATCGCACACTAGCAACTAAATCGGCCACCCTCTCGCTGTCTTTGTCGCACACCGACTAAACCTGTGCGCTCGAAGAAACATCGTCACTGTTGGTTGTGAGTTTTGTGTTGGTAGCTCTGCCTGTGGTTAAAAAGGCAGTAAAGCAGTGTACAGTGCTACCAACATAAAACAAATTCAAGTCTACTAGATTATACGTACCACCATACACTTGTCTGAAGTGACTACTGGTTGAATAACTGAGAGCATTTCACAGAGATCTGCAGATGATCCGTTATGAAAATACTGGTAGTCGTTGATTGATTGAAAAATCTGGGGCAACCACAGACGCAAAGTGTTCAAACTACGATTTACATTATATAGATTTGTGGAAATCAATAACTTGGAACAACCTCATTGTGAATAAAGTTTGGATCAAACAAACCAGTACGAGATTTTTTAAGTGTGGAGAAAAAAATAACGGCGTTATTTGCTGCCATCCTTCTTTCAGAGCTTGGATTTTACTTCTGTTGGCTGTGACGTGTCCTCCATGTTTACCAAGACTGTTATTTTTAAGTTCGACTTCATCAACCAGTACTTTTATCTAAAAAGTGATATTGTGATCAATGAGAAGAGAAGTTTGAATTGTTTACAGGAAAAGTTTCGGGGGGTTTTCCTGTGTTTATGCTGTAAACACGTTGAAATATTCTTAGGGCTTTTTCGTTCTGGCCTATTGTCATTAAAAATTTCGGGCTTTCTGGTAAGAATATGAAGATTATAGTACTGGTGAAAGAAGGAATTCCAGCCAGAAGAAGATAGAGATTCCAGGAATGGAATTCTAAAAAGTAATGTTAGAAAAATGTGTATATTTTGGATTGCATTACCAAATAAGTTATCTGAAACTGGAACCGAAAGATGAAAACTCTGTGGTAAAATTGCCCAAGCAATTAAAGGCAATACTATATTCCCACAATTGAAAATGGCTCCCAACACTAACTGCATTCGAGCTCGATTGTGCGCACTTTGAAATTCTGACAAATACGTGGTAAAAGCAGCGAAAGGTCCATTTATACTGTGAAATTTCGACTATTAGATTTATAAATATATAAACCAAAGTCATTACATGAAACCGCCTAAAAATTTTGAAACCATTAGTAGTATTTTGGTCTGCGAAGAACTACTCATCAAAACAAAAATAGCATCTAAAAAAAACCCAAGCATCAACAGTCTTTTTCGTCCAAGAGTATCATAAAGAAATCCCCATATTATCGCACTTGATATCATTCCTTGAATAAAACGTTATGGTATCGGCTAAAAGTGACGTCACAACTTGCCTAAGTAAGTTGCGGCGTTGAGAAATCCTTTGTCATCTAGGCTTAAGTCAAGGTCACACTGTGCGGCTGGAAAGACGTACGACATTGTTGTAGTTTCAAAAATAGAAGCCCATGCCGCAGGAACAGCGATTAGTATTAAAAGGAAGTTGTATTTTCCGAAGCCGGTTGCTGAAATGGCAGTTTCAAAATCGGCCGGACCTGTAATTAAAAACACATATACAGTGTTTTTTTTAATTTTTATTCACTCTTAAAATTAAATTTTGTTTTATATGGCAGAAATTTTAAATTACGCGCTTCGGGGCATCACAATTTTGACATGTTGCTAAACTTGTGTGTGAGTTACTAATATACTTCGTAGCTTTAAGCTAGTAATATTTTTCTCACAGTACTCCAAATTAAAAAAAAAAAGTTGTAGGTACTTACCACAATTAATTATTTAATCGCTATTTATTACATGGTAGAAATTTTTTAAACTTCTTACGTTAATGTTAACCCGTACCGACAGGGCTTCAAAATTTTGTAAAATAACCGTTTTTTAACACTACTTAATATGCAGCTAGGTCGTAGATAAATATTGATTAAAAGACAAATTTAAGTAATGCCTTTAGTTTTTAAAAATAAAGTTAATAATACTTTTATTGGAAGCAGCTGATATGAACTCCAAAAAAAATGCTTTCGAGTCCGAAAGATCAAGGACATGGAAAGAAGAATTAAATCTATTGGAAAAAAAATACACGTGCGAAAAAAGTTTCTTTACTTACATTGTTCCAACTACAAAAAACTTCTGGAATTTTAAGTCGTATGGCATCCCAAGCAAAAAAAATTGCGAGAAAAAAAACACTGTTCTTTTCTCGATCCAAATCGTGGTTGACCTTTAGATTCACAAATTGTTAAAAAAGTATAATTTTTTTTTATCAGTTGAAGTCAGCAGGGTTGTGCCAGGAAAAAAAGACCACCATCAACAAAAAGCAGTAGGTACAGAGCTTGGAATGTCTTTTTCTGATATTTTTTTTTATTATTTTAAATTGCAAAAAAGATTACATCTAGAAAATTTAAATGAACCACACGAGAGGTTTTATTATTCTTCCGAATTGCAAATTGAGTCTCAACATTCAGAAAATTGCGACCTCCGTTTTGTATCTTAGCGGGACCCAAAGGCACACGCAAAACGCACCAAAATATGAGACTACGTATTTACGGCATGAAACAACAATTGTCTAAAAAAGTCGTTAAGTCTACAGGTACTTATCGCGTGGAGGATGGAGTGAGGTGGGACGTGCAAACGTTCGCCGACGACCAATTCATCACCATCTCCGGCAGAACAGTTTGCCAACTGGAGTAAGCGTGAGAGAAGACGTGGTAGACCTATCAACGGTGGGCTCTGGATAACAAGCTGGAGTACGTGATGGAAAAGCCCCGCCATCTTGGGGGGCCATGATGGGACCGTCAGCCGGTAACCAACCGAGGGTTAAAATGGCGTCCAGGATAAAGATGAGAGACGTCACCATCAAACCAGGGAGGTTAATGAAGTATCTGGACGTAATTCTCGACACTGGATCGTCGTGGATTGAACACGCGGGGAAAATTGCAGGAATGGCTCACAAGGTGAGAGCGATCGCCGGAAGGACGTGGGGAACCCAACCGGCAGTGGTGAAGGAAATCTACAACGGAGCAGTCAAACCAGCTCTGTTGTACGGATCAGAAGTCCTGGGGACAAAAGAGCGGAAACGTAAGAGTCAAAAGACAGTTGCAATCTGCTCATAGGTCTTTTCTTTTAGGCATCGCAAAGGCCTACGGGATGACCTTGAACTGAGGCTGAGAGGGAAGACTGCGAAACAAAACCGGACTTCGACCGGGGGCTCCACCAGGAAGAACGGAAACGGAAGTAGGACACTCTCCAGGAGAACGATGAAACTTGCAGGGTACAAATAAAGAAGGCACGAGCGGCACCTGCGACGCAACTCATGTAAGATCCACGAACATGTTTCCACGCAAATTGGCATAGGTTGCAGTATTTCAAATAAAGTAAATTAATTAATTTTCGAGTGTTTTAAGGTTAAATAAACAAAACGAGAACCTGTGCATTAGAAAATGAAACTGTGAAAAATACAGGACATCTTACTCCTTATGTTACGAGGTGATAAAGACGATGATTTTTTTAAAAACACCGAGGAATGCGGTGAGACTCTCAAATTGCTTGTGTCAAAAATTCGTTTTTACGACAAAAGTGCATACAAGATTTTTTGGACATTTACAAAAATCAAGACGCAGAATGTAAAAAATCGAATCTGTAAAATCTATTTTGACCGATAAGTCCACAAAATTTATTTTTACGGCCCGTATGCTTACGTATTTATATGATACAAACTAAATTACCACATAATCTTAAACATATATGTACATAGAAAACAAACATTTTTGTCACTTACCTGTGACCGAATTTTCTTTATTTGCCTTAATGAAGTCGTATTTTCTAGTCATTTTTATTCTACTCAAAATCTAAATGAGAATAAAATGTGAGAAAAAAACGTCATGAAGTGGAACGGTGAGTCTTCGCATATCTATTAGTTTTGATACAACAAAACAAACAATGAAAATCTTGCAGCATTGTCGTTAACACAAAAATCTTCAAACAAATACCACATAAATCACTTTAAATGTGACATTATGATTGTAGAGTGCTACTATTTTGAGATTCAATGTAGTAATGCCACGACTGTTATAAAATTTAAAGAGGAAAGTGACTATAAGATTAGAAATGAAATATTATTCCTAGCGTGTCTGTTTTCGATACATGCATTTTTTTCAGGTACTACATGTTTAGCAATGGCCACAAAATTTTGTGGCATGAGGATACCATAATTTTTGCATCCGTGTTATCTACAGAAATGTTGCCTGAGGAGGTTCAAGAAGCAAGTAACAAGGATTCATTTATAAATATGTTTGGTACAGAATCGAACACGAGAAAAAATTTTGACACATCATTCTGATCATCTTGATTATTTTTTTTTGCTTTGACGCTTTAAATATAACCGTAACTTTTAATAATTCGAAATATCGACGTTTTCCTTCACTCTCAGTGTAGTTTTCAACATGGAGGATGTTGACCACAGCGTGGAAGATTTCAGTCTTTCCGCTTGTAATCAAGTATAAAGGAAAACTGGAAAATTTATAAATGTAAGAAAACTAACCTTTTCATGAAAAAAAAAGCATATCTTTTGCTATTCTTGGGTATTTCTTACATACTTTGAAGTTTTCCAGGAATTGACTAACAACTGGTGTAATTGGCAAGTATACCAATATTGGTGTACACCAGTAAACCGGCTCACAAGGACCAACAATAAGTAAAAGCGTTCATATGACGTGTCCAATGCTACAATGTTGGTGAAATGAATAGACGAAAGATATAGTTGGGATCCCTTTGACTTTTTTTTTACCGACAGACGATGGGACAGTGACCAGTATCCCCCAGTGACTAATAAGTGTACCACACGATATGGTAAGTGTACACCAGTGCCAAATATTGTATTGCATAATTTGACGCTTATTCGTTGATTTCAAAAAGTTTAAGGTTCTTCACTGGCTCGAATAATGTGAAAGAAATAGTCAACTACAAATTCGCTTCATCGATGGAAAGAAATTTGTTCATTTTCAGAAATTTGTTCTTATCTTCTAAGCCCGTGCACCTACCGGAATGAAATTTTGCGCGCTTATAGATCTTGCTTCGTGCAATAAATCGACGCCAAGGTTCCTGGATTTTACTGCATTATGATCGAGAAAAAATTGGTAAAAATATAGAGTCGCCAAAAATTGTTTAATTTTGCCATAAGTTTGATTCTGTCTCATGCGAATTTCAAAAAAAAATTCCTCCCTTGTTGCTACTACTGTCATCACTGAGAATTAGTTCTGAAACTCGTGGTGAAATTTAGAAACTTTTTACTTCTTTCACATGGCCAAGACAATTTTTCCATACGTTAGATCCAATTCTTTGCACTTCGTGTTTTATTATACCAACTACAGCCGTTCTTCCATCTGGTGCATAAGTCTACGTCAAATTTCTCGTTTTAAATCGTAATACTAACTCTATCGAATTTAATACATAATAAGATGAAAGCAGATGTGAAACAGTTATTTTCTTTTTTTTGCTATCTCGTCAGCAACATAATTTTGTATCATAAGTTTTGAGAATTGGCAACATTTTTTTTTTATTGTTCAACCTACTATAATCTACAATGAAGGTCATTATGTTCTGAGGCATAAAAAGCGGGCGTTATCACTACGTCCGCTCTTGATGGCCCGCTCATGCTTACTAAGACTAATAAAAATAAAAAGTGCTTCGATTCAATGAATCTTTGGTACTAACTATCAATAACAGAATATTCTTTGAAATCTTTCAAATTAACTACAGAATTAGTAAAAGTTCTGCTGAATCCAACATCACTTCCACTTCCAAGTAATAAATTTCTAAGATCTACATTTACTTTGAATCAAGACATATTTAGTTCAAATTTTGAGCACTTTCCTGCAGTTGTCTCGACTCCAGCAATCAACCGAAATATTTTGTTCTTGGACTCCATACTTCATACTCCATACTCCATCTTCAATATATCCTGAAGTAAGTTTCTGACTCTTTGTTTTCCATGTCTTCTCAATGTTAACATCTCAGCATTTACTAGAAGAGTTGGACAATGTCCCGTGTATTCTTTGAAATCTGCATATCTCTTTCCAGTCTTCAAACTTTTGAAATTCTCTCTTCTACAACCTTCGTGATATTTTAGGAAACAACTTCTCATCAGTTCTTTTTTTCGTTACAGTTTGAGGAATTTCTTGTTCCATTGCGCAAAATGTACCACAAAAAAACGTTTTGCAAAATAAATAACCATCGCCAAAGTGACCAGACCACGCAGTCTTAGAATTGCTTTATGAAAGCGAATTCAAAATTTTCAGCAATGTTGTAGAATTGTTGTATGTACGTACCACGGACATAACTAAATGTTTATAAGTCTGGGGCAACATACAAAGTCTCGGGCCTATGGCCCTCTTCCTTCCAAACTTGTCCCCTTTGAATGTAAACATCTTTATTATGCTCTTAATACATAAATAACTATTTTGTATCTTCGGAAGAATATAAACTCTTATGATTTGTAATTTTTTCGAGTTGTTTGAGATAGTTTCTTGAGAAAGAGCCTGGAATGGTACTTTACGTTGTCCAATTACTATCAGAGAGTTTTCGGTAACAGCTTTCGATTGATTTTCCATGATAATCAGCCGAAGAGTCTAATATTGTTGGCTGGCAAAAAAAGACGTTTTTGTATCCAAACGATCTCACTTCCAGCAGCAAGAATTATTATCTGTTTCCTACGAGCTGGAGGAGCATTTACTCGTAGGTAACACTTGTTTGAATCAGCAGTTATGTCATTTTTTCACAACGTCATGCGAATCGTACCAAGTTTCGTCCAAATAAATTATAGGACGATTATCAGCACAAAATTTTCAAATTTTGGTGATAAACTCAAACCTCGCATTTTTGAGCCTTGGAATTTCCATAATTTTTCTTTATAGAAAAATGCAGTACTTACTTCCTAAATATAACTAATCAATTGGTAGTGTAGTCCATTTCCTGTGCTTTTTCTTCCAATTTATTCATCAAATTCTTTGTAATAGGAACCACATTATTTATGTGAAATTTGTAAATGGTATTTTTTATTTAAATTTTTTCATTCTTTTGTTTTTTTTTTCGAATTTAAATTTTTCGTAATTTTCTGGACGGTTGGATATGGAATTTTGGTTCTGGATGACTGCATTCTTTAACACTTTAATGTCAATATTTGAAGTTGTTTTGAATTTTTTGACCGACATGCTTTTTGTTGATAAGACAGAGCATAAAAGTCAACTTTGGCTAAAAGTTATTTAGATTTAGATTCTCATTTCAATTCTGTTGTTATCGAATAGCATCACATTCATACCTTAGTCATTATAACAATTAGAATGAAATGATTATTCCAGATGTTGAAAACGCTGACTTTGAAACTGCTGTATCTGCTACAAAATTCGGCAAGTTGAACATTTTCAACAACAACAATGGCATGTGTGTTTCCGGCAGCTCATTGTGATTTAAACTTTTCACTAAACGACAGAGGAGTTCTAAATGCTGTTACATACGCTGCTACGTGAGAAATGTCTGTATGAATCTAAGATCTATTCTTGATCACTTAGTGTTTTTAAGATTAAAATATATTAAAAAACCCCTACACCAAACACACACTTTAGAAACACACTTACATATGTTTCGGTATCTATGATACCATCATCAAAGTGATGATTAAACTGATCTACCCTTAAAAACTAATTACTTATATACTAGTTTCCTAGACCACTTTTTTTGGGTGGTGCTTAACACTCTAAAGAGGGGAGAAGAGGGGATGGGACCATTATCGGCATTCATAACAAAGGGCTTATTCGTAATTATTTCTAGACTTTCGTAAACGTCTAGAAATTTACAATTGTTTACATTCCTAACTAATTTTAAACAACTTTCATCTATACGATGATCTTTGTCAAAAATATGTTGAGCAACACTGGATTTTTCAAACCTGCCATATTTGACGTGAGCTACATGTTCTTTGAACCTTGTCAAAATTGACCTCCTTGTTTGCCCAATATATTTCTGCTCACAGTTCTTACATTTAATTTCATAAATACCCGACTTTTCTTTGGGCCCCACTTTATTTTTCGGGTTGCCGAGAAGACATTAGAGGTTTGATCCAGAGGTGTAAACCACCTTTAGATCAATACCCTGGAACACTTTTTCCAGCCCCTTTGTCACTGAAGGTGTATAAGGGATCATGGCAAATCTTGTCTTTTCTGGCATTGAATCACGAAAAGTCGAGCATTCTGAAATTGATTTCTTAAGTTTTAATTTGGACACTAACCTGTTGACAATTCTAGGGTCAAAACCATTACACCTGGCTACATTTTTGATTGTTGTCAATTCCTTGTTGAATCTAGTCCGTGTTAGTGGGAAATTTACTAACCTGTGGACTAAGAAATTGAAACTCGCCATCTTATGTTGAGGACAATGATGTGAGTCTTCTGTAATGTAGCGAAGTGTACTGATCTCTTTTCTATAAACATAAAATTCTAATTTATCTTTATTCCTGATTACAAGAGTGCCTAAAAAGGGTAGTTTACCGTTGTTCTCTATTTCACATGTGAATTTTATGGTGTTAAACCTGATATTAATTAATTTTAAAAAGTCATCAATGCTAGACTTGTTTGTGTTGAAAATTGCAAAAATGTCGTCTACATACTTTAACCATACTCTGGGAAAATACTCAAGCTCATTCTCAAGATCCTTTTCAAAACGGCTCATGAAAAGGTCAGCTATGAAAGGTGACAAGGAGTTACCCATCGCCGTATCTTCATGCTGTTGGAAAAATTCCCCGTTGAATTGAAAGATGTTCTGCTTCATGCAGAGTTCCGTGAGTTGAATATATTCTTTGATAACTTGTTGGCTGAGGTTGTTTTCAGTCAACAATTTTTTTAAGTAAATTAAGGTTTGTGGAACCGGAACAATAGGAAATAAAGAACTTACATCAAATGAGACCAATAACTCTTGATTGAAAAGCTGGGTTGCTTAACTGGTAGGTTATTGAATTCATTGGTTAACCATTTGGAAATATTCGAAGTCGGTGCGTTAATGGCTGATACAATAGGCCTCACCGACTTCCTCGGTTTATGGATTTTGATTATTTTTTAAGGGTAGATCAGTTTAATCATCACTCTGATGATGGTATCATAAATACCGAAACATATGTAAGTGTGTTTCTAAAGTGTGTGTTTGGTGTAGGGGTTTTTTAATATATTTTAATGTATGAATCTATGTAAATATTTTTCTTGTCAGGAATGATATCAAGTGCTTTCATTTAGGGATTTTTGTGTAATATTTTAGGGAGGAAAAAACTGTTGGTGGTTGAGCATTTTTTGGAAGCATTGTTTGTAATTATGATCGCGTTTTTACAAAACTATACACTCCTACTAGTTTTTAATTTTTTTGGAGGTTTTATGTCAGGTGAACTAAATGCGATGGTAGATACATAGAAGTGTTATTTACAGCATCAATGGCCCTTTTTCTGCTCTCGCAGCTTATTTATCTCAGTTCCACTGCGCTAAATACCGCTCCAAAGTGGTGTTATTACGGAGAATGAATGGTCTTAAGTACTGGAACTCTAATACTGCCATTGTTAGCGTGGGCAATTTTACCTCAACAAATTAACATAAACTTAAAAAACAAAATAGGTAAGTCAGTTAACGAAGGTACCATTCATTAGCAATACTTCAGTTTTACGCTTCTGGACCATATTTTTATCAGTATGTGCTCTTCCCGGTTTGATCGGAGGAGTAACATTTATTTTGATGCCAGATAGCCCAGAATTTTTGATGACTGTTGGACGTCGAAGAGGCTCTGAAAATCTGGGAAAAATAAAACGAATTTTCCGATAATCTTCGTATTTATCTACGTGAATTTTCGTAAACTGTCTCAAAGAAGATTAAATAAAGATCTGAAACATGGTGGGCATATTACCACAAGGAGGACAAAGAGTGAAGCGGTACGAGAGGGGTTTCAACAAATCAAACCTCATTTTGAATGCATTACCAAATCCAAAATCTAGAAACTTTTTCTCGGTTGGTAACATACATTAGACGGAATGTCAAATGTCTGTGTGAGTATAAGATCACAATTTTAACCCAGATACAGAAAATTTTCATCTACAGGAAACAACCGTGGCATTTTTTGCAATTTGCCGTATTTATAGCAAAGTGCAGAAAATTTCTTCAAGCACTCATTTTGTAACTACACTTGGAAAAAATGACAATTATGTCTAGTCTATTTGATTCAAGTCTAAAATGTCAACTCTGAAATTAAAGTTTCATCAATTGTTACAAAATTCCCTGAGTTGTCAAATTTGATTTTCTTTGTAAAAAACTGCATTTAATAAGCAAATTAGAAAAAGTAGCATAAAAAACTCGTTTTATAAAACTTAAAAGCATTTTACACATTAAGATTGTGGTTTCCACATATATTGCAGGCTATTAGTAATTACTACTATTATCACAAAGGAAGTACTGATAGTCTTTGCGAAATGCTTGACGTTCTAAAACCATTAAAACAGGCAAAGTCATGTTGTAACTCTTCTGTACATCTGAGTACAATGACACATGCAGTTGTTACAATGGCAGGTTACATAGTTGCTACTTCTTTAATTAACAAAATAGGAAAAAAGACTTTCTTAGGTACAACTGTATTAATTTATCTTTTTTGAAATTTTTTCAAACGGTTAGGTAAAATTTCAGTTATTAGTTCTGTAGACACTTTTTTTTATTTTTAGCTATCTTGCTTGTTTTTTTTAAATACGTTGGTCTTTTTTCGTTCTATTTTTGAAAAGTGACTAAAATCACAAGTGTAACCAAGGTCTGTTACAATTTTAGAAACTCTTACAATAGTCAGCGGAGTTTGCGCAATGTCGATCTATTTCGTCCAGAATACGGCTGTGGTTCTTGCAATATCTTCATTATTTCTATCAATGGGAACCTTAGGCGCCACAATTGACGTGGATTTATTTCCGACATCCTTAAGATATATAATTTTGTACCAAATGTGATATTTTAGCAAAGCTACCATCATCAGAGCGATGATTAAAGCTGAAGAATTTACCAATAAAATTAAGTGAGAGCGTTCTGAGACACCGTGTAAACTTATTATCACTTTCTTTTGTGTGGGAAGTGATGTTTGTAATAATTTTGTTACCAAAACGTTTAAAAGAGGATTGACCAATACTACATTAGCCAAAAATGTATCTGATAAAAAATTACCACTGCTCGAAACATTAAATTAATTACTTAATTAATTAAATAAATTAACTTAAAAAGTTACGTTTTAACGCAAATGATAAAATCATAGCTGCCGGGCTTCCTGGACGTTTATGGATTTATAGTTGAACCCCAGCTGGGATATCTTTCAATTCGACCTAGGATGATAGTTAAAATTTAATTAAAGCGAGAATTGTAGAAAGTTGTCAAAATAATTGAACAATAATTGAACCTACATGTTCTTGAAACACCCGGTATATTAAAAAATATTTTTTTTAGAACTTATACCAAGACACGAGTCCAAGTGTAAAGAACGAGTGCCTTTAAGTTTTATGAAACGAGCTTTTTATACTATTTTTTGTAATTTGTATACTAAAAACATTTTTTTCACAAACATGAAATTGGTGAAACCTTTATTTCAAAGTTGACCTTTTAAACTGGAATTAAGTGAACTAGACATAATTGTAATTTATCCCAAGTAAAAAATCAAAATTTAGTATTCTAGGTTCCAAGATGAATTCAGAAATTAGCTGCACTCCGCTAGAAATACGAACCTAGCAGAAAATGCTAAGGTTAATTTGCTGTTGATAAAAATTTTCTATGTCTGGCTTGAAACTGTAACTTTAACACACATTGACAATTGACATTTCGTTCAATCTGTGTTAACAAGTCGAAAAGAAGTTCTACATTTTGGGGTTTAGCATAGTTTAGTCACTACATCCAAAATGAGTGCGTTAAGATCTATGTTACATCAACAATTGCAAAATTAGTGGTACAATTGACGTACTCAGAAATATTTATTTTAGGAATAAAACAATTTTTCTCGATACAGAATCTTTAATATAGTTTTCTGCTACCGTAGCAGAAAGAGTAGCAAAATCAGCATATGTATTTGCCAAGACCGTAGCTGCAGCGCGGCGAATGCAATTTCTAGTATAAAAGTGAAAAAACTGGCAATCATCTTTAGAATTTTATACGATATATTGTTTCCTGCAGGCTCAATGATACTTTTTTTCTTGTCTATAGTTGACGTTGAATTTGCTGTGAGGAGCGTTTTTAGGACGTAAACCTAAATATTTTTGCACAATTTTCAAAAAACTAACTCCATAATCTTTATCGGTTATACAAAACAATTGATCTTTTTTGTCTTAGTATCAACAAGTGAAACAGTCATTGTCGGTCGTAAATATTGAAAACTTCTAACATACATTAAAATATATTAAAAAACCCCTACATATACTCCTAATATATTTTAATCTTAAAAACACCAAGTGATCAAGAATAGATCTTCTAACATACAATTTCTTCGTTTTGTAAGCTTTGTGCAGTCATTACAGGAACAACATGTAAGTTTAAACCTCATTTGACATATTATTTTTCATACCTTGTAACCAATAAATATCGAACTTTCACAAAAAGATAAACATTATTTGAAACATCTATCAAGAATTTAATAATTCCATTCTACTCAAAAATCTTCCATTTTCTAGGCTTATAGCTTTCACTTAGTTTCTTTAACTGGTTCATCGCCACCAAAAATTGTTTATATATCATACCACGCCAACGTGTGTATGTATCAAAGGCTCCCTGACGCTTTTAAGTTTAATGTTTACGTTTTTGTGTTAAACTTATGTAAAATTACCCAAGCCATCAAATTGACCGCTTTGGCACCCTCAACAGTACGTTTTGGTAATCACGGTATAAAAAATTAAATTGAGTGGGATGTGCCAAGGCGGTCAAAACAGAGTTCGTGTCAAAATTTTCCAAAAACTTGTTAAAAATGACTGCTCGGTCATTAAAACTAGTGAGACTGGTGAAACTTTGAGGTACTTCACTTTATTGATAATTAGCAGTTCAATGTTATCTATTTTTAGCGTGAGAGTTATTATTCAATGAGCTTGAATCTGATTCTGATGCTGAATATTCATCCATTCATCTCCAATTGACGATGAAGTCAAAAATCGCGGAAAAAGATTGATGATCTTAGCGTATTTGCTCACGCTGTTCCTTCAACATCTAATTATAAAGGCAATACTGAGAATAATGTAGCTTTTGATGATAGAGAAGTGAGAAGTACACCATGATACTGTGGACCATAAAGACGTAGCGAGTCTCAGCGAGAGTTCTTCTGGGGAAGAAATTACTGATGACGAAATTAGTGTTTTTAGAGAAAATCAGTGCCACATGTGGCATACTCCTGAAGGCCAGCATCAACCTTTTCCATACAATGCAGAGTCAGGCATTGTTCCGCCATATATGTTCTTTGGAACTTTCATCCCGTACTGAACAAGTTGCTAGAGACTATCACAGCATGTATATCCCAGGGAAGTAATTTGTATAGATGAGACTATAGTTCCTTTCTAAGGCCGATTATTCACACAATATTTACCTCAGAAAACTCATAAATACGTCATAAAGCTTTCAACGTGTGTTGTGATGGAGGGTACACATGGAATATCAAGATATATGCTGGAACGGAAAGAGACCGTCAAACTTTAGTTCCCAATAATGTAGGGATGACGCGAGTTGCCTCGCAACAGAGGAAGAACTATCATTGCTGAAAACTTTTACTCCTATCTTGAGTTGGTTGACCGTGTTCTGGATAATGGAACCTATTCCATCGAGACGCTTCGAATAATCAAAAAGAGCATTCTTAAAGAAACAAGAAGAAAGAAGTTAAAGAAAAGTGAGGTGTGAAGCGTAAACGCAAGCTTCAACTGAAATCGCAACAATAGAGAAATTTTCTAAAAAGTTGTCAAGTCTAAAGTTGTTATTCATTACAATAAGAGTAAATAATCTACAAATTTATCAAACTAACTTTTGAGTACTCCTCTTCGGAAGTCTCTAAAATGGTACAGAAAGTTAGCTATTGATTTTATATTGAGAAGTACTTTAATGATCGCATATCTGCTTCATATTTAGATACACCAGAATAAAGTTAATATAACAAATTTAAAAAACATTTTGCCTGAAGTTTGACTTTTGACAGAAACAAATGTGGCTTCACAATTTCAACCAACCAAATTTTGTCATCGTATAACTTTATTAGGAAATTTTATAATTAGATGTTAATTACTGTAGTGCTTTTAAATCGGTGTTTGGTAACAGAAGCGTGAGAAATCCACAACCTAGAAACATATTTTAAATAGCAATAATAACTTTCTATGTAATTTCTCTTCTGACTTATAATAACTGAACCAACTGAAAAGAATGGAGGCGCACATCCTGTCCGTAGAAGAATGGGAAATATTATATTACCAACCATAGCACCACCTCGAGCTAACATCATAGCTAGAGAAACTGTCATTGTTCTTAAATACAAAAAAGTAAACAACTTTAATGTAAGCTGTATCATTTTTACCTTAATGTAGTGGGAAACAAATCAATGATGACAGTCAAAACAACATTTGTTGCCACACTTGCTGACGATACAAATAACGAAGAAAATGCAACTGCCATAATCGTGTTCTTAGAAAAGTATATCGAAAAAGCAGATGATCCGGATATTAACCCGCACAAAACTAAAAGTACAATTATATAAATATAATTAAATTATTTTAGTGTGACAGCATACTTAAAAGCTTCTTTTTTCCTAGAATGTTAATAAGGAATCCAGCAAAAAAGTAACTGCACATTGAAACGGCTGCCACAATAATAGAGTTGATATATACGGATGAGTTATTCAGATTCTGAAAAAATGTGAGAACATTCTGTATACCAAGTATAATATGCTACAAATCAAAGCAAAGTAAAACAAGCATGTCCTAAGCTGCCCGTGAAAACTAAATGTGCTCATGTATGTCTTTATCGCACACTAGCAACTAAATCGGCCACCCTCTCGCTGTCTTTGTCGCACTAAACCTGGGCGCTCGAAAAAAGATTGTCACTTTTGATTGTGAGTTTTGTGTTTGTTGCTCTGCCTGTTGTAAAAAAGGCAGTAAAGCAGTATACAGTGTTACCAACATACAACAAATTCAAGCCTACTAGATTACACGTACCACCATACACTTGCCCGAAGTGACTATTGGTTGAACAACTGAAAGCATTTCACAGAGATCTGCAGATGATCCGTTATGAAAATACTGGTAGTCGTTGATAGTAGGATATAAAATGTTACTTCTAGACCAGGGCATGTACCGTCTAAAAAATCAAGGTAGAATCTAATATATTTAGCTGTTTTCCCAAAAGTCAACAACCGAAGAAGGCCTAAAACCCTCAAAAAGCATTAATTTTTATTCACTCCAGAGTACCCAAATATCTGTAGACCACCAACCCTGAAAATTTAGCTGTTCTCTCAAAAGAAAACAACTGGATAATGCTTAAAACTCTTTAAAAAGTATTAACGTTTATGCATCCCAAAAGTACCAAATATCTGTAGACCACCAAAAATTGGGCACAGGAAAAAACTGTTGAAATCTCCCAAAATAATGCAAAATTACTTCAAGAACGTCCTAAAAACCTAACAAAATTTCTTGCTTTTACACAGCCCAAAATTGCATTTGACGCATGCAAAAAAAGGAAAAAGAACACCAAATCAAAGAGGTATATTTGGCGCCTTACAAAACAAAGCAGAATTCTAAAAATTTATATGTTTTTAAAAGTTAACCGAAAAAGACATGAATCCTTCATAAATCATAATTTTTTATGCGCCCAAAAAATACTAGAAAATACGCGGACCACCAGAAAATGTTTTTTTTTTTTATTTTTAGACCAAGTATTACACTCTCCATCTACGATTGTGCATATTGTTATTAGTTAAAAAAAAAGTGCCATCTAACGGAAAATAATACAATCAGTGAAACCAGCTGAGCTGATTAAGCCTTACAGAGCTCTGTAGCGTCAGCTGAAGCAAGTTCCTAAACATTAGGCCCTTTATTTTACAACTTGAAATTTTTATTAAAGAAAATATTCTATCGCTATGAAATAGATTTTGTGTTTTATTAGGATTTGAACACGCAGTAAATGAATGCATGCACATGTTTAGGTGCGATGCTTTGACATCTGTGCTAACGCGGTTTTATTTTACCAACACGCCTATAATAGATTTTATACAGACGCTTTCGGATTAAATATATTATATTGTTTAAGCTAATTTTCTCATTGATTAGAATAATGAAATTTATTTGTAACAATTGTATCTAAATTTAATTCTTAAAGATAAACACGCACGTTCGTCTGGCGCTTTTTAATAACGCACAACACATTTCGACTTTTGAGCGTTTTTATTAAACAAAAAGCGGTTGATGGTCGAGCGTTGGTATGATCGATAAACATCCCTCAAAAAATATGCCGAATTTACTATGAAAATCAATTTTTTCTGGTTATAGAAATTGTCCTTATTCTGAATAACAATCAATACTCTGAAATTTTTAGCAGATTTTTTAGTTTGCATGTCTAATTGAATACTAGACATAATAATTACGACGATTTTATACGATTTTATCATTGTCTGAAAAATTTATTATTAAGTTCACCTAAGTAATAATGCTAACGTAAAATGTGTTTTTCTTAATAATTTGTTTTTGTAACGCAAGCACTTACTTTTTTTTTTCATTTAGTGGTATTAACCAAGACGTCCATTCTATCGGTGTCTCTGTCAATGCGTACATTTTGTATAGCGCTATCCTTTAGAGAGGTACTGCCAAACGAATTTGTTAAAATTTATAAGTTTTTATTCATTTTCTTACGAATTGCATGGTAAGACTATCCATTCCTGTGGTCCAAAAAGTAAATTCTACTTACGATTTTAGTATTAACTTCATTTTAACGTTGTTGGCTAAAATTTGATGGCTTCCAATGATGATACAAAATCTCCTCAAAGTATCGTGAAATGTGGAAGAAACAACTGCGGCCATCGCTGTATAACTTATTCGAAGCATTTAGTACAAAACATTACCAAATAATTGTAAAATTAACAATTATTCAAATGACATTGAGCATGCGCAGTCTCTTGTCTTGACCATTTGGACCGATTCGTCGAGTTACGACACACGCTAATGTGATAAAAATAAATAAACAATTGGCATGGTTGAAGTTAGAAAGAGATGGAGAGATGTACCTATTTCGTTGATCTGTTTTTTAAGAGCAGACGTACGTTTCTAATAGGATGACTTTATCTAGTTATAATATATCTATGTTGACAAATGTGATGTAAGACATCTAGTGTTGAGACGCTAACTTAAAAGTTTTGTGTATGATTGGTTGCCTAAAGAACAAGAGTTTTTTTTCTAATTTTCGTTAATAACGAATAACGCACTTTGACTTTTGAGCGTTTTTGTTAAACAGATGGTCGAGCGTTAGTATGGTCTATAAATATCCTTAAATAGTATAAACAATTTTTTCCGTTACAAAAATTGTTCTTATTCTGATTAACAATACTTTTAAATTTTTAACTGTTTTTTTTTGGTTTGCATATCTAATTGAACTCTAGACGTAATATTTATTAAAATTTGTTTTTGTAACACAACTACTTACTAAAATTGTTTTTTTTTTGTGATATTAAAAAGGTTACACATTTTTATGATAAAATTTAAATTGGGCCAGTTTATTAATAGAACGCAAAACGATACATAGATATATGCATTATCTATGTCAATAATTTAATTAATTTGTATTATTAAGTAACCATATTTGTCTTTCTGGGTTATAGCTACTTCAAAATAATTATATGTACTACGCTTTTTATACCAATCCCATTTACACCAAATCATCGTTTTTCGTTGCTGCTTTTTCTATACTTTGTTTGTCTTCATCATATAATTATTTCTAATAGCTTTCTCTATATTGTTGTTATTAAATTCTAAAATAATTGCTGTCTTTTCTCTTGAATCTAAGTTGATATCTAGATTTTCATTCATTTTATGTAGACTTTTTATAATACGTCTCATATTGCCTCGTATATTATACTAGATCGCTTTTATTAGAAGTATTATTTTTTCGACAATTAATTAAATATATAAAACATAATCTTTGAATTGATCACCTCCACATACAACACATATGTTTGAACGATTAGAATTTAAAAATATGCATAATCATTTTAAAATGTATGAAAATAACGTATTAACCTTGGCAAAACTAGATTTTCTTAAAATTCGCTTTCCTAATCTTCAAGTCTTTGATGAATAAATTTTCTAATAAATGATTAGTCTTTGCTCTATTTGTTTGGAATTAAAATGTCCAGATGATTTTTATAACTATAGAAATTAATATGAAACGCATGTAAACAATGTAAAAAAGCAATTTGGAAAAGAGTTATGGACTGTATCCTGTTTGGTATTATACAACTCCGGGGTTAGCTTGGGACTGTTTGCTCAAATATACTTCAGTGGAATTGGAATTATTAACTGATTATGAAATGTATTTGTTTTTTGAAAACGGAATTAGAGGAAGTATTTCACAGTGTAGTAACAGGTATTCGCAAGCAGATGAAAATACTTAGATTATCTATATACATGCAAATAATCTATATGGATGGGCTTTATCTCAGAAATTACCAGAAAAAGACTTTAAATGGTTGACTTGTGATGAAATTAAAAATGTTGACGGTGTTGACGATGTTGATTTGACATTCCCTGTAGACTTGGCTATTCATAACAAATTCAATGACTTGCCTTTGGCTTCCGAAAATAGAATTCCTCCGGGCGGAAAAGTAGAAAAACTGCTTTCTCATTTCTATGATAAGAAAAATTATATAATTCATTACAAAACATTAAAACTTTACAAAAGTTTAGGTATTAGAATAACAAAGGTTTACAGAGGTATAAAATTTACTCAGTCAAATTTCATAGCATCATATGTAAAATTTAATACTAAACGCAGACAAACGGCAAAAAATGATTTTGAAAAAGATTTCTGGAAATTAATGGTTAATGCCCCATCAGGGTTCTCAACGATTTGCCGAAATAAACTTCCCTGTCTTTTCCAGGTTTTCCAGACTAGAAAATTCATTTTTCCAGAAGTGAAATGAATGTAATAAAAGTGGTAATTAAAATTATACATATGTACATTTGAAATGATTTTATTATTAACAACAATAAACACTTACGAATTTTTAAAACAAAAAGTAATTCTGTAAAAAAGTAAGTAAAAATAATAATACTGTCAATACGAGTATATAACAAAATAAACTTTAAATTTCATTCTATAATATAAACTATAATAAACGTTATTTATTCGGTCTTTAGCTTATCGCATAGTAATTTAAATTTTTTTTCTTAATTGTGATATTTCACTATCTAGAATTGACGAAGCATATTCAAAATCTTCTTGCATTTCTGATTTAGTCCTTCTCTTTTCAGTTTTTTCGTTGATTTCACTTTGGGTAATCTTTTTGAGTACTTCCATTGCCTCCTTATATCATCTATGAGAACTAAAACTATGAGAACTATGAGAACTATGAGAACTAAAATAACTACGCATTTTGTCGTCAATTTTGATATTCAAAAGACCCCCAGCATTTTGCATAGAATCGTGCATCATTTTTTGAGCAACAAGAGAGTGTTCATGTAAATTTTCAACGAGAATGGTTTTGTTTATAGAAAATCCCGACTCAACTGCAGCGTTACAGTGAGACAAGATGAGTACTGTAAGTAATTCACCAGATGAGTTGGAGAAAGAACTTTATTTTGTGAAATCAGTTGACAATTTTTATTATTGTTACCATAGAACTATGTCTATGATAACTGGATTCACTACAGTACTAATTTTATAACTTCACACAAATTTTTATATTCATCTTGTGTCAATTTAAAAAAGAAAATATCTAAACGGTCATCATTAGTGGAGAATGCCGAACAACATTCAAGGCATTTTTGGTTCTTAGAAAGAGCAATATATTCATCTTTCGCTCGCTCAGCTATTGCAGATGTGATCAAATCTCTATCATAAAAATATGTTATCATATTTCCATAGTACTCTTGCACGACGTAAGTGCGTTTTAACATATTTTTTGGGTTTAAACATGAAACATCACGAACAAAACTGTATTTTAAACAGCATCTTTCAAACAATTTTTTAAGCATTGCGACGTAAAATTCTTTACATTTTTTCACAAACAGAAGACGTTCTTGTTCAGTTATCTTTAAAGCTTTCTTGTTGAAAAACCAACATCAATTTTATCTAGAGGCAAAAAAATATGATTTTGACTGAAATCGATTTTTAACAATTTTTTGGAAGAAACAGAAGCAAACTCTTCTTTCAAAATCTTTTTTAACAAATACCTTACAATGTGGTCTAAATCTTCATATAAAAAATGTAGAAGTGTCTTATTTGACTGATACTTAGTCAAGAATGGTTCCAGTAATATAGCAACGGTATTAAAAGATGCAAGTTTTGCTTCCATACATCCATCTTGCAAAGATTTTTTAACGTTTGTAATTGACACGTTAGCGGGTAACTTATTTGTCTTATCGGAAGTAATATATTCCTTTATTGAAGCAAAAACTTCTAATGCTCTCTCGCTCGCTTTTGCGTTTTCAACCCATCTGATTTGACAGAACTTTAAAGTAAATTTTTCGCACTTTGTTATTGACTTAAAGTCAGCTCTACGTGCAGGTGAGTCCTTAAATAAATAATAAATTCTTCTCAAAAATTCGTTAATTTGCCACCGTACTTTCTTATGACCGGTTTGAAGGGCCCCATGAACAATATGCAATCCACATGAGCCAATTTCAATTAATTTAGATATATTATCGTCCTCATGAAGAAGAGAAAGGAATTTCCAAATAACTGATGGTCCATCCATTGAGACCCGTAGTAATTTATTCAGCAGCAAGTAACCCAAACCTTCGTTAAATTTTTGTAAAATATCAGCGTCTGAAGAATGTTCCATGAAGACAGAACCAAAATATCTTGTCTCAACTTTTCCACACTTCAAATCAAGATATCTTATAACGAGATCCATCTGACCTTTTTGGGCAATTTTATTCAATGCTTCATCAAAGCATATAACATATTTATCACATTTTTTTAGAACGGTCCATACACGATGGAATACGCCGCTTTGGCTGGACTCAGTCATTTTTTCAGGAATCTCACTGTCTGCGAACATCATTTTCATCACTGGGATATCTGCATGTAGTGAGTTAAGCGACTTATGTTTTACAATTACATTAAGCAGCCACAAAATTTCTCCATCAGTAACTTCATTTTTTAAAACACAATTTTCAAAAAATGTTCCAGCCCCTTGTGATGTAGATGCCGAGGCTTCTGAATTTGATGCCACACTCACTGGTGTTGGAGAAATAATTGATTGTTTATTGAAATTTAGGACACTGCTATTTTGGATTAAAGCAATTCTTTTTGTATGTTCAGCACTCTTAATATGACTAATAATAGCTTGGCGCCCCATATTGCTGAGTTCAAAAGCTTTTATACAAACATTGCAAAACGCTTGATGCTTGTTTTTTAAGACAGGTTTAATAATATCCGACCACTGTGGAGGATTTAACGCGGAATCAAGCCACGACAGATTGAAAGATGTTTTCTTGTGTTTGGCCATGTCATTACAGTACGGATTGCTAGTTGGGCAAATTAAACAATGTAATAATGCATGCTCTTTTTTATTTTAATCACCTTATCTTGCCAGATTAATTAAACGTTGTTTTAACAATCACGCACGTGTAAGCCAGCATTGCAACAGCGCGTTTTTTTAAGTTAAGTTAAAACGGACTTTACTAAATCAGGGTGACCGAGGGTCGACAACCCACCACATTACGGAAGATTTTGTGATGCATAATTTAGGCGACGATTTAACTAGTCAAATTTCTTTTGAAATATAAAATAATCGCAAAATCCGCAGTACTTAGTGTGACCACGAAAATAATTTTCCATGTAGTTATTGGATTTTCCCTGACTTTTTCAAAAATTGCAAAATTTCCCTGACTTTTCCAGGTTTTCCAGGTCGCTGAAAACCCTGCCCATATAGAAAGTCTATGCAGTCTGTTAGAAACCAACAAAATATTAAATTATATTGTGATGAAGAAAAGTTGCAGAAAGCGATAAACAAACCTAATTTTAAGCACAGAACAATATTTGGCAAACATCTGACAGCAGTTCATTAGGTATTGTTTAATAAACCGATTTATGTTGGGCAAGCCGTATTAGATTTATCGAAATTATTAATGTATAACTTCCATTACAATGTAATTAAAAAAGAATTTAACAAAAACATAAAACTTCTTTATGGAGATACTGATAGTTTTATTTGAAATTGAAAATGCCGATTTCTATGAATTTATGAAAAACAATCCCGACTATTTTGATACATCTGATTATCCAAAGGATCATCCATTATATTCTGATAAAAATAAGAAAGTAAAAGGGAAATTCAAAGATGAACTGAAATGGTATTAAGATATTAGAATACACAGGTTTAATGTCAAAAATGTGCAGTTACAGAACCAAAGATTCTTTTTCGAAAAAGTTAAAAGGTATTAAGAAAGCAGTATTGAAAAAAAAAAGTTTTGAAGATTATAAAAACTGCTTATTTAATCATAAAGAATATTTTCAGAAGAAAGAAAGTGATCATGAGTCATAAACATGACATTTCTACTGAAAAAGTAAAGAAAAAGTCTCTAGTTTGGAAAGATGATAAAAGACATCTTTTACCCAATTCTACAGATACATTAGCATATGGCCACGTAGTAGTATCATCATAGGTACTGTAAAGGTTTGATGTTTTGATCCTGGTCGACTACGCAATCCTTTGGTCCTTTGGTGACGGCGTTCATTTGGGGTTGGCGTTTAATACTTACTGTTGGCGCCACCACCAAAATTTACTAACCCTGTTGTAACACACGCGAAATATCGCTAATTAATATTCGGTGTAAATTAGCAGTGACCTTATGGCACTGAAAACTTTCTTAACTTAACTTCATCTGGAAGATAGTTAATTTTTATAAAAAATTATGGACCCAAATTTCTACGTTGTGTTTTGTTGTGTTAAAGAAAAGAAACTTATCGTAGCATCCAAATTCTAGTGAGGCCGTCTTGTGAAAGGAATGTTTAATGAAACAAATGGGCACACTTCACTTATATTTTATTAACAAATTTTCAATCATTGGTTATGGGTACGACCGTCAAAGTCCCAAACTGATTTTGATTAATTTAAAATGCGTTCCTTGTTCTCTAATAAGGCTCAAAATGTATCTCCTTAAATTTTGTGATTTCTAAGATTTTGATCAAAGCTTTTGCTTCTAAGTTGTTGATTAGTTGGCTTTTTGTCAGAGCATTGTGTGATTTCCGGTGTTCTATTCGTACGAGATTTGATGAGTGTTATTTTCACAGAAATTAATTATGAGTCGGAAAGAATTTGATTGTTGCAAGATTATGACTTTCAACGACTCATTTTGTAGCGAATTGTCACTTTGGAAGAAATTCGTGACTCAAATTTTGTCAATGGCTAACGTTACCGGAATCTGGTGTTGGTTGATGTCCCACGTGAATTCACGATTTGTGTTTGATCCGGACGAAGAAAGGAAAATCTAGACTCAGCGCGGATCAAACGAATGATAGCGAAACTTTATGAATTGTTTGGAAAGATGTCAGATATTTTGTGTTGTGCAGTCGAGAAGAAAATGTTCTAACTTTTCTTTCTAAGAAAATTTCAATGACAGAAACTGTAAAATCTGTTTACGATAAATTTTCTTTGCGGAATGGTGTTCTACAATAGAGCAGCCAGAAGGGTTGCATATTTGGCGGTTCGCATAGAAGTTACCCCTTTCACTGATAACACTAAGGTTTTGATTTTTGGTATGATAGACCCTCGCGACGGCGGCACGAGAAAAATATATTGTTCGGTGGGCTAATCGCCAGTCTGAGACTCGGTTTACTACCGCCGTGGGCGAGCACTGCGCAAATATGCCAAGCTCAAACCACACGGAAAGATGGGCACGTTAGGAGGCATAGGTGGAATGTTTGGTTAAAGGACCCAATATGCATTGCCACTTCTTTGTCGGACCAAATAATTAATTTAAATTTGTCATACTGTTAAAGATGGCCATTTTCGGCAGTGGTGTTCTAATTTCGGTGGCCAGTACCTGGCGTAAATTTGTAGTAATTAATGGTGTTGATGACATTATCAACATAGCAAAACTTTGCTGGAGCTACTCGCTCGTAATTTAGGTGGCAGGTTTTGATCGTAGTGTTCATCTCTAATCCTCTATTGTAGTTGATGGATTTTAATAACATCTGGATAAGTCTTTATGGACCAAACTCATAATTGTCGTACTAGCGTTCAAAAGAAATACAATGGTGTTAGATAGATGAGAAAATAATAATAATAATCAAAAATAAATCTCAGTGACATTAATGATCGTCTCAAAGTGAGGAAAAGTTAGAAAATAATGAAACGGTGTGAGACGATTAAACTCGGAGTATTATTTCTAGATTTGGAAATAATCGTCGGTGGTACTTGATTGGATAATCAAGTCAAAATTACGTAGAATAAACGTTGCGACTGCACGTGGAATTTAGTAAGATAATTAAATTAAATTAAGTTTGACTGGCAATCCTGATGAACTGGTCAACATAGGTTTGATGTCTCCCAGAACACCCTTGAAAGAAAGAAAGCTTGAAATGGACGAGGTGTTTAATAAAACAATCTTCAAGAATTGCATTGTCTCAAATATCCATCAGCAGCACAAGTTTAATCAAATAGATCTTAAACTTAGTAATGGTCAATGGTGGAAAATGTTGGAGTTTTTAGGCCAGGACTTCCAAATTGGCTCAATTACTCTTAAAATATATCTTCAAGTTTTGCTTCATTTTATAATAGTAAAGTAGCAATAAATGAAAATGTACTTAACAAGAGCAAGTACTACGATGAATAAGTTAATGCATTTGTAAATCTTGCCTTGAAGCCTTTGGAAACCTATTCTATAATAACCGAAATGTCAGCGGAAGATGCTTCATCACTTAAAGACAAACTGATTTCAAGGCCAATCGTCCAAGCAATACTGTCGAACATTTCTTCCTTGGAGACTTCAATAATAAAACCGAATATCAACGCTGATTTTGTCCGAAATAAAATCAGGTCAGTAAAGATTTACCAAGTACTACTTTTTAAACCGAACGAAACACTTAGAAGTGCTTGTCTTAGAGATGGTATACTCATCTGCGTCAAAAATGTTGCTGGGTTTTCCAACACCCCCAAGTATCGTGGTGATCTGTTGACCTTAGCGGCACATGAATTTTCTCATTATATTGTTCGCATACTTGTGAACGATATGAATTTTTCAAGTTCTTGGACGTACAGGATTAGTAGAGAGCCACGGTTCGATTTCGCCAGTGCACAGCTATTGGAAATTGGAAGGAACACTGAGCTGATATTATTTGATGGTGTGCAACCCAACTGGTTTCTCTCCAGCCTCTGTATTTCTGGAACGTATTGATTCTAATGTCTCCTCGCTATCAATAATTATGAAGAAGGAACAAGCTGAATTAGGACTGTTGGAGCGCCGTCCGTCCTCATTTTTTGGGGTAAACATCATGCCAGAAAATTTATTGATGTGTTAATTAGAAAGTATGAAAGCAACCCAATAAATCGTTAAGTGGATTCTAAATTTGAGGTTTCTCAAAATTCAATTCGAAAATTGTTGTTTCTGGTGGATTTCTGGTCTCAGCGGTGAAATTCAATTGTCGTTTATGATTCAGTCCTTAAATTTCGCATTTTGTTTAGTGTTGTTTATTGGGTTTGCAGTAATTGTTGTTTTGTGATGTTTAGTTTATAGATTGGTGAGATGCAAACTACAAACTGTTTAGCATTCGATTGGTGTTTAAGTTTCGTGTCACTCCTTGGTGCAGACGAAAGAATTGAGAATCCTTCTGGCCTAATTACCACGGTAGTCCACAAAGATAGACGAATAACGGAATTAACATTTTTATGACTTTGAAATAATAAATAGTCAAAATTAAAAGTCTATTACTCCTATCATCCTTCTTGTATTCATTGTATAACCCATTTCAGGTAGGTATGTAGTAAGTACTCATCAACCATTTGCCATTTACAATTTTAATAGGAAAAGTTTCTTTTAATGAAATGGAGGTAAAATCTCGTCTACTTTTCAAAAAGAAAAAAATTATCAAAATATTTTGAATGGTTCTAGAGTCAAGTGGTGATTAATAGAGATCACTGGTTGGTAATAATTGAAGCTTACTGCTACAGCCACAATGCTAAACGCATATCACTCGTTTTATGTTGGGAATGAACAAAAATCAGATACACAAATGTAACCACAAATCTGCTACATTGATAGTGACAGTAACGCCCGCCGTAGGGTACCATGGTTGAAAACACGCTTCTAATGCATTTTTGGCGATATGATCTGGACGGAATGACTAGCCACTTGATATACCAGAACGTGGTTACTTCAATCCATGATGCCACAATAAATGCATTCATATTCATTCGCTTATTTGGTCAAGAGTCGACCTTTAGTCGATTGTAAATAGGATGCACAGAACAAATTATGTTCAATGAAACAGTAAATTAAACACATTATTAGACACGTTTTCTCATTTCAATTAAAATTTGTCATCAAATGTCCAAAACCTTGTCAAACTGACGGAGATTTTGAAAAACAGAATTTTTAGCGGGCATCGTTGATCCATGTCAATTATAAATGAATCTAAGGTATCTAGGCACCATTGACAACTGTATATTGGACTGCCTGACTTTTTCTACAATATCAAAAAATTAACTATAGCATTCTTGAACCGGAGGCCCCCTTATGGAATTCAACCCTTCAGGCCCTCAGGTAAATCCAGCGAACATGACCGCGAGGAGGGCGCAGGCACCCTGTGCCCTCCGACCAACATTACAAACGTAAGAGTCCCTACGAAGCGTCGACCGGCTGTCATCCGCACTCCAAACCACCGCGGATAGAGGGTAGCACCAATCCGACGCTAACGTAGATTTATTATTACCAGATGCAGCCATACGGCCAAAGGTTCAGCAAGACGTCCATTCTATCGCTATCTCTATCAATGCGTACATTTTGTATAGCGCTATCCTTTAGAGAGGTACTGTCAAACGAATTTGTTGAAATTTATGAGTTTTTATTCATTTTCTTACTAATTGCACGGTAAGACGATCCATTCTTGTGGTCCAAAAAGTAAATTCTACTTACGATTTTAGTATTAACTTCATTTTAACGTTGTTGGCTAAAATTTGACGGGTTCCACTGATAATACAAAATCTCCTCGAAGTATCGTGAAATGTGAAAGAAACAACTGCGGGCATCGCTGTATAAGTTATTCGAAGCATTTAGTACGAAATATTACCAAATAATTGTAAAATTAACAATTATTCAAATGACATTGAGCACGCGCAGTCTCTTGTCTTGACCGATTTGGACCGATTCGTCGAGTTACGACACACGCTAATGTGATAAAAAGAAATAAACAATTGGCATGGTTGAAGTTAGAAAGAGATGGAGAGATGTACCAATTTCTTTGATATGTTTTTTAAGAGCAGACGTACGTTTCTAATAGAATGACTTTATCTGGTAATAATAAATCTATGGACGCTAATGGCTGCCCAAAGCCATCTGAGATTTATACCCGCGTAGCGTCTATAAAGCCGTCTCATTCTGCTATAAATGCGTGCTCAGTCCGTAGGCCATGGAGTCCGAATTGTAGAGACACCTATCGAGAATTTTCGAACTAAACAATTCTAGCGGCAAGTCTTACTGTTCGCCGCAAATTTCAAATTTCTGCTACCACTAGATGGAGCAAAGATTCGAGTGGCTTCACCCATCTTGGCGAGAGAACGTTTCTTCTTGCGCTTGACCACGCGACAGTAAAGACGTGCCGCCACATTTCGTTTCATTTTCATGTAGTTGTTTTGTTTTATTATTAAACTGTAAAATTTAAATCTCTTATTATTGGTAACGACTCCAAAGAACTAAGAACGTTACATTGATGACCTCGACGTGATCAGTAGCGAGAAAAGTGAGTTAAGTGAATTTTGTGCGCAAGAGACCGTCGCCATTTTAGACGCCATCAAATTCTAACACTGAACATCAGAAAGACATGGCGGAGGAACAAGAGCGGTCCCAAGTCTCAGCGGCATCCTTCTCATTGCCTCCATTTTGGCCAGCCAAGCCAGAACTTTGGTTTTCCATGGCTGAGGCCAAATTCTCAATTGGTAAAATAACAAAGGAAGAAACGAAATTCAACCACGTGCTGACGATACTGCCACCGGAAGTCGCATATGAAGTCTGCGACGTGATAACGAAGCCGAACGCAACGGGGCCCTACACCGTTCTGAAAACGGCAATTATTGAAAGACTTGCGTTGTCGAAAACACAAAAGCTTAAGCAGCTTTTGAGCGGACAAGAATTAGGTTCAAGAAAGCCATCGCAACTCTTGGGACACATGAAAACGCTGGTCCAAGACAGTGGTTGTGTCAGTAATATAGCTTTAAAAGAGCTATTTTTACAACAAATGCCTTGTAACATTCAACCGATTCTAATGTCGTTGACAGACACTAGCCTGGAGAAAATGGCAGAGATTGCCGACAAAATCTTAGAATCAACACCACCTGTAAGTGTCTCTGCAGTCAAAGAAGAGGCAGCAGGGAGCAACCTGCAGCCATCCACATCCGAAGTCATAAACAGCGTTCTCCAACTACTAACTAGAATGGAAAAGATGTTGAGCAGCAATAATGGCGGAAGAAGGCAACAGCGACATTTTGACAAAAGAGGGCGCAGTAGGTCACGCAGCAAACCAAAAGGTGACAGTAGTTGTAGTAGCAGTAATAACAACCTCTGTTGGTACCACGAGAAATTTGGGGATAAGGCAAGAAAATGCACCCCCTCTTGCAATGCGCCAAAAAACACACAAGCGGGCCAGAAGTAAGGGCAGCTTCTGTGGCCCAAGCATCGTCACGTCGCTTGTTCATCATGAATTGGACATCCAAAACTCAATTTTTGGTGGACACCGGCGCAGACATAAGCATAGTGCCCGCGAAATTTAAAAGACTCTGTGCGCGCAACAGCAACTTAAATCTTCACTCGGCTGACGGTTCCACAATATCAGTGTTTGGTGAAGTGAAATTGACACTCAATTAGGCTTGCGAAGAGACTTTGAATGACGCTATAATTGGTGCCGACTTTTTAGGACATTTTAGACTCACGGTGTACGTGCGAAATCAAAAACTGTGTGATTCATCCACATCGTTAAGTGTGCAAGGAAAACTTAGAACAACGAGCCAAACGGGGATACACGCCATTTTTGACGGCGCACAGGCACAGTACCAATCAATTTTGCGTAAGTATCCTGATACAATTCGAGCAGTGCCGATTCTCCGCGAAACAAAACACAAAGTGTTTCACCACATCCAAACCAAGGGCCCACCCATTTACAGGAAACCCCGACGTCTTCCAGCCAAAAAAACTTTTGAAGAAATGCTCCGCGGTGGTATTATTCAACCTTCCTCGTCTCCATGGGCCAGTCCTCTACACATGGTTCCTAAATCTGATGGAACCTGGAGACCATGCGGTGATTACCGAAGGCTCAACCACGTGACTATCCCCGACAGATACCCAGTACCTCACATACAGGATTTTAGTCAAAATTTGCGGGGAAAGACAATATTTACATCGATAGATTTGGTTAAAGCGTACTTTCAGATTCCTGTCCATCCTGCAGACAGGCCAAAAACAGCAATTACTACGCAATTCGGACTATTTGAATTCATTAAAATGCCTTTTGGTTTACGCAATGCTACCCAAACTTTTCAAAGATTTTTAAATAGTATTTTTCAGGGCTTAGACTTTGTGTATGCATATGTTGACGACATTTTAGTTGCCTCAACAATGAGGCGGAACATTTACAACATGTCGAAGAAGTTTTGAAGAGACTAAGCAATCATGGTCTGGTAATAAATCCAAAGAAATGCACTTGTGGAGCAAAAACTTTAAAATTTCTTGGAGTTAACCTCTCGGCAGATGGTGTCAAACCACTTTCAGACAAAGTAGACATCATCAACAACTTTCCAGAACCAAAGACTACTAAACAATTACAACGATTTCTTGGTCTGATCAATTATTTATTATCGGAGATGGATACCGCATGCATCTGCTATTCAAGCGCCATTGAATGATCTTTTGAAAGGTTGTATGAAGAAAGAAACACCCATCGCTTTAACGGAACACGCACTAGAAGCATTCAACAAATGCAAATCTGCTTTAAGTGACAAAGCGATGCTCACATATCCATCAGCAGACAGTAAATTGAGCCTAGTTTGCGATGCTTCCGACACAGCAATTGGCGCTGTATTGCAACAAGAGATGCGTAAGCATCAAGCTCCAATTGCCTTTTACTCAATGAAGTTAAGTAAGTCAGAACAAAAATACTCAGCCTATGATCGCGAGTTATTAGCCATTTACAAAAGTATTCTCCATTTTCGTCATCTACTGGAAGCCAGAAGTTTTACAGTTTACACCGACCACAAGCCACTTACATATGCGTTCGACCAAAAACCAAAGAAATGCACGCCTAGACAATGTCGACAACTGGACTTAATCTTTCAATACACCACCAACATCCAGTACATAAAAGGTTCAGACAACGTTCCAGCAGATGCATTATCCAGAATATCGCCAGTGAAACAATCCACCATCAACATTCAATTAAGTGAAGAACAGAACGCAGATCCGGAACTCGAAACTTTGAAAAGAAATCCCAAATTCGACTTCACTAAAAAACAAATACCCCCGTCTCCAACAGTGCTATGGTACGCGACGTCAAATGGACATCGATTGTATGTTCCAAAAAGTTTTAGAAGGAAGATTTTCGACAGTACCCACAACCTCTCTCATCCAGGAGTGAAAGCCACAGTGAAACTAATCACAGCCAAATATTTCTAGCCGCATGTGAAAAAAGAAATCAAACGATGGACCCAATCTTGCCTACTGTGTCAAAATTTGCAGACACACACACGCTGCACTCAGTACCTTTACAAACTCAGATGCTCGATTTTCCCATATACATCGCAGGGCCCCTGCCCATTTCACATGGAAAACAATATTTACTAACCATGATAGATAGATTTTCCAGATGGCCACAAGCAGTCCCAATCCCGGATATCACCGCTGAGTCGTGTGCCGAAGCAGTCCTGCACAACTGGATTTGCAGATTTGGTGTTCCAGAGAGGCTAACGACAGAGCGTGGAACACAGTTTGAGTCCCAACTCTTTGCCTCCCTCGCCCATATCACAGGCATTCACAAAATCCGAACTACTGCTATCATCAAAGCAGCAATGGCCTGGTTAAAAGATTCCACAGACGACTGAAAGTTGCACTAAAGTGTCAAAACAGTGAATGGACCGATGCACTACCACTAGTACTATTAGGTCTTCGAAACGAAGTAAAAGAGGAATTAGCAGCCACGCCATCCGAACTGGTGTACGGAACGACACTCCGACTTCCAGCAGACCTAATTGACACCACCGCCTCAGCTATGCAATCTCCCACAGAGTTTGGAAAACGCCTAAGGCTGAAGATGCAACAAGTCAAAGGTGCCAACACTTCCTGGCATGGTACTCCTTATGTATACATTCCCAAAGACTTATATAAATGTCAATATGTATTTGTACGGGTCAACTCGACCAAAAAACCGCTACAGCGTTCATACAACGGCCCATACCAAGTGATTTCCACTAGTAACAATTTTTTTACTCTCATGGTCAATGGCAAGAAAGAAGTAATTTCTATCGATCGACTGAAACCCGCGTACATTGAAGTGGAAAAACTCCAAAAAGAAACGACGCAATCCTCATCAAATCAGGTGCAAAGCAGTTCCCAATCACACCAGCCAACGGTGTCGCCACAACCACGTAGTTCAACAACCACCAGATGTGGTCGGAAAGTCAGATTTCCTGCCAGATATTGTCAATAACTAATTAGGTTGCTTTTTTATCTTGCACGGTCACGTATAATTAACTATTATTTCTAAGTATAATTTTTATTGTAATCGCTCGACCCTCACTGGAAAGGGGGTAATGTAGCGGCAAATCTTACTGTTCGCCGCAAATTTCAAATTTCTGCTACCACTAGATGGAGCAAAGATTCGCCACATTTCGTTTCATTTTTATGTGGTTGTTTTGTTTTGTTATTAAACTGTAAAATTTAAATCTCTTATTATTGGTAACGACTCCAAAGAGCTAAGAACGTTACACAATTGTCAAAAATTCAAATTACATTTCGTATTCGCGCTATACCTTTTAAATCTTATTTCATTTAAAAATGGTAAAAATCTGCATTTTATGCAAGAATAAAAGTCCCCCGGTTTTTTGACGTACCATGTGACAATGAGGTACGAATTAAATGGATAAACTTTTTTAAAAACAATTACGGTAAAACACGCATTACTGAGAAAATAATTATAAAACTGTAAAAAATTATTATATAGGTATAGGGTATTACTACGTTTAGCGACTATGCAGTAGTCTGCAAAAAGCATTTCGAAAGTACATGTTTAGAAAAGACACAAACCTGTGTCGCCTTATCTCTGGAACCGTACCCACCATAACTAAGTATTTTAGAATTTATTATTCCTTTACTATTAATTACAGAGCACAGTACAATAAGCAAATACAATTTGTTTTAACCGGAATTATATTTATTTAAGGAAACCAATTCAGCTGCACCTCCCACTCCTGACAATCCTATTCAAATTCATGGTACAATAGATCCTGGTTTTGTCCCAGAGTTTCCTTCTTCCTCTGCTGATATCATTGCACTCCAAGAAAAACTGACTTTCGAATTATAGAAGGCAAATAATAAGTATAACCGTTGTTCATCAAAATTGCAAACATTGAAAAATAACATGAAAAAATATGACAAAAGCATTGAGCAGATGCATGATGATGCAGAGCACGGTGATGAGAAGGCCATAGTATTACTGGATATTGTTCAAAATTATAAATACCAGTTACCTAGGTGGTATGAATTGACTGTACGGATGTGTACTGTATGGAAATTTTGTTCCCCAAAGGGCTATCAATTTTGCCGCAAACATCTCATCAAGTTACCCTCTAAATCTACCATTGCTAGATACTTGGGTCATTTCCACGGTCAAAATGATTTAATCAAAGAACGGTGGAGAAATAGCTAGTTTTGAACACCCTACTGAAAAGATATGTTCATTAATTCTTGATTACATGTTCATTAAAGAAAAAATGCATTACAGTAGAAGTGAAGATTGCATTTATGGAGTTGATACTACCAACACAGTTCCTATTGGTCAAAACCCTGAAATTGCAAACAAAATGTTATGTTACGTCATTCACGGATTGTCGACAAGGTTCACCATACCAATTGGATATTTTTTTCATAAGTCCTGCCAAGCCCCCGAGTTGTACCAATTACTCATACATTTTTGCCACAACTACCTGTTTCGGTTGCAGACCCCTCAGTTGAACAAGGAGAAAATTCATTGGAGCTTATAAAATTAACATTCTGTCCAGTATTAGCAGACGAAGAAGCTTTTATGATTCCGCAACGAAGGATTTGTCGTAATCCATACGTGGTTCCTCGAGCATCGAAAACGTTGCCTCCACCGAATCTGAGCTGAACGACTGTGTCAACACATAATAAAAGCCAACTTGTTCTAGGAGAAAACGAACGCTTTTTCCGATGAATTTCAAAACATGTGCTGTTTCTGTTGTTAAAGCCTGCAATCCAGCACCCACTGAAGTAGATTGAATGTCGTCAATATAGTCTGGAAATGTTACACTCAACCAGTGGAGACGTTCATCTGATATATGAGCCTAGGGTGCAATGTTACTACCCAACGAGTGAATGTATCGTCGCTTACTGGAAACGGAATCGTTTCCGACCGCTACGGACAGAGGGCATCACAAACTCCCAATGGAGGGACCAATGCGCCACCAGAACCAGAAAAGCGCCATCCGCAACAACCCCCCACATCGAGCTAAGACAGGTACCGAGACCAGAAAGCCCCAGTTTCGGACCAACAACGATGCGCCCTTAGGGGGACGAAGAGCCCCCACAGAAGTACGACGCGAATGGGATAACTCCGGAGCACCAGTCTCCAAGTAATCACCGGAAACGAGAGGCCACCCAGCGGAAACCCAGGGACCAACAGTCGGGTCGAAACCTGACCTATATACCCCACCGGGCGGATTAGATCAACCGGAAGTCAAGCGTTACACTGCACTAGGCGCCTCCTAAGCGACGAAGGATGGAAAAAAAAAAGTGAAAAGGCAACTTACGGCCCCCTGAGATAATTCGTCGACTGGCCAGAGAAGAAAGAGAACCCTCGACGGAACAACATCGCGAGGGCAGAACCGAAACCAGCGCAGAAGCGAGAGAAGCGAAGCCACACGACGGCGCCGGGATTCAGACCAGACCACCGAAATTCCATCCAAGTCTCCACAAGACACACCGGAGGCTAACATCGGCCGGTTACCAGACAGTCGCGACCTTCGACAACGGTCCCGACAGATCCGCACCATCCACGGCAGAGGAAGAACCCACGAGGGAGAGGAACATCGCGGAGGCAGAGTTCGAGCCAGACGGATACGACGTTACCACGGGGTCAACGTCGTCGCAGCCCCCTTTCGACGTCACGACGCCCCGACCGGTAATAATACTAACGGTCTGTTCATACTAAAGAGGGTTTGGTCTTTGGTATGATCAGTAGCCGAACGTAAAGACGGAAAATAAGCTAATAAAATGTCGTTTATCGGTACTTTCGTAATGAAATGTGGTTGTTAAAAAAATAAATAGGTGAAAATAGTATATTAAAATACAAGTTGCAGAAGGCATCTATTCAAGCACGAACTTGAAATTCCGAAATGAGCGGCGTAGTGGCGAGTGGAGGTACAAATGAGTGCTTGAAAGACCTTCTGCAACGAGTGTTTTATACTATTTTTTCTATTTTGCCACTTTAAATCATTTTATAAATTAAAAAATTAAAATTTTCCATCTAGGGAATTTTGCGGAGGTTGGTGACATTTATGGCCATGAAAAAAAAAATTATAAAATAAAATAAGTCGAAACCCCGGTATGACAAAGAATTTAAAAAGTTTGAAGAGTGGTGCCGGGAAAATAAGATCGAAAGAATCTCCGAAAATATTTTACTTGTCTATTTTGATCTTCAACGCCCAAAGTATAAGTCATCGACTTTATGGGGGATTTATTCAATGCTCAGATCATGTCTAAGTGTATATAAGAATGTAGATATATCAAAATACAATAAACTACAAGCACTTCTGAAGAGATCAGCTCAAGGTTATACACCAAAAAAGTCTGAAATTCCAGAAGAAGATGATATTCATAAATTTATTAAAGAAGCAAATGACAACATATACCTGGCAATAAAAGTAAAACTAAATTTGCTTATTTATATGTATTGTAACTTTATATCTGATAAACTTTTAGATTATCTTGATAATGAGTTATAGTGGGGCCTGTAGGCGAGAGGAGCTAACAAATTTATCCATTGAGGATATTGAATACAAATCAGATTGCATCATGGTATCCATACCTAAAACAAAAAATTATGTTCCAAGACAATTTCTAATAACCGATTCAGATTGGATTAATTTAATTAAAAAATATGCGAACTTGAGAACCAAAAAAGTGACACATAAGCGTTTTTTTTTGACTTATCGTCGTGGGTGTTGTGTCAATTCACCAATTGGTATTAATTCTATGGGGAAAGTGCCAAAAGAGATTGCAGTTTTTCTCAAGTTGGCAAATCCTGAACGTTTTACGGGACACTGTTTTCGAAGAAATGGTGCTACACATTTAGCCAATCATGGGAGTGACTTGTTAACTATTAAACGCCATGGAGGCTGGAAATCTTCAGCTGTTGGTGAAGGTTATGTTGACGCTTCCATAAATAAAAAAATTAAAGGGTCACAAATGCTTGGATCTAAGCAAGCTAATTTAGCCATACCTGGATGTTCTACCAGCTCAAAACAACAGCCCGATTAGAGCACAAACGAAAAGATTTCTGTTATAGGCAGCAATAACATTCAGCAAAATATTGTATCAGATCAGAATTTACATGGTGTCACTATTAATTTGCAAGACACATCGCATGTAATTGTTAATATTTATAATAATTGTACTTTTCACGGCAATAATTTGAATTAAACTTGTGTTTTATTGATCTTTATTAATTTGCTTCGTTTTTTGAAGTTTGACATTTAACCTTGTTGACAGTTCGAGTTCAATGCTACCAACATCAATACAGTAAATTTTACTGTCCATTCTAGTACATGACCTAATTATTCTAAGACTCGAATGACGTCATTTGTGTGCTAGAATATCCCTATTCTAAACGCAAAATAAAAAAAAAGTTGTTCTCATGCTGAATGTTTTAAAATAAAAATTGTAGCACGACTATTTTTTGTATCTCCTGACGCATTTTTTTGAAGATGACTGAATACATTATCTAGCAGGTTTATTAAAATTAATAAAATTTTGACAACTTTACGGCAGGTATAAATAGACATTCCCTCGGTCGATTTTATTATTTTCTGATCAAAATGTTTAAAATTGCAAAACATTTTTGGCCGATTTTTCTTTCAATATAAGTTAGTTGGTGCTTGTGAGTTGGGGTTTCATTCAATTCACCAAAAACTATTTTCTATTTTTTTTTTACATTTCAAAAGCTGCGAATTAAACATCGTGTTAAAGATAAATATAATTGCAATTCGCTAATTGAGCTTCTGTAAACCGTTTCAGTCAAAAATGTCACTTTAAAATCAAACTGATTTGATTTCACTTAAATATTTGATAGCGAATGCAACGGGTTAATATCACAAAATAAAAAAAAAACAATTTTAGTAAGTAGTTGTGTTACAAAAACAAATTATAAACACACACGTTTTACATGATGCTAACGTTGTACGTTAGCATCATTACTTAGGTAAACTTAATAATAAGTTTTTTAGGCAATGTAAAATCGCATAAAATCGTCGTAAATATTATGTCTAGTATTCAATTAAAAAGTAAAATTCAATTAAAATTTAAAAAGTATTGATTGTTAATCAGAATAAGAACAATTTCTATAACAGAAAAAACAAAAACATAAATTCAGAAAATTGCCTAACCTGTAAATAACAATATACCACGTGTTGGCGTGGGTCAGGATTCAGTTATTCGATTTACTTTAATTTTAGACACAACAGAATGTCAGAGGAATTATATTTTACATATAACATTTAATAAATATCACGACATTTTACTAACCTCGTAAGAACAATTCAAAATACTCACCAACGGGCAACGCACTGGGCGATGTTAAAATCCAAGCTGTATTTATCGACTGAAACAGCGTCGCATGCGTAGCGCACTGCAATATGCGATACTTTTATTCTCCTCTAGATGGCGCTATTTGCGTTCTATAAACATAGATATATTGTAACTAGATAAAGTATTCCTATTAGAAACGTACGTCTGCTCTTAAAAAACATATTACTGAAATTGTTACAACTCTCCATCTCTTTCTAACTTCAACCATGCCAATTGTCTATTTCTTTTTATCGGTCCAAATTGGTCATGACAGGAGACTGCGCGTGCTCAATGTCATTTGAATAATTGTTAATTTTACAATTATTTGGTAATATTTAGTAGAAACCACATTATTTTTGTAAAAGTTCACAATTTTCTGGACGGTTGGATATGGGATTTTGGTTTTGGATGACTGCATCTTTTTACACTTTAAAGTCGATATAATTTGAAGTCGTTTAGAATGTTTAGACCGACATAGTACACAATGATTTTTGGAAACTGTCAACTTCCTGTTTACAAGACAGAGCATAAATGTCAACTTTGACAAGAAGTAATTTAGATTTAGATTTTTATTTCAACTCTGTTGCGATCGAATGACATCACAATCAGGTAAAGAACTAAATTTTTAACCAACAGTACTGACCAAATGAACTTTAAAGGAAGCAAGAGCATTGAGCCTACACTGACTAGAGGTACCTATAGTCCTTATAATAATTAGAATGAAATGGTTCTTCCAGATGTTGAAAACGCTGACTTTGAAACTGCTATATCTGCAACAAAATTCGGCAAGTTTAACATTTTTTTAATGTTTCTGTCAATTTCAGCAGTTTGGACTTCTGTGTTTGAAACAACAACGATGTCATACGTGTTTCCGGCAGCTCATTGTGATTTAAACTTATCACTAAACGACAGAGGAGCTCTAAATGCTATCACATTCGTTGGTACGTGAAAAATATCTGTATGCATCTATGTAGATATTTTTGTTGTCAGGAATGATATCAAGTGCTTTCATTTGGGGATTTTTGTGTGATACCCTAGGGAGGAAAAAACTGTTGGTAGCTGGGTATTTCATGGATGCAACGTTTGTGCTTATGAGCGCGTTTTCTCAAAACTATACGCTCCTACTAGTTTTTAAATTTTTTGGAGGTTTTATGTAAAGTGAACCAAATGCTATGGTGGATACATAGAAGTGTTATTTACAGCATCAATGGCCCTTTTTCTGCTCTCGCAGCTTATTTATCTGAGTTCCACTGCGCTAAATACCGCTCCAAAGTGGTGTTATTGCGGGGAATGATCTTAAGTACTGGAACCAGTGGCGTAGCGAAGGGGGGGCGGGAGGTGCGGCCCGCCCCGGGCGGCACTTTTTAGGGGGCGGCAAAATTTCACAGTAAATAATAAAATATATTTTGTAAATGTTTGAACCATTTCATATTTTTAACGCAACTATAAATTCGGACCGATTGAAAAGAGCACGGAATTTTTATTACTTATTCTGTTACGAATTCTGGGAATCCCCTTTCTTTGAATGATATTTTGTAGCGAATGGACACACCGTCTATTGGATTGTTTATGACTTATAAACAGCGAGAATGACTTCTATTACATATATACTTAGTTCAATATTGTTTATTATGTCCCTTTAAGAAAGTACGTGATGCTTTGACAATTCAAAGAAAGTTTTATTCATGGATTTTCAGTTGTTTAGTTCACACTGTTTTTGTGCAAATAAGTACGTGTAGTGGTTATGAAATTATTGGATGACTTTGTGAAAATTTGAATTTTCCGTTACGTGTACCTACATTCATCTGTGTGAGTATTAAATATTTTATTTATGTAATTGTATGTTGGACTGTCTGATATATTGTTCAAGCTTTAATTTATTAAAATCCGGCCATGTACGAGTTTTACACTCGCATACCCAGGGTTCCGAACAAATATTTACGGTTTTCAAATTTTTGCCTATAGATAGATGTGCTGTAAAATATACCTAGTTTTTGAAATGTTCGATAGCTTCTTTTATAACTCTAACTTTTATCATTACAATTTTTTTTAAATTTAGCATCAAAAATGAAATGAGTAAAAGAAAGTGGGGCATCTTACCGTAATAAGAGTAATTACCCACTTAAAATTAGGGTTGACCTCGACGATCGACATGATTAAATAATACTTATATACCTATTATATCAATGGTTAAAGTAAGAATTTTTGTATTAATAAACGTGATTGTAAAACAAATAAACTTTTTTATTTAAAATCTAACCTGTATAATGCAAAATAATGATTGTATATAATGTATAGGATACATTAAATTGAAATACCTAATTAAGAGGGCGGCAAAATTGTCTTCCGCCCCGGGCAGCCGATACCTACGCTACGCCACTGACTGGAACTCTAATGCTGCCATTGTTAGCATGGGCAATTTTACCGCAACAAATTAACATAATCTTGTTGGAAAACAAAATACGTAAGTCAGTTAACCAAGATACCACTTATTAGTAATACTTCAGTTTTACGCTCCTGGAACATATTTTTGTTAGTATGTGCCCTTCCCGCTTTGATCGGAGGAGTAACATTTATTTTCATGCCAGAGAGCCCAAAATTTTTAATGACTGTTGGACGTAACGAAGACGCTCTGGAAGTTCTACAAAAAGTGTTCATTTTAAACACTGGGAAAAGTAAAACGGATTTTCCGGTAATCTTCGAACTTACAAGAACTTTCGTAAACTGTCCCAATCTAGATTAAAAGTTTAGTAAACGAAATTGAACAAAACAAAGATTCGAAACATGGTGGACATATTACCGCAAAGAGGACAAAGAGTGAAGCGCTACGAGAGGGATTTCAACAAATTAAACCTCTGTGGTTCCCTCCTCATTTAAAAAACATCGTTTTAGTGTGTTTGATGCAGTCATTTCTCATGTTAACGTAAGAAGCTTTTTTCTAATTCGCTCTTATTAATGCACTCATTTTGAAAGCATTCAAAATCTAGTTTGGTTGGTAACATACATTAGACGAAATGTCAAACGTCTGTCTGAGTATATGATTACAATTTTAAGCCAGATAAGGAGAATTTTTATTTACAGAAAATAACCGTGACATTTTTTACAATTTGCCGTATTTTTAGCAAAGTGCAGAAAATTTCTTTGGCACTCATTTTGTAACTACACTTGGAAAAAACTACAATTATGTCTAGACTATTCTTATTCAAGTCTAAAATGTCAACTTTGAAATAAAAGTTTCACCAACTGTCACAACATTCCCTGAGTTGTCAAATTTGATTTTATGTGTTAAAAACTGTATTTTATAAGTAAATTAGAAAAAATGGCATACAAAACTCGTTAATGAAACTTACAAGCAGTTTTTTTTTACCAGGGCTCGTGTCTTAATATAAGTTTTCTATATTATTTTTTTAACACTTGCTTAATATAATTTTTTACATTCTGATTTTGTAGTGTTAACACATTGAGACTGTGGTTTCCACAGATATTCCAGGCTATCAGTGATTACCAATATTATCACAATGGAAGTACTGATAGTCTTTGCAAAATGCTTGACGTTCTAAAACCATCAAAACAGCCAAAATCTTCGTGTCATGTTGTAAGTTTTCTTTAAGTATTTAACCACAATAGTCTTTTTTTCTAGAATTTCTCGTCTTCTGTATATTTGAGTACAATGACACTTGCAGCTGTTACAATGGCAGGTTACATAGTTGCTACTTCTTTGATAAACAAAATAGGAAAAAAGACTCTCTTAGGTAAAACTGCATTACTTTATCCTTTTTTTTAGAAACTTTTTCAAACGACTTGGTAAAATTTCAGTTATTAGTTCTGTAGACACTTTTTTTTATTTTTAGCTTTTTTGTTATTTTTTCTTTTTTTGTTCTATTTTTGAAAAGTGACTAAAAGTGTAACCAAGGTCTCTTACAATTTTAGAAACTCTTACAATAGTCAGGAGTTTGCGCAATGTCGATCTATTTCGCCCAGAGTACGGCTGTGGTTCTTGCAATATCTTCATTATTTCTATCAATGGGAACCATAGGCGTCAACGTTATCATCTCAATTGTCGTGGATTTATTTCCGACATTCTTAAGGTATCTAATTTTGCACCAGATATGATATTTTAAATCTTATGTTACAGAGCTGTTACAATATCATTTGTGATGATGTTTGGTCGATCATCATCTATAATTGGTAATTTAATATTTCCGCTGTTGTTAAAATTGGGCTGTGCGCCTTCATTTTTCACAATTGGATCTTTTATGATTGGTAATATCTTACTTTATTTATATTTTGTTGAGATGATATTTTCTAGCTTGTTCAACGCTTACAATTCTATTGCCAAATACTGATTTAATAGCTTTACAGTGAGGATTTGTGGGTGAGTTGAACGTTTAATGCAAGAACAAGATAAAATACCAAATATTTGTTTCATTTGTAGTTGTGTGAGACAAAAAAGCGAAAACCAAAGTACATACAATGAAACAAAAAAAAAACAATAAAATAAATAAAAAATAAATGATCAAAACAATAATTGATTTAAAAAAACAGATTTTAAATCAACTAAAGGAAAAATTACAAATGTGAGTAGGAAAACTGAGAGGAAAAGGGAAATTATGTTAAAAAAAATAAACACAACAATTGAAAAATGAATAAAAGGAAGAGTCATTATTATTATTATTTTTGTTGTTATTGTTATTGTTGTTATTATTGTTATTGTTCTTGTTGTTGTTATTGTCATTGTTATTCTTATTTTTGTTATTTTTATTATTATTATTATTATTATTATTATTATCTATTATCATCGTCATCGTCATCCTCATCGTCATCTCGTCATCATCATCTTCATCATCATCATCATCTTCATCATCATCATCATCTTTCAAATATTATTTAAACAGAGCTAGAAGAGGACCAGAAAAGTCAGACATTTTTAACGTCAGAAAGCTACGTGGTTGATTATCACAACATTTTGTAAAACCGCTGTGTGAACTTGATCTTGAAGAGAGTAGCTTTCAAAACATGTTGATGAAATTTAGCTAGGTTTGAATGCGTTAATGAACTATTACCAAACCCGAAATCTACAAACTTTTTTCGGTTGGTAACACATATTGCACGAAATGTCATAGGTCAGTGTAAGTTTGAAATTACAGTTTTTGACCAGATACAAAAAAAAATTATCGGGAGCAAATAAACCGTGGCATTTTTTGAAATTTGCCGTATTTCTCGCGGAATTCTGAATTAATTTTGCAATTTTGTTTATTAGTTATTTGAATTAACAATTACCAACTGTCCTCAATTACCAAATTTGATTTTATTTGTAAAAAGAAATGAATTTAATACACCAATTAGAAATAATAAAAAACTTTATAAAATAACTTCATAACCTAATAAAAAGTTCGACTGTCTGAATATAAGTTTTATACAAATAGTTTTTTACTATACTAATTTTTAATTTGCTGTTAACGCACGTTTCGAATGCGTTAATAAACTATTATAATACGGGCGTATGAAAATAGCTTGGAAAACCTTAGCAATAAAATTGAACACTTTTGTGGGGTCTAAGGCGGGTGAGCTGAGGTTTTATAGTGTTTTAAGTTTTTTTTTTGTTCTCTGTTGACTTCTTTTCCCTTTTTTCATTTTTTATCTTGAATGTCTTTCTTCTGAAGTGGCTAGTACAGTCTTTGTTCCAAAGTATAACAGTGGCGTTGATATTTTGTACAATTAAACCAGGAAACGAAAATCGCAAGCGATTTATTTTGAAATTCCAACAGTTAAGAATTGTTATTTTATATAAGAATTTTTGTTTTAGTACGGTTAAATAATCTTTGAACTATATTTGAACTTTCTGTCGTTTCGACTACTAGGGTTGCTGTCGTGCCCTGATATTTCAAATTGTTAATTTGTTCTACAGTTGTTTCTTTTTGTTAAAATGTTTTTATGTTTGTTATTTTGTTTGTTTTTACAATTTAAAAATTATACAGTGAAAGTCACTTATAGCGACCAACAGGTTTTAACGATTACAGTATAACTAGTTGTTTAGATTTCTATAATAAACCAATGTTAAAAAAGGCCAGTTATAACGACGTGTTGTCTCGGACATATCGGTTGGTTATAGCGACGTCCTTACAATTTTCTTAGAAGAATTTTGTTTTATCTTTGGAAGTTTTGAGAATTTGATACAATGCAATTCCACCTTTTATTTTCACAGCTGGACCTCCGTTTGTTTTATGCTGCTGATGGTGACAGTATGCAAAAAAATGACATCGATAGCCAAATCGAAGCGGAAAGTTTTAAATATTGAAGAGAAAAGTATAATCATCCAAAGATTGGAGGCTTGTGACACTGAGGTTGTTTTAGCAACTGAATTTAATGTTGCATATTCGACAATATCCATCATCTGGAAAAACAAATTAAAAATTAAAAAAGCTTTTAATTCAAACAATTTGATGCTGCACACTTGCAGTGGTTTATTACCTAAAGAGTGAAAAGAATTCCAATTAGTGGCTCAATTTTGCAAGAAAAAGCTAATCAATTCGGGATACTCTTTCGAAAAAAGGACTACTATCATTTAAAACGCTGGACAAAACGTTTTCGTGCCCGTTATAGTATAGTTTTTTTTTTTTTTTTTTTTGGGAAATTTCTGGCTAAGCTAATAGTGTTCCAGGAGTTACAGAACAGTGGCTAAAAACTGTTTGGCCACAATTTCGTAGTAAATACAAAGAGGAACTTTATAACGCAGGTGAAACAGTTTTTTTTTACAGAATGGCTACAGATAAGACCTTGAAATTCAAGAGTGAAAAATGTATTGGAGGCAAGATATCCAAGGTAATGTGAAGGTTTGTATTTTCTCTATTGTCCTGGTCGACTACGCAATCCTTTGGCCCTTTGGAGACGGCGTTCGTTTGGGGTTGGCGTTTAATACTTACGATGGGCGCCACCACCAAAATTTACTAACCCTGTTGTAACACACGCGAAATATCGCTAATTAATATTCGGTGTAACTTAGCAGTGACCTTATGGCACTGAAACTTGCTTAACTTAACTTCATCTGGAAGATGAAGAATTTTATAAAAGATTATGGACCCAAATTTCTACGTTGTGTTTCGTTGTGTTAAAGAAAAAAAACTTATCGTAGTATCCAAATTCTAGTGAGGCCGTCTTGTGAAAGGAATGTGTAATGAAACAGATGGGCACACTTCACTTATACTTTATTAACAAATTTTCAATCATTGATTATGGGTACGACCGTCAAAGTCCCTAACTGATTTTGATTAATTTAAAATGCGTTCCTTGTCCTCTAATAAGATACAAAATTTATCCCCTTAAATTTTGTGATTTCTAAGATTTTGATCAAAGCTTTTGCTTCTAAGTGTTGATTAGTTGGCATTTTGTCAGAGCATTGTGTGATTTCCGGTGTTCTATTCGTACGCGATTTGCTGAGTGTTGTTTTCACAGAAATCATTATGAGTCGGAAAGAATTTGATTGTTGCAAGATCACGACTATCAACGACTCATTCTTTGTAGCAAATTGTCACTTTAGAAGAAATTCGTGACTCAAATTTTGTCGATGGCTAACGTTACCGGAATCCGGTGTTGGCGGAGGTCACACGTGAATTCACGATTTGTGTTTGATCCGGACGAAAGAAGGAAAATCTAGACTAAGCGCGGATCAAACGAATGATAGCGAAACTTTAGAATTGTTTGGAAATATTTCAGATATTTGGTGTTTGTGCAGTCGAGAAGAAAATGTTCTAATTTTTCTTTCTAAGAAAATTTCAATGACAGAAACTATAAAATTTGTTTACGATAAATTTTCGTTGCGGAACGGTATTCTACAATAGAGCAGCCAGAAGGGTTTCACTGATAACACTAAGGTTTTGATATTTGGGACGATAGACCCTCGCGGCGGCGGCACGAGAAAAATGTATTGTTCGGTGGGCTGATCGCCAGTCAGAGACTCGGTTTACTACCGCCGTGGGTGAGCACTGGTGCAAAATATGCCAAGCTCAAACCACACGTTTACTACCGCCGTGGGCGAGCACTGGTGCAAAATATGCCAAGCTCAAGCCACACGTAAAGATGTGCATCTCTAATCCTCTATTGTAGTTGATGGATTTTAATAAAATCTGGATAACTCTTTATGCACCAAACGGATAATTGTCGTACTAGCGTTCAAAGAAATACAATGGTGCTAGATAGATGAGAAATTAATAATCAAAATAAAAATGATCTCAGTGACATCAATGATCGTCTCAAAGTGAGGAAAAGTTAGAAAATAATGAAACGGCGTGAGACGATTAAACTCGGAGTATTATTTCTAGATTTGGAAATAATCGTCGGTGGTACTTGATTGGATAATCAAGTCAAAAGTGCGTAGAATGAACGTTGCGACTGCACGTGGAATTTAGTAAGATAATTAAATTAAAATCAATTTAGGATTCCGAATATTACACGGTTAACACACAATAACTCCAACCTTTTGTGCCCGAATTGTGCCGAAATTTTATTTTACTCAAATAAGTAATAAGAGATTAAAAGACTTACGCTTTTTTCCTAGGCGTTGGACACCAAACACTTATGCTGATCGCGATTTGACTTTCCAAAGATTAATTGATCGTCTCGCAAAGACGGTTTAAATCGCGAAAAAGACTCTCGCAAAATTATCAAAAAGGTCTAAAACAGACTCCCGAAAATTCTCGAAAAGACTCTCGAAAAGATAATCGGAAAAAGATCCCTACTGCTATCTGTCGCGAACTTTTATCAACTCTCTTGGGGTGGTACTCCCCCTCTAACGTCCTTCCCTTTCTTCGACGAGCTTAATCGGAAGCGCTCACCCTATTGGTTCGCAACTACCCCCGTAAGTCGTCTTACCCCTACTCGGTGGATTCTGCTAATTTGCCAAATTGCAAAGCTAATTAAGGAACGGCCGGTACCCAAATTACAACAACAAATGATACTAACTTAATTAAGCATCTTCCCCGAGTGATAGGAACAGGTACAACTCGGTTCTTCCCTAATCTTACTCTAACTTAATCTAAGTCCGATTCAAAACGATGCTTCCGATGTGTCCGCGTTTTGCTCAAACCGTAGAGTACGTTCGATCGGTTTGATATCACGAAATTATCAATTTGAGACAAGTGTTTGTGCGTACGTGACAAAATGCAAGTTTTCTAAGAAATCTGACCCTGCCCAAACTCTGGAATTTGACCATTCTCGGAGGGACGACATCTGGAAGCAATTCGCTTTGAAGTACCCGCTGGGAAAATCCATCGGACGCTTTCTCTTAAAGGACCGCTCCCGCAATAAACCATCCGTTTGGATCTTCTCCGAAGTAAAAAATAAAAACCAAACATTTCGGACTGACCGTAAAAATTGGGGCCTGGGAACCATCACAGTAAGAATAACACTTTTGACCTCTTGTAATATGGATGCCTCCGACAAACGAAAATTGCTTCTTATTAGGAAAGCTCAAAAACTTCGCTGTTTAAAAAATGTGACCTTTTTACCATATTTATTAAAAGTTTGCGCGAATAGGATGGATAAGTAGTACTCAGATCTAAGAAGATTTTACTTCTTGTCGACAACTGTCTCACACATCCAAATGTAGAGAACTTAAGAATTTACCAACCGCCGAACACCACTTCCGTTCTTCAACTAGTGGATCAAGGTATTATTAAAGCTTTAAAAGTTCATTATAGAAAATTCGATATTTTAAAACTTAATCAACATCTAGAGGAAAGTAATACCTTATCACCATGATAACTAAAGCATGAGACAAGGTGTCGTCAAAAACAACAGCAAATTGTTTTAAACATCCAACCGGAAACAGAGGGTAGTTTTGATGATGAAGAAGATAATATCCCATTGGTGAAATAGATAAAAAAAGTGATTGTGACAATGATGATGAAGTTCTGTTGTCAGAATGGATCTAAAATGTTGGTGTTCTTCCGTTGCTCCAAATGAAAAGTTCATGGACTTTGTGAGTATTGATGAACAGTTTGAAACATGCGACGACTTAAATGAAGAACAGATCGTAAATAAAATAGTGAGTGTGGATAACGATTTAAATGTTAGTGACGACGTGCGTCCAGAAGATGACGATTTTGAAATTCCGAGCGCAATCATGATGTTCCACGCGCGATCAAAGTCGTCAGAGGTTTTTTTACCTGCAATGCCAGTGATCAAAATAAACCATATTTGTCCTACGTGTACTTATTAGAGAAACAAATTGAAGTAATGTACTATTCTGTGAAATCAAAACAATAAAAAATTACACATTTTTTTGTTAAATAATAGAGTTAGTGTATATTTCATTTTATATGGCGTGTTTCTTGTTTAAAATCATCATTGCTTAATAAAAAAAAGTAGGTCGCTTACAATGACGTCCGGGTATAACGAGTCAAAGTTTCGGTTTCTTACCAGTCGCTATAAGTGACTTTGACTGTATAGTGTAACACGTAGTTATTTCGCCCGACGCTCGTGAGAATAACGTTATATTCGCCGCCACTCGCCGCTGTCTGTTCGCACACCAGCAACGCGAGAATGTAATTTAATTATCTAAAGAAGTCCGTTTGGTTTTCTTGTTACTATTTCTTCAGTTGCTAGCCTAAAAGACACTCTTTAAGATAATTGTAAAACGACATAACCCAACTTCGAAGATGGGTTACAAAAACCAAACCTAACAAATTCACTTCAATTTCAAATAAACAATTTATGATTCACTCCATGATCTGATTCAAAGTGTCAAATTTTTTGCGACATTGACTTTTTTCGTAACTTGCTGAAAAAAAAATCTTTGGATCATGTGTTATTTGAAAGACGCAATGCCGGCCGTCAACGGCCGAGCGTACAATTTTTCTCTCGTTTATTAATTATTAATTTTCATTAGCATAACAAACACTTGCGCCATAATGTGTAAGCATTTTAATTATCTCATTAAACGCAATATCGAACTATTTGAACAAATGCGTCATAATTTAGAAGACGTATCATGTCAGAACACATTGCGTAACCAAAAACAATGTGAGAAGTGGATTACAAGATTAATTGGTGTGTATTTTGGTATGTCCGTGGAAAAACTTTACCTGTTTGAATTATTTAAATAGATTTTTGCTTCAATGTGGTAGATAGATAACGATATTCAGTTCTAACGTTACCAAATGGCATCCCAGGCGGAAGAAATGGTGTACACCATTTCAAGCAACATCGACAAAGCCCAGATCGAGAGGAAGAAAAGCGTTGATTCTACAAGAGGTATATTGTACCACCTGTGATTTCATTCGATTAAATCTGACTTCCAGACGTCGACAATGCTGACTTTGAAACGGCGATATCTGCGACAAAATTCGGTAAGTTTAACATCTTACTGTTTTTGTTGGCGATTCCTGCGGGCTGGACGTCCATGTTAGAAACAACGACCATGTCCTACGTGTTTCCGGCAGCTCATTGTGACTTAAATTTGTCACTAAACGATAGAGGCGCTTTAAACGCCATTACGTTTTTTGGTAGGTGACAAAAGTGTCTACGATGCAGCAGTAATTTTATTTTATCAGGAATGGTGTCAAGTGGTTTCCTTTGGGGATTTTTGTGTGATACACTCGGGAGAAAAAAACTATTGGTAGCTGGATATCTACTGGATGCAATGTTTGTCATCATGAGCGCGTTTTCTCAAGACTATACTCTCCTACTCATTTTTAAGTTTTTGGGGGGATTCATGTAAGTCGAGATGAAAGCGTTGCTAGTAGAAAGTATCGTTTTGTAGCATCAACGGGCCTTTTGCTGCTCTCACGGCGTACTTGTCTGAGTTTCACTGCTCAAAGTATCGCTCCAAAGTACAGCTACTACGAGGAATGATAGTAAGTTGTGGAACTTTAACACTGCCACTGTTAGCATGGGGAATTTTGCCCCAACAAATTAATATAAATCTGCTCGAGAACACAGTAGGTGAGTCTTTTTTATTATCTTTCTTTATCATATTAACAAACTCTTTCAGTTTTGCATTCCTGGAACATATTTCTACTAGTGAGCTCCATTCCTGCTCTAATTGGTGGAATATCATTTATTTTCATGCCAGAGAGCCCAAAGTTTCTAATGACGGTAGGACGCAACGAAGAGGCTCTAGAAATTTTCCAAAAAGTGTTCGTTTTAAACACGGGGAAAATCAAAGCAGAATTTCCGGTAATATTCGTACTTCCGTCAACTTTGTAAAACTGTGTTTATTTAGATTAAAAGTCTGATTAAAGAAACAGAAAAAAACAAAGATCTGAAACATGGTGGGCACATTACCGCAAAGAGGACAAAAACTGAAGCATTACGAGAAGGCTTTCAACAAATCAAACCCATGTTTTTTCCACCTCATCTAAAAAACGTCATCTTAGTGTGCTTACTGCAGTCTTTGCTTATGCTAACGTATGAAGTTTTGTTTTTTTTTTTTTTCTTACTTGATGTTTTAGGGTAAATACGTTGCGATTGTGGTTCCCCCAGATATTTCAGGCTATTAGTGATTACCAATATTATAATAATGGCACCACTGACAGTCTTTGTAAGATGTTGGAAGTACTCAAACCATCGGAAGACCTACACTCTGAGTGTCATGTTGTAAGTTTTTCTTTAAAATCAGTGGAAGAAATGCAGATGTAGAATGTAGAATTTGTAGAATTTCACGCCTTCTGTATATCTGAATACCATGACAATTGCAGCGGTTACCATCGTCGGTTATCTTGTTGCTGGCTCCTTAATAAACAGAATAGGAAAGAAGATTCTCTTAGGTATGAGTTTTTTTTTTTTATATTTGGGAGTTTTAAGGAAAGTAAAGATAAATCACACTCATCTCTAAATGTACATTTGAACTTTGTATACAGGGTGTTATGGAAATGAGTGCAAATATTTTAACCAGTAACATAACTTATCGATATGAACAACTTTTCTTTATAACATTTTGTCGAAATCTCGTGTTGATTTTGTTAATGCCCCCCTTTGATTTTCGCTGACGTAGGTGTAGTAGTGCGGTGAATGACACTGGCTTTACACAAAAACATCTTATCGTATTTTTGTGGCAAAAAATGCATTGCCTGTTTTATCGGGTCATGTCAGTAAAAGTCTACCGCGTCTGTTATCGCAAGTTTCGGTCACAATTTCGAGTTTTTGAGTGTACCAAGTAGTGCCAAAATGGTCACGTATACCAATGCGGAGTTAACAGACATGGTGATGTTATACGAAAATTTGTGTTGGTATTTTATTTTATCCTCCTTTAATACTTTTAACAGATAAAAACATTCCTAATCGTTTTTCGGGCAAAAAGTAGATGAGGTTTTTTCACTTTCTTTCCATTGATGTCATAATTCATAGGCGGAGATGCATTATTGGGATAAATCTATTTCGAATTTTCACTCCGTTTGAGACGCGTTTTCGCAAAAATGGTAACTAGAAAAGTTGTTCCGTTTGAGGAGTTCTATCTTTTTGCATTCATTTCCGTAACACCCTGTATATACAGGGTAACTCAATTTTGCCATTGCTACAGTTTGAAATATTTGCATAAATTATCTTGTATATACGTAGTGAAGTGTTAGTTACTATGGCATTTTTTTCAATTTTTTCTTTTGCAAAGGAGTTGAGATAAAAAGTTGCCTGTAGATGTGTAAACTAATTTGCAAAATATTATCTTCTTGTGATAACGTTTTGAGGTGTCCCAGCCTAATCCAGTAGTGAAAAAATAATAAAAAGTTATACTTCTGTAGGACTACCTGATACATCCATAAACTTTACGGTATCTTTGGAATACCATTTCTTCCACAGTTTAAAACTTGTTTTTCTTTCTTATTGTTTTGTTTTCTTGAATTTTTTTAAAGATAAAAGTGGCTAAATTAGTAATTTTTCTTCGGGATCAGTTTTAGTAACATATAGTCTTGAAATTCTACTTGCTGTAGTTAGCCTTCTATAATGGTTAAACGATCCGGATCTAGCACTTGCCACATCTGAAAAAAGTACCTGTACAGATGTACATTGCTTAGATTATACCTGACAATTTCAAGAAAGTGGAAACAACAGCAAATTTTACAACTGGCATCGTTCCACATTTTTCCAGTTCTGATCCTCTTGGGCCTGAAAAACAATGAGAAACAATGAGGTCCTGTAGCTTACCCATCCAAATGTAACAAATGTCGCAGTAGTAATTAATTTGAATTTATTTAGTAAACAAACTACTGCAATGATTTATTTAGTTATTTTTCATTTAGAAGAATGATACCACCTGTGAAACTCAATATTGTTCCATCGCAACCTACAACGGTTATAGGACTTAAATCTATCGATTTGTTATTCAAATGAATAATTATAGCATTTTTGATAGGTCTAGCAGCTGTTTAGTCTGATATGTTATATGGCCGAAAAAGACACTACCTGGCTGCGATACAATTACATAATGTTCTTCCAATTGTCGCTTCCTGTAAAATTTACCTTGTTTATGCACAAGTACTAGAGCTTTGTCGTTTCTGTCATCGAAGTAAACTCCACGAATTCTTTCATTCCGGTTTGCATGTTGTAAATTAGTGATACTTGGATCTCTCACGCCGCACTTCTGAACAACTTTGATCTTCTGGTGAAACAATGCCAAGGTCTTTTAGAACAGAAGTAGCTATAATGGCAGCGAAAACTCGCTGGCAACGGTTAACGACGATAGATTTAATCGCATTTTTTTATTAGGCGGTTCAAATATTTGTGGTGTTTGTTTAGTCGCAGGATATGAACTAGATGACACAATCACACCTACTATCAGAAGAACTACTACTTTGAGAAAAGAACGAGAGCAGTAAGGTTCTTGATAATCTTTTATTTGTCTATTATAAGCCAATTTTTTCCTTTTCTTTGATTTCTTTCTTGTTTTTTTCATTTTTTTTTATAGAAGTATCTAAATCAACACCACCAATAATCATTTTTCTTGTTTTTCTTTGATCAAGTAAAAAACTTATTTATTCTTTAGGAGTACGATTGCTTTTTTTGCTCATAGAGTTAGAGATCATTCTGCATTTGGAGCTACTGATAGGTATCAAACAATCTTTGTTAATTCTTTTTTGGTAGATTCGTTAGTCTGACGAGCTTCATATGGTTTTATTAAGCTTATATTTGTCGTGATAAAAACGAATAAGCTGTATTACTCTTTTGAAGCTGACAGTTGGCAGCGATGTTTTTTGCCCAATTTACTGCAAAATTATTTTACAAATTTTTCTCTACAAATCATTGAAATAATAATAGTATTAATATTTTTTTTTTGAATCACGTGAAATTCTTAAATTGTGTGGTTTATTGTATGCTTTGGATTTACAATTCTTTTAGATTTTTTAAATTATTTAGTTTGTCTTTCATAACCTTGAATTCTTTCTAACACTCAGAGCCTTCAGATTTAATAAAATTTTAATATTTTTTTATTTCTTCTCTTTAGACTCTTTAGAAGTTTTTGTTCGCAAGATTCATTACATTTTTCAAATGATTTGTAGCGGTATTTTAGTCTTTTGACTTCTGCAGATTTTTTCCACATTTTGTATATATTTTTTTTTGTTTTTTGGTGTTGTAATATATTTATAGATTTTTTACTTTTTAGATTTTAATTTTTTTTAGTTTAGGTACATATATTGCAATCGATACGTTTCCGATTCTCTTTTTTTTTAAATTGTTAGATATTTTTTTGACTTTTAGAATCGCTCACATTTTTTGTGTTTTTTGTTTTTTACAAATCTTAAAATTATATATTTGGTATAAACTGTTTTCAGGCCATTTAAAACTCGTGCTTTGTCATTATCTTACTATCTTTTTTACCACTGTATATGTTTCTTTTTTCGATTTTCTTCTACATTTTCCTGGACTTGCTTTTTTTTCTACCTTCCGGAATTTTCGACTGTATTGATTCTACTTCTCTTTTTTAGTATTTTGTGTTAGTCTTTACACAGATCATAATTCTATGCTCGGTTTTCTCTTCTCTCCGAGTTCTATTTGCCTTTTTCTATTTTTTTTTTATTAAAACCTTTATCTTAATTTTTCAATTTGAATTTATTGCATCCTAAATATGCGTTTACGTTTTTTGATTTAATCGTAAATTTTTCTTTTTTGTTTTTTTTTAAACTGACATAGTTTCTATTGAATTTTTTTTTTAGGTTTGCACCACATTTTCTTGTTATTTTTTACATTTGTTTGCGTATTTTATGTTATTTGATCGTTGCTTTTAGCGTCTGGCCCACTATGAAATCTGTTCCGAATTTTCTTTTTTGTCTTCCATTTCAAAGTAAAATATGGTTAACAAATTTTTGTACTCTATTACCTGGCAGGTGAGTTTTTCATTTCCATCGTGACGTTATTCGTTCCTTTGGCATTTTTACTTTTTTTTATCTCTGTGTTTTTTGTGAGTGATATTTTTCTAAAGTATTACTTTTTTATTGTTTTCTATGTTTTGTTAGTATTTATTATATATATATATATATATATGTATGTATATATTGTTTAGTTTTTCTTGTTAGTTTTGTATTGATTTTTGGCTTGTGCAGTACTACTTTATTCTTTTTCTTTTCATTTTCCATTTTTATCACGATGTATCAACGTTTCGCTCATTTTTTGTCACTGTCTATAAAGTTAATAATTCCAGGAACTCTTACAATCATCAGCGGAGTTTGCGCAATGTCGATATATTTTAGTCAAAGTTCGCCTGTGATTCTTATAATATCTTCATTAATTATATCAATGGGAAGCATTGGCGGGAATGTTATCATGACGGTTGTCATCGATTTGTTCCCAACATCTTTAAGGTATGTATGGATAATTTTCACACCTGCATAACAATATTTTTGATTTTCTAAAATTACAGAGCTATTACAATATCACTTGTGATGATGCTAGGACGATCGTTTTCCATGGTTGGTAATTTAGTATTTCCGCTTTTATTAAGTTTGGGATGTGCACCACCATTTTTTTCGGTTGGATGTTTTATGATTGGTAAAAACTGTTTTTTTTTTAAACTTGTAGTTAAATAAATCATTTTTAGCTTGTTCGGTTCTCACTATCTTGTTACCGAAAACCGATTTAGTGGCTCTACAATGATGGTGTTAAAAGAAGATAAAATATTGCTTGAGTGAAACCAGAAGCAGAAGCTGGTTTCTGTGGTGGAAGAAATATTTGAAACTTGCAAGACTCAAGAAAAAGTTGTAAAGTATTAATATCCATTTCTAAATTTGTACTTTTCTCTATTGTACTGTATTACTTTAAAATATTTATTCATAATACATTTTGTACTTACATTTATGTAGCTTTAATGTAACTATTATATATAATTAGAGATGAAGTAAGCCTAAACAAATATATACAAATATGACCTTCAACCCTGTAATAGATCTACATGTATCCATTTCTTAAGAAAAATGGTAGGTCAAAGTGGCACCGCTTGGCTACAAAATGAATTTGAAAATCTCGTAAAAACCGTTTGAGACCAGCTAGAAGTAGGAAACTGGTTAGCTACCAGAGACAAAACCAAGAGACAAAATTCTAGACCATTTTTTGTGGTACTAGTGTCAGTTAGACCTAAAGACCGGGTAAAATCGCTGCGGCAATGGTTCCAGGAGACGTCGTTACAACACATTTGAACGTCGGGATGGAACCTGTGGTTGCGATGTTGGAAGTTAGTGAATTACTTTGTATCTCAGGCCGTGACAACGACCGTGGAAGTTACCGTATGTTGGGAGAGCGACTGGTATTGTTTGCGAATAGAATGATTTTATTTGACACTTGGAAGTGTACAGCGAAACAAAACCGGCGATGAGAACAGGGTTTTATTTTTCAATATTTTTTCGCATTATTGGTGGTCTTTTTCTTCGTTATGTTTACTTTTTCTCCTTTCTTCATTGTAGATTTTTGGTTTGGTGGTGTTCTTTTTTCTTCCTCGTTGATCCTTGTTTCAGTAGATTTTCTGATTTGCATTCGTGTTGTATGTTTTTGGATTTCTTTTTCTTTTTTCTTATTCTTTTATAGTGGGTCTTGGCCATCTTCTTGACGACCTCTTCAGTGGATGGGATATAGTCGATGACTGTCCTTAAATCTTGTTCTGGATGATATGTAGTTTCTTCAGTTTTTTTTCTTCTACTTAGTTCCAGGTTGGTGCTCTAAGTGTAAGTGTGATACTTACCTTACTCCTCCGATTGAGGAGCAGATACAAATGTTGATTCCTTTCGCCTTGGTGATGTGCTTCTGGAAGTCAAGTTATTGGTCCAGTATGACTGGACTTTTGAGATGTTTGAGATATTTGACTTTTGTCTTCCATGTGATCTTTTCTTCCTTTGTTAAAGTGATGACAGTTTTTTTGTTTGTTCCTTGATCTTTTTTGTGTGTGCCGTTGTGATTCTTTCTTGGGCCACGATTGCTGTGTCGTTCACAAACGTCGCGATGATGGTGTCATCTCTCTTCGGAACGTCCGCCGTAAAAATTAGGTACAGAAGCAGCCCCAGAACCGGGCCCGGAGGTACTTTTGCGCTGCTCCACTTGGTGTTTAATTTTTCTTTATTTATTTTTATCTAAAACTTACGATTTAGTAAATATGAATTAATTAACTTACCGTAGGCCAACGGTATCAGGAAGCCGATAAGCTTCCGGACGAGTCCTTGGTGCCAGACTCTGTCGAACACCATTTTGATATCTAGAAGGACCCTAGTGATGATCCTTAGATGAAGAAATACACAGTCATCGTCGTTTAATGGATGGTCCCTTATACATGTTATTCTTCCGGGATGATTTTTCTTCCGTCGATGAATTCCAAACTCTTTCTTTGGATGACACGTTCAGCTACCTTGCTCAGACTGAAGAGCAGTCTGATTGGCCTGTGGCTTGTTGGATCTTTTTTCTTCTTTCCTGGTTTGTGAATCATGATGATTCGGGCTTCTTTCCAATTTCCGGGAACTTCCGATGATCTAAAATGCCATTGATTATTTTTTCCAATACTTGATTATCTATCTGCGGCAATTTTTTTATTGTCATGTAAGAAATTTCTTTTTTCCTAGTTGCATTTTTGTGTTTAGATCTTTAATAATTCCTTCGATTTCTTCTTTCGTTGCTTCTTCTATCCGGTACGACCCGGAACTTGGAGGTGGTGCCAGACGTTGTGCTGTTCGTCGATTTCCGTTTCCAGGGAAGGAATTTTCGCTGTTTTCTTTCTCAATGCTTCCGCCATCTCCCAGGGTAGTTGGTCTTCTTCGTTGAGTAGTTTCATTTTTTTTCAAAGTTACGGTTTGCGTCGGTCTTAAGTATGTCTCTGACTTTGTTGTTCCACTTGTTGAGTTCTGTCTTGTCCTGCGGTGCTAGGGTTCTGTGGAACACTTTCTTATTTTCTCTTTTTTTTGACGATCTCTTTGATCTTGTCACAGATTTTAGCTGATATTTCATGTTGGGCTGTATCTACCTTTAATTTTTCCATCGCTTCTTAAAAGGCATTTTCAAATTTTTTTCTTGCTTCTTTCAATTGTTGTTGATTGTTGATTTTAAATCTTTCAGTAGATAATATTTGTTCGAATTTGTTCCAGTTTGTCATTTCAATGATTCTTGGTTTTCGCGTTCTGCTTCCGTCTAACGTCAGTACGATAGGCTTGTTCGTCTTCCACTTCTAGTTTGAATTTCTTCGTGATTTCTTTTCTTTAATGATCTTTAATGAGTTTTTCGGTCCCAGGTCGCTTGGGACACTTTCTCCAGGAAGAAATGTACTCTTCCCCGGAGTTGGCACACTTTGCGGTCGTAATCCGCTGCTTCCGGCACTCGTATGAGCTGTTGTTTCCAGCACACTTCAAGCAGCAAAATTCCGCGAAGCAGTTCCGTTGCACGTGGCCAAATAGACCGTGACGCTGAGACTTAAAAAATATTCTCACCTACTTACCTTCTCTCGTGTTTGTTCCTCTCTCTAAAAATTATAGATGGAGAATTTTGTCTTTTGTTATCTCTTACCTTATTTCTGTGGGTTTGTTCCGCTTGGTTGACTTCCTGGGTGTTTTCTTCTGGTTGAACTTGCTCAACTTGCTCATCTTCAAAGTTTTCAAAATTCTTCCTTGTTTTGACGGAATCGACAATGTGAAGAACAACTTTTTTTGAAGTTTTTCTTGGTTGCTTGAAATCTTTCTCTTTGATAGATCTTTTCTTGTTCTTCCTGTTTTTTTTTTGATATTTCCTTTTTGATTTTCACATCAACTTTCTTTTTTTTTATCAGTGGCTATAGCGTTGGTGGCAGATGTCACTGCTTTTTGCACGACGACGGCGGCTTGCTCTTTTCTAAACAAAAAAAAGACATTGAACGATATAATACATTGCAAGAAAAATATTGTAAATATTTTTGTTTACTAGCAAATTAAAGGCAAAAATGGGCAACATTTGGAAAATAAACCTAAGAATTGTAATTTAAATGAGAACTGTCAATAATGTCAATTGTCACCTGTCATCATCGATTTTTTAATCAACGATTATATCCCTATGAAAAAATATTGAGTTATTATGCAACTATTTTGACTCCTGTGTGTGCTCATTTATTTATATACCTAATTGTGGTCATTTTCGTATGGAGCGACAACCATAAATTTTACGTTCAGTTTTCACGCCAACTTGAACTACAGTCGTTTATAAAGACCCTGTACCACGTATTTGAAGCTATTTATTTTTTGGAGCTCGTATTTTTCAGCTTTTATTGCTGTAATTTTATTTGTCTTCTGAAATTACACTTCGCATTCTCAAATTTATAAAAATCAAGTTGGTTCGTTTTATTCCTTCAGCAGGATAAATGAAACAAAGATTCAAAAAAATAGTTGAAACAGTTTATTACTTTTTGAAGTATTAAATAATATTAAATCCTAACAGATGGAGTCAGAGTGCTTTATTGATCTGTAAACTTTATTTCATCACGCTTGTTCGCTGAAAGTTCCAAAGTAACAAATAACACCTTCTTTGGGAAGCGGTTGGCTGTCGAAGAAATTTTCAGGTGGTATCTTCTTTTTTTCTAAATTTTTCTCTTTCTCTTCGTCGGTAACAGTATCCAGCCAAGACATGTTTTGATCACTTTGTAGCAAAACGTCGTCGATTATTTTTTGAGGCTGAAAAATAATCAATTTTGTACAATAACTGAAGTGTTTTCATGCTTACAATTGCTTTTTTCAATGGGACAATTTTTCTTGGAGGTAGTTCTTTGAAATAATCCTCAATTTTGTTATTTTGTAGCATTAACAATATAAACCAAATGTATTCATTTCGGATATTCATGTCTTCTTCGGTGTCTTTAAGATCAGCGAGGACATCAAACCATATTCTTACGTATTGACGATCTACGAAACGGAGCGTTAGAACTATTTTTTTTTGTGTAAATGCGACGTACCGTTTGCCGGCATTAACTGCACCAAAGCTTTGGCCAACATTAAATTGTAATAAAATTGTTCGTTTAAGTCGGAACTCATTTTCACTGAACAATTTTGATAGACAGTTTCGTGACACTTCAGAAAGTCATTAAACAGTTGAAACTGTTTCTAAGAAAACCGAGAACAATTTTAGAAACGGTATCCGAAATGTTTACAGGAATCGTAACAGTTTTCAGGCGTTCAAAATAACGTATGGTTCTTAGTATAGAACACAAAAGGTTCATAATAGAATCTTACTTTCGTAATGGTGTCCTTAACGGAGAATGGACGTGCAGCTCTGTTCCTGTTTGCCCGAATTTCAGCAAAAATTCCCAAATTTTGCCTTTTTGGAAGCAGATTTTCTCAACATTGTAAGGAATACGGTTAGAGTGTTTCGTGAAATCGGGAGCGTGAAACACAATAAAGGGACGGGTAGGCCAACAGTACGTACCCCAGATGCTATAGCTAATGTTACCCGACAATTTGACAATAATAATTAATCGACTTGTTTGCGACACTGGGCTCAGCAAACTGGACTGACATGTGGAACATGCCACAGAGTTTTGAAGAAGAACTATGCATCTTTACAAAATGCAAGCTTATCATGAATTGCTGCCTCCAAATTTTAATAGACGTCATTTTTTCTACCAATAGTTTTCCCGTAATCTTAATAATGACGATGTACTGGATTTGACATCTCTGATGGTTTCACTTGTCCGGATATGTAAATGCACAAAATATGAGAATTTAGAGCACCCAAAACCCTCACGCCACTACATCCCCAGAAAGTTGGTGCATGAGTTGCAATTTCTCGGAGAATAATTATTGGGCTCTTTTTTTTAAAACACTGTGACGACAGCTGAAAGGTACAGGAACAACATCTTAAGCAAATACATGATGATGAACTTCAAAATGGTTTTTTTCAACACGACGGGGCTACTGCTCATACCACCCATGAAACTCTGGAATTTCTACGGCAATTTTATGACAACAACCATAAGTCTTCATTGTGTTCTAGAATATCCTCCTAGGTCATACCTTTGACTCCCTTAATTTAGAAGAACTAAAATATCGAATTCGTGAAGAGTGTGCCAGAATAAGTCTAGAAATTTTACACAATATTTTTTCAATAATATTAAAACCGGAATCAATTTGTGTATACAACAAGGGGGTCAACATTTTCAGCACCTTAGTTAGTTTGTGATTTTGTTTGTTTTTTCCTGTATTTTACTAATTAAATAATCTTTTTTCTTTTTCTTTACGTTTTAAACTCCAAGTTGTTATTTTTATTTATTTACAACGTTAACTTCAAATAATAGGCCAAGCAATTCAATTAAAACAGATGTATGCAACCAAAAATACTTTATGTCTGCCAGAACTTCTGAACCTCAATCAGACATACGTCCAAAATTTCAAAAGCTTCTTTGATCTAAGTAATTGTGGATCACACGGTATAACTCTCAAATATACCAAATCTTTGACCGAACTTAATTATAAATACTTGATTTTGATGATTTTTGCAGTCACATTTTATTTAAGCATGAAAATGAAAAATATTGTAAAATCTTTGCAAGTCATAAATTTTCAATAAATTTTTCAATAAAACTATATATTTTTTTTGGAGATTTGAGTCTAAATATAAATATTTTTTAAAATAGTGACAAGTTTGAAATTTCTTTGTAGAAGATGAAAATTCTCAATTTCTGAGATTTTTGAAAACGAAAAACTTTAGACTGGAAAGAAATATTACAAAAATTGAACAAATGATAAGCATCATTTTGAAACTAAAAAAATCTAGAGAATTTCTCAATTTTTTTAGAGATTTACAGAAGTTTGAATTTAGATTACAAAATTTTTAATCATCGTGAGAAATTACATACTTTTAGAAAGTGTAGCGTAATGTTAAAATTTCCACAATTGCACTCCTAAGAAAATTTTTAAGACTGTTAAAGATATTTTTTAATACTGTGGAAAATTGGAAAAGACAAAACTCGATCAAAGTTTGAAGAAAGAATATAAAATTTTAGAATGCAGAATGGCAAGAAATTTAAAATTAAAGCTGAAAATAGTTAAAATGAAAAACAAAATAAGGATTTAAAATCTTCTAAATTTAAGAATACAAAAAATATAGAAATTACGAAATAATAAAATTATTAAAGGTTAACAAATTTTTGAAATTTTAGGTTAACTGAGCGCAATATGTTCTCACTTTTTTACAACATTTTTGTTTGAAATTTTTAGAAAATTTCTCTATTGTTTCGGTTTCAGTTGTATGTTTGGTCGTTAACATCAGAAGCTCGCGTTTACCTTCCACTTGACGATACATACTTTTGATTCTGTTTGTAGTCCGAACATCTCACCTTTCTTCAACTTCTTTTTTGTTACTTCTTCCGGAATACTCTTTTTATTTATTCAGAGCGTCTCGATGTAATAGGTACCATTATTTAAAACACGGTCAACCAACTCAAGACTGGAGTTAAAGTTTTCAGTAATGATAGTTCTTCCTTTGCTGAGAAGTGGCCTTATTGAAAACTGAAGTTTGACGATCTCTCTCTCTATTTCATTTTGATATTCCATGCGTACCCTCCATCACAACACACTTTAAAAAGCTTTATGACGTATTTATGAGTTTTCTGGGATAAATATTGTTTCATGACCAAACGGCTTTGGAAATAAACTATAGGCTCATCTATACAAATTACTTTCCCTAGGGTATATATGCTCTGATACCTTTCTAGCAACACGTTCAGTGAGGGCTGTATTTTATGCAGATGATCTGCTTCTGGAGTTTGAGAATTGTCCGAGGAATGCAACATCCTAAGAAGCATTTTAAATCTATTCCTAGGCATTGCTTTTGAAACCATTTTATTCTGATATAGTTCATCGTCGCTCCAGTAATTTGCTATTGCGGGAAGATGCTTCAACAACATGTACCCGATAATTGTAATGTAGGCGAAGGGTTCTTTTTTGGTTGTTGGCTTCCAACCGTAAAGTCTAAATCCGTTGCCAATGTCTGCACCGCTTAGCAAAACTTGTGTGGGGTACAAATTGGTTTGAACCATGATTTTTGACAAAATCGTGTCATCAAAGTAAGCTCTAAAGAATATGTATGGCGCATCTTCTTGAAACAGTGACATAAGATAATTCGAAGCAATACATGATTCTGCGTCATATGGAAAATGTTGATGTGGTCTTCAAAAGTACGCCATACATGGCTCTGATTTTCATTAAAGACACCAATTTTCTTATCAGAAACTTCTTCCTCAGAAGAACTCTCGCTAAGACTCGCTACGGTTTTATGGTCGACAGTATCATTGTGTACTTTCCCAACATCAAAAGCTCTATTATTCTCAGATTGTGTTTATAATCAGACGTTGGAGGAACTTGGCTAAGATCATCATTAGCACTGAGTTTTAGTCTTTTTCTTAGATTTTTGACTTCATGATCACTTGGAGATGAATCTTCAGCATTAGAATTATATCATATTATATTATTATATTATCAGATAATGTTTATCTCCCTGTGAAGGTTAGATATTTAATGGTTTACAAGGTTTGAAAAATACTATGTCAAATGGGTTTAAGACTTACATGTTGTTCTCGTAATGACTTTGCAGAAAGCTTGCGAAACGAAGAAATTGTACAAGTTAGAAGTTTTCAGTATTGACGACCGACAGTGATTGTTCCACTTATTGATACTAAGACCAAGAAAGATCAGTTGTTTTGTATATCCGATAAAGATTATGGAGTTAGTTTTTTGGAAATTGTACGAGAATATTTAGACTTTCGTCCTAAAAACTTATCAACTATAAACAAAAAAAGTACCATTCAGTTTGCAGGAACCAATACGTTGTATAAAGTTTTGAAGATGATTCCCAATTTTTTGAAACTTATACTAGGCACTGCTTTCATCGAGCTGCAGCTACGATCTTGGCAAACACATTTGCTCTTAAACAAACAGGCCGATGGAAATCATGTTCCTTGAAGTCTATAGAATTTCCTATAAACGTAAAAAATCTAATTATTGACGAAAACAGAAAACCTAACAATTTTCGAATTTATAAAAATTCTTCTTTTTTTAGTATGAAAAATTATACATCCAACATTTTTGAAACATATACTTATAGAATTTTTAGGACCTTGAAGTTAGTGATCATAATATAACAAAAATGGACTATTAAAAAGTTACATTTTTTATAAAGTCAACGTTTAATTTAGTTTTTTGCTCACTTCGTTCACTTTTGTAATTTGGGACAGAATCTATCTTGCCTTTTTGTCTAAAGTCTAAAAATAATTTCAAAGCAGAAAATACTACATACAAATTGAAAATCAACGGAATTAAATTTTTTAATATATTTTTTTTTCTAAAATTTTAGAAATTTTACAATAAAAATTTCATAAAATCAAACCTAAATAACATACTGATAAAAAAATTGCAAATTGTCATAGTTATCGCATACCCATTGAATAAAGATAAAAGTTATTACCAGCTAAATATAAAACAGTAAATAATAAATATTGGTTGAAATATGATTCACTACCCAAACAAATGATTAAATATTTACTTTACTTACCGTTTGGATGTATTTACCATTTCATTTCTTGAAGGCAGTTGGTGCAAATATTTCGTGATTTTTTGTTCATGGTTTTTGGGCATTGGTTTTTAACACATTAAATTGTTCTAAGTTTTTTGGAGTTATTTAGTTTGTTTGGTTCTTCAGAATCAGTTTTGTCTTTCGTTTTTTCGATTTTTCTAAGCTTTTTTTCCATTGATCCATTAAGGGAGGTACTATGTATATTCAGGATATTCCCTTTCATCACGATAACGCCTAACCACACATTTTTGTAATGACCTGTTGAAAATTGCGAAAACTTGATTGAGAAGTTTTGATGCACCCACCGTATAGTCCAGACATAGCACCCTGTGACTATCACTTATTCCGATTTCTAAAGAACCCTTTGAAAGGAATTAAACTAGCTTTGAAAGAAACCTGTAAAAACCACTTAATTCTGTTTTTTAACCACAAAAGTTTTTTTACTGATGAGATCATGAGTATGGCAAAACGTTGTCGATAATAATGGAACATATTTTGTTTAATATATATATATATATATATATGGGTATATAAAAAAATCATTTAATTTTTTTTTAAAAAACGCTGTAGATCCTTCTAGTTACGAGCTAAATAAGTTCAAATTTAGTCGCACTTTCGAAAATTGTGAAACTTGACAGCTATTTTTTGACCTCCTTTATACAGATCCAGAATACTTTGAAAAAAAAATCTGGTTTCGGAGATAAGCGAGTTCAAAGGTTGAAATAAATGAAATGAAGAAACGGTCCCTCACAATTTCATCATCTTTTCGTGGCAACTCGGTGCCACGTAAATTTTGTTTTCAACAAAAAGTGACCAAGTTTACTCCCAAACTACTGGGACCTCCCAAAACTACATTTCTAGATGTTTTAACAAACTTTCGAAGTTGCAAGATTTTGGAAGTATTCATATTTTTTCAGATTGTTTATATTTTGCAAATTTTTATAAAAACTACCGAGCGATCCAAAAATCTTTTTATCAAGAGGGTCATAAATGTAAAGATGTATGTCGTCTTATGAATTGATCTTGCTAGTATTTTTTGGGTGTATGATGTTAAAAGACGACATACGTTTTTACTTTCATGACCCACTTGGTAGAAAGACTTTTGGATCGTTCGGTGTAAGTGTTTTAAAACAAAAATTATTTTGTTTCTATTTCTTCGAATCCTCTGTTTATTTTTTTCTTTATGCCTCATTTACTTTTCACTTTTCATCTTTGCAGACGCCGTCTACTTGTAAAAAAGTACTTTTTTCTACAAATTTTATTCTTTTTAATGCTAAGCGTAAGATCGCTGATATCAGAAATTTTTTTCAATTTTTTCGATTTTTTAATATAATAAACAACTTTATGTTTACAATCATTATAATGTTTTCTATTTTTCTTCGTTTGTTATTGTTTATGTCTTTTTCTATTTTTTTTATATTTTGGTTCAATAGCTTATCATAATTGCTAGTAATTGGTACTTCTTTGATAACAATTGATTTATTTGCTTGTTTCAGTTATATTTTCAAGATTTTGTTTATATATTTTATTACTTTAATTATTTCATAAGCGGTAAATAAACAAAATGTTAAAGAAATAAATAATAGAATGTCTATACAAATTCGAATCAAAAATATTTTCAAAATTTGAGATTTAGGAGAAATTAAAGAAACAATGAAGATTTGGAATATACAAGCATTTTAAGCACCTTGAAAATCTTAGAGTTCAAGATGAGATAAAAATTGTAAACTAAAATTGAAATTTGGAAAGTTCAGATTTCTTAAAAAATGTTAAATTCAGAAGAATCCTAAAATTGTTAAAAATTCTAAAATTTTAAAATTAAAAGATTCTAAAAATTGATTTTAATAAAAATTTGCAATATTTCAAATAGAGAAATAAATCGTCAAGATTTATGAATTTTCTATTTTGTAAATTTTTGAAAATCAATAACTTGTAGATGTCCTACAAAATTTTTCTCAAATTTTGAAATTTAAAGATTTGTTGATTTTGTAAATTATTTTGCGATATTGCATCCTAGAAATTATTCTAAAACCTTTGAATTCGTTGAAAATTGTTACATTCTTTAAATTCTTGCATTTTTTTTAAGTTATCAAATTTTTTTTATAGTTCGTATATTATGTGGTTTCTGTAAATTTTTTGAATCGTTCAGATTTTTTCTAGATTTTAGGTCTTTATGTTACCATTTGTATTCTTTGCAGCTTTTTATCTTCTTGATTTAAAAAAAAAAACACTTTTTTTTGTTTCACAACCTTTTTTATTGTTTATATTTTCTAGACTTCTATGGTTTCTAAAAAATTGTTTTTAGATTATGTACTAAGATTACATATTCTTTATTTTGTAGATGTTTTAAAATGTAATATCCTGTAGATTTAAATCTCCAAGAATTTTATCAGGCCTAGAAATTATTTTAGTTATTTCTTGTAATTCTCAGTTAAACTTTTTAAGCTAACTAGTTTTCTAAAACTTCTGTATCCGTTAATTGCCATTTATTGTTTAAAACTTTCTCTGTTTTTTTATTTGTTTTTAAAATATGTAATTTTTTTATTTTAAAATTCTAAGTGTTCTTAAGATGTTTTAAATTCAATAACTTGTAGATATCTTATAGAATTCTTTTTTTATTTTCAAATTTGTAGATTTGTTGATTCTGTAAAATTGTTAGAATTTGTAGATGTTTAAAAACTTTTTTTTATTTTTTTTTATTTGTGTATTGCTTTTTTTTTATAGTTTATATTTTTAACTTATGTGATATTTTTTTTTAAATATTTCAGCTTTCTTAGATTCTATAGCTTTTTGATTGACTTTGTTTTTTTTTTTGTATTTTTATGAATGTTTTATTTTTTTTATTTTTTAATAGATTATATATATATATATTTTTTTGAGTCTTCAAATTTTTTCTAGTTGTACAAGTTTTTTATTTTGTGTATCTTCTAGATTTATAAACACTCTCTGGTTTTTCAAAAATTTCCAATATTTCAAGAAGAAAAATAAGATAAAATTTATTTATATTTTTTTGAACTTTGATATTTTCAGCCTTTGTTATTGTTTAAGGAAGAGTGCATTATCTATGTTTTCGTATCCAGCACGTTTCAATTCCAAGCTTTAACCAGTAATATCTAGTAAGATTGAAACTCATACGTCATACCGATTGATTTGAGTGTGATTTTATTAACTACCAAGAATAAATATAGTTATAATCAGTACAATTTTATAAAAAATTTGAATTCTGATAACAGGCTACTAAATATAAAACCGGAATTATTACTCTTAAGATCTAAGAGTTCAGATTCACAAGGTCATTAAAAGATTATTGAGTAGTATTGACGTTACATTTTCCGAAAAAGTGTATCTTTACGCAGCAAATATTGTTGTCAATATTTAAATCAAAACATATTATTTCAGACGCCTTATTGACCTTGGTAGGTGACCCGTGAAAGAAGTATTAAATTTTACTTCACACGAAATAGAGATTATTGCTTGTGATTCTTTTCAAGTGCGTGTGTCTTATGGGGCGTTTTATTTATCAACAATGGGGTAAGTTTTTTTTTGTATATTTTCATAATTTGTTCGAACACATAGAGTTTCGTTGCGTTTTGAATTTGCCATTTTTTAACACCCCAATTGGTCGTTGGAGGTCCACAGTCAAAGTGTTCTCTAAAAATTTTTGTTGAAACTTTTTTTGATAAGCCGAAAAAACATTCTAAAACTAAAGCAGCAAAATTAAAAGAAAACAGTTTTTGTTACAAATTTCCACAATTCAAGAATGGGAGTGCAAGTATTTCAAAAAAAAAAACATGATAAAATTTTACAAAATGTTGAAAATTCTCAAAATTCTTATAAAAGTATGAGATCGATCTGATGCTTGATTCGAATTTCGGCAAGTATCAAATTGTGTAGAAATGTTTTTCCTGTGCCTCCTCGTGCTTCAAGAAAAAGAAGTCATTTCCGCCTCGTGCATGATTCATAACTGTGTCGATAAGTTGAACGATGTAGAAGTTGATGCGCTGCAGCGCCATCTTGTGGCAAGTTAAAGCAAAACAAATAGGGCTAAAATATTTCGTTCTCAAACACAAATATATACCAATTTTCAGGTCGATTTGTTAAACTGTGTAAAAGTTGATGTGCTACACCGTCATCTGGTGGCAAGTTACAACAAAGTAGATAGATAGATAAAAACTTTCTCCATCATCAAACGGATGATTAAATTAAAAACAAAACTAAAAAAAAATAAAAATCTCTAGAATCTAAGATTTTAATTTATAGAAAAAATTAAGAATTTCATGCATCTGAAATGTCTAAAAGTGCAATGATCTCAACAGGTGTAAAAAATTTAACGAATCTAAAAAGTTTACAGATGTTCGAAATTCTATAGATATCTATGCAAAATAGCCCAATCAGGGGATAAAAAATCTAAAAAAAAAAAAACAAAATATAAACACATTTAAAGCTGTTGAGGTCGATCTTGAACGGATATAAACATTCCTGACATGTTAACTTTAAAAAATGTCTATAATTTGAGAAATAGGAAAAATTCAAAGAATTAAAGCGAAAAGTTTACAACCTACATTCTAAAAATACATTTAAAACTGAAAATATGGGAAATTTAAAGAAAAAATTAAGAGTTTCAAGATAAAGCTCGCATTTAAGGAATTATGAAAACAAAGAAAATTCAAAATGCAAACTTATTAAAGAATGCAAAGAAATGAAACAAATGTAAGAGTAAAAGAAAATGAGAAAAAAAATAGACTAAACGCTGTAAAAAATTGAAGATTTAAGGAATAACCTGGGAAATAGTAAAAAAAATAAAAATTTAAATAAATACAAGTCTTAAGAGGTGAAAAAATCTACGAATTTGATACATTTAACAAATTCTACAAGTCAAAATTTAGATTCCCGCGATTTGTTAAATTCTTCGACACTTTTTACTATTTTTAAGAATCGTAAATTTTCTTGTCTGTGCAAATTTTCTACAATTATACAATCTCTAGTTTTTCAGCTTTTTTTGATCTATAAAATTCTTATCTTTTTCAGGTTTTTTTATTTTTTTTTCATTTGCTGCTATTTTATATATGTAATTTTTACAAAAGTTTAATGTTCTCAAGATCTTTTAGATATAAACACTCTAAGTCTCTATCCTTAGAGATCTTCTAAGTTTCTTATTATTTTTTTAATTTTCAAATTTAGTTTTCGGACTATTTTTGTTTTTTTTTAAACTTATTACATTTTTCAATTTTTTTGAATTTCGTAAATACTTAAATATCTAATATATTTGTTAAATCACTATGTTAAATCATTATTTTGATCACGCATTTGATTCAATTCAAATTGTTACAATTTTTGGACCGAATGAATAATTTGAAAATTTTTTAAAATTATATTTTTGTTAGAATCTTTGGATCCATTCTAGTTTTTTGATCTTCTGATTAAATTTTACGGATTTATTTTAAAGTACCTGTTTATTGTTTTTTTGAATGTCCTATGCTCTGTAGATTCTTTTTTTTTTTCAATTGTTTCACCATTTTAAACTTTTTTATTTTTAGAAATCTTATTTATTATAAAATAATGTAAAATTAGATTTTCTGGATTTTGTACAGTTTCTGAGTAATTTTTTGATCTTTAGATTTTTGTGTTTTGAAGATCTTCGGGCTTATGTATTATTCACTAGCGCTCTTAAATTTTTGTTTTTTTTTAGAATTGATAGCTTCTGCTCTGTGGTATGTCGACAATCTATGGCCTAGATAATTTTTGAATTTCTTAGACACATTGTATGGTTTGAATTTTTTAAAACAAGGAAATTCTTAGATTATACACATATTTTATACCTTTAAGAAATTTCTGTTTAGAATCTTAAAATGTTTCAATAGAATTTTTAAATTCTTTTATTTAGATTCAGATTCTTCACACCTGCGATAAATTATTAGATTCTCCGAAATCTTCAAAATTTCATTATGTTGTTACTTTTAATTTTAGACATACCTTTTTGGGTTTTATAAGGCTTCTAAACACGTACTTCTACGTATCTTTTATTTTCAGTAAATATAATTTAGACACTTTTTACATTTTTAAGATTTTGTAGATTCTTTGTATCCTTTCAATCTATTGTATTTCAAATACATGAGATTTCGAATAGTACTTATTCTATAATTCTCTAAATTGCTAAAACTGATAAAAAAATTGATTTTTAGACTATTCAAATTCAATTTTAGATCTTTTAAAGTTATAGGATCTTTTTTTACCTTTTTGTGTAAAATGATTTCATTTCCTTCTCCTTCAAATTGAAAACAAAAAACATATACATTACTTCTAGGTATTCTAAGATTTTTATAAATTTTTTTTGCTTAAAGGTAATTATTTTGTATTTTTGATATTTGTCGGTGTTTGTCCTTGTTTTTTGATCCCGTTAATGTGCAGATTGCACTGTTTCATATTCAGAGGGCCATCAAGAACATCACAAACCATACGTTCTAAAGTACATTTTTAATTGGGTTAAGGAAACAAATGCCGACAAATATCTACAATTAATTTCCTCAACATTGACGTGCATAAAGAAGTGTTCTTGCTGCTATCAAAATGAGTGATATTGACTCATTGCTAAAATAAACAAACAACAGCCTGGCGTATTTTTCCATTGTTAACTGTGTCGATAAATGACCATCATGTCTAAAATTTTCTATCAGTCATGTCGACAACACGTAATGATATGGTAAACACGTTGGTTTTAGAAGAAATCGGTGAATTTGGTACGAAAAGAGTGTTTTTGATACAATTTTTTCATAGATTTTGTTTGATAAATAACTATTGTTTTAGATTTTGTCGAAAAGGCTCAAATGGCGGATTTCGAAACTGCTATTCACTATTCAAGTAAGTAAAACCCAATCTATCATATCGATGATAATGACCGTTCGATTACAGAATTTGGAAAATTTCAAAAGTTTCTTTTGGCCGTGTGCGGAACCATTTATGCAACATGTGCTATTAGCACAACAACTTTATCATTTGTTTTGCCTTCAGCGGAATGCGACTTTAGCCTATCATCGACTGACAAAGGAAAATTATCAGCAATGCCCCTAATTGGTAAGAACAAAAAGACGTCTAAAATAAAATCTCATACTCTTCTTAGGAATGATTTTTGGATGCAGTCTTTGGGGCTCCATCGCCGATTCCAAAGGGCGAAAACTAGCCATAATGCTCGCTCTCTCAGTAGACTTTTTATCAGCTTTTATTTCTGCGTTTGCCACAAACTTTCACCTCTTTCTGATGTGTAGATTTTTTAGCGGATTTGGGTAATTTTGGTGTAGTTCCTCTCAAACAATTTAAACCATTTCTCAGTATTATAGGAGCCATAAGCATTGTCTTCTCCTACCTTGGAGAATTCGTCTCGAAAAAGCACAGAGATGCGATGTTGGGAAAGTTAGAAGTATTCTGGAATCTCGGTATAATTTTGCTACCAGGTAGGTTCATCAAACTTATTTCAACTTAAAGTTAGTTCTAATTCATGTTTGATGCAGAGTAGGTTGCCAGTCTGGCCAAAATATATATGAGGATTCTACTTTTGAACAGTCAGTCTGGTCCGAGCTACTTATTGCAGTGTAAAAAAATTCAAATATGCCGCCTGATTGTTACCTAACCGTCTTCTTCCATTTCTGTAGGTTTAGCTTGGATTCTTCTGAACAGAAGTCTGGATGCGTTTAGCGATCCTGGAAATTTTAGTCCATGGAGAACTTTTGTTTTGGTGTGCAGCTTACCGAGCTTAGTAAGCGTAATCTTGTTGTATTTTTTACCTGAAACACCAAAATTTTTCATTTCGAAGCAAGAATTCGAGAAAGCTAAAGAAGTCTTTCAAACTGTTTTTTCTATTAACACCGGGCAGCCCTCCTACGTGTATCCCGTAAGAAATCAAACTTTAATGACTTTTCACTTGACGAGCTTTTCCAGGTTATGACGCTAGAAGGGGAATACGAGGATAACAACAACATTGAGAAAAGCACAAAAGAAATATCGCTAAAAATGAAGGTGATGGAAAAACTGCATTCATTTATTGAAAACATAAAAGTGCTTTTTTCACCGCCTTATTTGAAGTACCTGGCGATCACTTCTTTTGCAGATTTTGGGCTGATGGCAAGGTACAGTGTTGGAATTCTCATATTCGCATAATGACGTATGTTTTAGTTACTACACGTTGGTTATGTGGTTCCCCGAAATTTTTGAACGATTCAATCAGTATGAAATCAAGTACCCGAACGCCACCGCCAGTGTTTGTACAGTGTCGGCCGTAAACGACAATGATTATTTCACAGAAGAGTGTACATCTTCGCTAAATGAGCACGTTTTTCTGGACACTCTCATCATTGGAATAAGTTGTATACCTACGTCAGTATCGCTTAGTTGGTGCATGAAAAAGTTTGGGAAAAAAGTTGTCTTAAGTAAGTAAGAGAATTTTTCTTCTTCCATCGACTTAATCCATTTTTTTCTAGTTGTGGGCCTCGTGTTGTCAGGACTCGCTACCCTTGCTCTGAACTGGGTGCAAAGTTCGACACAGACTTTGGTACTTTCTTGTATTTTTGAAGCATTGACCAGTATTCTTGAAGCAGTCATTTTTTGTGTGATTGTTGACTTGTTTCCTACTAATTTAAGGTAATTTTTTGCAACACCTGTTCTGTTTGTAAAGTTGATCTTTTGCAGAGCTATTGCGTTAGCAGCTACTGCCACGTCGGGAAGAATTGGAGCGATTTTTGGGAATGTTGTGTTTGGTGTCTTGATAGACCTGCAATGTCTTGTCCCAATATATCTCTTTGGGTCACTTCTAATTGGTGAGTTTAAGCTTCATAAGTCCAAAAAGCCTTAAATTATGTAGATAATGAAAACTTTGTGTTTTTGTCTTGGAAATAGAAGTAGTGATTAATTTTCGTTGCTTTTTAGCCAGTGGATTTCTCTGCCTGGCAATACCCAAAACTGATAACTATTTGGTACTTCATTAGAAAGCTGAAGTAATCTGTAAGTTTTACTTAATTTTTAATTACATAGAATCCTATTTATTGTTATTTATTGAAATTATATAGGAAATATATAATATTGTTATTTATTGAAGTTATGTAGGTTGTATAAACGAAATGTATAATTTAATAAACTTTCCTTAAAAAAAAAATCACAAATTTTTTCTCTAATTTTCGTGCTTTCGTGATGCAAAGTGACGATCTATGTGGATGAATATGTGTTATCTGAAAAACCTCTCCTAAGTATGAACGGAAATATTAAGATTTTAAGAAATCTAAACGTATAAAGCAATAATGATAATAAGTTGTTGGTGTAGTGGGAATTAAATTATTAACCTGTTTCAGATTATAGATACAAAAATGTTAATATCGGGAGTTCATTTAATAATCTGGTAGTATTATCTGTGGAAATCTTAATTAATTAATTACAATAAAAATGTAACAGAAATAAATTCACTCTTAAATGAGGTGCCGGAAAAGTTGGCCCCGTTCTTCGTAGCACTTTAAAATATTTTTTTTATTGATTTTATTATATTTTCTAAAACATCGGGGGTATTATTAATTTCTAAATTTTTTTCTCTAATGCGCTGCCTTAGTTCTTTTAAATTATTAATCGATGTCGAATAACTAGTGTTTTTAATATGAAGTCGCAAAAAAAGTCACATGGAGTCAAATCACAAGATCTTGGAGCCTAGGATGTATCTGTATTCCGGCTTATAATTCGACCATCAAACCTTTCGTACAACATCGCTAAAGTTTCGTGTGTGCAGTGAGGAGTTGCTCCATCTTGTTGAAACTACCCTTCCTGTAGTTCGTCATCAAGCAGTTCATTGATAAACGGTTCCAAAATTTCCTGGCGATACCTTGTTGCGTTAATGTTGTCTAAAATTATGCATCAAAAAGTTTGATATCAATAATATCAGAAAAATTAGACACCTTAATAAATATTAGTTCAATTATTCTTCTGCCGCTAACACCTGCTCAAATACTAACCTTTTCAAGATGCAAATAAGTTTCAACAAATATGTGAGCATTTTCTGCATTCCAATTTTCATTAGCGTGTCATCATCGTCACTGAGAGTGTTGATGAACAATTCATAGAAAGTTCGTCTCTGCAGGGGATCACAGGGCCGCAATTATTGCACCATTGTCATGTGATAAGGATAGAGCTGGATATCTTTACGTAAAGATTGGTGGCACGTTCCAACAGAAAAGTCAATCTGTTGTGACAATTGACGAATAGAGGCGTTTGGAGCAAGTTCCATTATCTCTTCTACAGTTTCGATAACTTCGACAGTACGTTTTAGAAGTTGACCTGTGGTTTTCCTTCTGAAAAGTGCTTCAATTTCTTGAAACAAGTGTATACATCGCTGTAGGTTATCTTGAAATACTTTTTTATCGACGATATCATTGAAAAATTCAGCATTAAACGCTTTCAAACAGTTTTGTACCGAGCATATCCATTCCCCATCGACTTTTAAAGCATTACGAAAAGAAATATTTTTTGTAAAAAAGCAACGAACAACGCAAACACACACAAGTAAGATCGACAGCTCAAGTTGACAATTGACAAGATAAAATAACTTTTCTGTTTGTGGAAAGCTACGACATACCTTAAAGCATAAAAACATAAAAATGTTCATGAATTTTTAAATGAACACCCAATATTTCCAGGTAAGCACAAATTATGTCGAGATTTTACGTTTTGCTGTTCAGTTACGGAAAGACCTTTGCATTTCTTAGGCGGAAGTCGACAAACTACAATCCAAAAAAGGGTACGCTTCTAACAGAAAAACAAATAACAAGATCTTTGTTGGAAACTTCAAATAGGTATCTAATTTTTGTTAAAACAAGTTATGTTTTTCTTGAGATATAAAAGATAAAAGGAATCTTATATTGGTAACATGAGAAGACAAAAAATCAATCAATCAATCACCCAATTGCATACATAATTGCGTAGCTAATTTTCCTGATTATTCTCTATTTTATCGAAAATTTTTAATTCCTCTGACATCTATGCTTCGACGATGAGATTTCAGCAGGTACCTCCTTTACAACTTCAATGCGCCGGCACCATTCTTTCTTGCTATCTTCGGTTCGAATATTCGAGAATTATTCGAGTCCTTTTGTAATGACTTCAATTACTCTCGCTGCTAGTTCTAGAAGCACCACTTAGTAACCGTTCATTAGTGGTTCTATTTATACCGCATTTGGATCCAAAAGTCACCCTAACTCAACTCTTACTCGTTTACAAGGATTTGAAAACCAACTCCTCAGATTTGACTTAAGTCTCGTACGCGAAAACGAAAAATGCAGCCAGATCTTTGGATAACACTGACAGCACCTGAGATGAGTCTAGCTTGTGCGTGGTTCCGCAACTTTGAGAACGGTTTTTCTTTCCAAGTACTGCTTCGTGTCCCTGACGGAACCGTTTTTTTGATCTACACGCAGAAGATACAAAAGTATCTACAAAAAGTATATGAGTCACTGTTTCAGAAAATCCTCATCCAATCTTTTGATGCAAAGTGAAAGAAACTCGCTCACTCTTGGTTTGGAGGTTGAAATTCTTCACCTACTGACAACATACGAAGATGACTTGTGACATTTCTCCAAGTGGGTCATGAGAGGTAATTTATCTGGTTTAACAAGCTACGAAATAATGACACAACAGCCATTTGACAGCTGCGATAATTATCAAAAACTGCAGAAAGCATTTAAAGCTGTGATCCGTGAGGAAGACCAATGTCACAATGGATTTGGTAGTACTCACTGACGAAAGAGATGGCATACAGAGCAATAAAATTTCGCAAAATATACCAGAAAGATGAGAAGTGTTTGTAAACATAGGTGAAGAAGAATGAGAAGAAACCCAGATCGAATTTTGATGAACTTCGCTGACGTAAATATTCGAGTGCTGTTTTTCGTCCAACTGTTTTTTGGTATAATATAATCAAGTTTTCTCCTTCTCGGCATTACATAATCCGATTAAATATTGCTACCCGATGAACCGCTTCCAACGTGTCCTTATAATTAATTTCTCCTTTTACCTTTACTTCTTGCGTGACCATAGAATGTATTGTAGAAATCAAGGAAACATCTTTCTTATCCTCCCTTTTGAGGGCCATCACTTTGCCTCTCTAGTATGCTATGATCAAATTTTTTATTTCTCAATACTTTAGGAAGATTTTTTCTGGTTGTTCGCAACGGGTCATAAACATCTGTTTCAATATTAGTAGATCTGCAAGCCATAGAGAGTTATAGAAATTGTTCATAGTGAAGCAGTACCTTTTACCCCAAAGAGAATCATTGCAACTTGAGACGGAACTGGAAAATTCTGATATTCCAGATCAGCTAAAGTGTTTTTGCCCGTGTAGATAATCAAGTCCCATATATATCCACTTTTGGATTTGCAGAGCAAGTCTTGATTTCAAATCTGGTACTCTTGAGGGGTAGGTACTGAATCCATCCTGAAAGCCCTTTCTACAACAAGAGACTCATCGATTGAAACTTTTTGTTCGGAAGTGAGAAGAACTTTCACTAAATTGGCGTACCTAGGCGAAATTATGTTTGGGTTTGCAGCAGGATGAATAGCTTCATCAAGTTCTTTATTGTTAGAAAAGTAGAGAGATTTTTATGGTTGTCAGCATCAAAATTCACTTATGGATTTGTAGTAAATGGAAATGAGGCTGAAACTGGAGTTCTAGAATTAACGCTGCACTCAGTTCTTTATGTCGGAAAGTTTGAAGAGCTGATGGAAGTGGAACTACTATGTAAAAAACTGTCAGAGCTAGTGTTACTTCCACTGTCTTCCAAAGCATCTTCAAGCAAAAATTCTTCATCGCTTTCTACAGCGATCATCTTCAGACACTTGCAGCATTCTCCGTAGTCAAATATGTACTGTCTATTAACACGTACGTAAATCGGCGCGAAACTCTCCCGAAATATGATTGAATGTTACCTCACTCCATTTACATGCGTTCCACGAGAAGATTCGGGCTACAGAAAATTATTCGTCTTTGAGTTCAGTCTTCCTAGATAACTTAAGTGGGCGAAAAAAAGGGCGACTTATCTCGAGCTAATGCATGAAGCGGTAAGGAAGCCTCTTATTAATTTTGATCAGGAAACTTGACCATGAGTTTTTTTACAAGCATTAATCGAGTACACCCATTTTCCTTTACGAAACACTCCATTTTGAAAATAAGCCATAACAATAAAAATGTCAGTAGTTGGAGCTTGAATATTGCCGCGTCGATTCAGTGTCGCGCGCGCCGCACTCGTGTGTAAACGCGCATAAAAAGGTGCTTGAGCGTTTTTCACCCCACGTTGTACAGGACGGTGCTAAAAGGTGTTTATCAACTTTGTTTTGCTGGAAGAAAACGATAGTTCGTCAAATGATGAATTTTTTTTCCCGGAAGTGACAACGAATCCGACCATATCAGTGAGGCATCTGAAGTTCATAGTGATACGGATGTGGAAGACACTGAAGTAAACTTGTGGACATCTTTGGACCAACTGTCATCAATATCTCAACCATTTATTAATCTTGGAAAGGATAGAGAACAAAGCGGTACACATGGCTACCACGATCCAGTGTTAGATTGGAAAAGACTATTGCGTATTTGCTTTGTTGTAAAGCTTCCACTCGAGTTAAAAAGTCGCACTTGGAGTGCTTTGAGATCTTTTTTTACTGAAAAACTTGTCGACATTGCTTTAAACTATACAAACCAAAATAATCTATCCCACACAGTAACTAATAAACAATAGATTAAAGCAGTTTTTGGATTATTGATATTGGCAGGTCTGTTTAGATCTAGCCCACAAGATTTTTATAGATCTGTGGAGTAATGATGACACCAGAATCGAAATATTTAGAACTACTATGACCAGACAAAGATTTACATTTTCAAGAATCAACAATCCGAGATGTGTTTAACTTATTCGTCACTCTTTAAATACTTGACAATAGATGAAGAACTTGTAGCTTTCCGGGGAAGATGTTCCTTTCATCGAAACCTGCCGAGTATGGATTGAAAGTCTATGCTCTACTGGATGCCAAAACATTTGACACGATGATTTTAGAAATTTATTGTAGTAAACAGCTCGACAACAGCTCTTAATAAGCCCTTAGATATTGTATATCGTTTAGTGAGATGTGTGTCTGGATTTGGTAGAAATATAACTATGGATAACTTCTTTATGAGCTACGAAACTGCCGAAAATTTCCTCAAAAACAGCAAATTGGCCGAAGTAAAATCATCTATGTTTGGATTTCAAAAACACCCAACTGTTGTATCTTAAATACTTAAACTACACCACGATGATGAGGTGGATCCAGAGAGCGAGGATCAAAGAAAGCCAACTATTATTAGCTCAAAAAAGAGCGGAGTCGACATGGTTGACAAACTCGCAAGAACATACGATGTTTCTCGTAACAGTAAGCGCTGGCTTCTTACGATATTTTTCTCGTTGCTGAACCATGCTGGTATAAGTTTATTGAGAGGAAGGAAAAGTAACCTTCGTAAGAATTTCATTAAGGACTTGGGACTCTCACTGCTTGAAAACCACATAAGAAAAAGAAAAAACAATCCACGTATTCCTCGAGATATAAGAAAACGTGTTTTTGAATTTTGAAATTTGAAAGAAGAAGTCTCCCAACCGGCACAAAAGCAACCAAGGAGATCTCAGAGATGTTCGATTTGTCCAAGAAATAAAGAGAGGAAGACTTTGAATGGTTGCTTCAAATGTAATATGTAAAGAACACGCAAAAATGATACAAAATTGTATTGATTTAGACAACGAATGATCTCACTAAAAAAAGCCAGAGATGGTAATTAGTTTTTTTTTATAAAGCCACACTTTAAATTTTGATAATATAAGCTTAAAAAGTATATTTCTATATAAAAAATATTTATCTTACAGGTGTGCTTTTTGACATGCATTCATTATACGTCTGTTTTAAGTGACAGAAATCAAATTTTATTCACTAGTGTAATAATATATCAAACTACTCACTATTGAGTAGAACTGTCAGTGAGTACTAAATATTGAAAATTTTACTTTTGTTTATTGAAAATTATACATTTATGTTGTATGTTGATAAACTGTGACGTTAATTGTGCAATTGGTATTGTTGAAAGACATTCCAATATCGCTGAAATTCAAGTCCTTCTTCAGACATACAACAGACATTGTTGATTAACAGTACAGCTGCTGCTTCCCTCCTTTGTACAATCAATCTGTGATATTGCGCTATGTCCATATTTTCATAAATATTTAGTGAGGTTTTAACCATTGAATACCGCACCCAAAGCGAAGATGACTTGTACTTCCGTGCCTACAAAACATACCTAATGTATATAGATACTAATGCATCGTGCAAGATAATTACAACTAACTTTTTGAGCAAAATATGCCAGCAAGACTTTCTCCGAATTGTCACCTAACGAATTTTCCGTCTTCCAACTTTTGAACAAACCGTACTACTTGTAATGTTTCTTCGATTTTGGCGGAATTAAACTCAAGATAGCAGATTCTGCCTGTAACTTAATATTTTCCGGAAGAAAATCCATTTTACGGCAAAAACAATTACACTGTTTACTTCGTAAAACAATCAATCGTTACTACGGAAGTTCGTTCCTACAACGATACGATTTTTTGTGATTTGATTTGTACCTAATTTTGTATTTAAAAGGCGCTTTCTTTTTAAACAAAATATCAGATATTTTCAGCTCAGTTTTTATTTACCATTGTAAATTTCATTGTATTTTCTAGGTTATGACCTGAAGTGAGTCAAAATATCTGAGATTTTATGCAAAAAGAACGCAGCTATAATTTTTACCCCTAATTCTTTTTTTGTCGGAATCGCACCTGTAAGATAAAACGTCGTATATCACACGTGAGCGAAATACCATTATAAGGCTCGTGGGTCAAAATTCTAACTCGCAAATAATAATGCATTTCTCTCACTTATAAAATAATATACTAATATCGCATCCATTCTTGTGATTTAAGGTTATTATGTTACTTGTAAGAGAAGAAGAGGGAGAGTCAAATGTTTAATTGTGATATAATTTTGTGTTTCATTTATTAGCATAACAGTTTATTTAACAAAAAATAAGCATATAAAGCGAGTGGTTATGACACATATCCAAGGTATACTGAATGACATTAGAAATACAACACCTAGAAATAACAATTCTTTCTTGATAATATTTTGTGTATAAGGTTCATGTTTAGAAATAAAATTGTAATAAAAACTACGGCTTACTATTTCCAACAGTTTTTGTGCAAAAAATTCTCTCCCTTTTTTCCCCTTTTTCTGACTACCACAAATTAAAAATAATTCTTAGTTGAACGTTTACAAGTCTGTAGATTTTAGTGTTACCATGTCATAACACAATGCCTAAAGTACGAAGCCCTAGACACTTTTACCATCTAATTGACTTTGATAGGGGTAGAATTGTTGAGCTCCAGGAAGATGGTTTTTCGTGTCGTGAAATTGCTCTGCCTTTAAATCCAAACGTGACCACTGCAGACATGAAATAAAGATGGCAGAGAAACAAGAATTAGACCCCATGGGCAACCTAGACGAACCACCGAACGCCAGGATCATCGGTTAAAAGACCGACTTGCCACAAGTCGGCAGCTAGGAGACCAATAGTTTTCTAAAGAGAGTAGACCGGTTGGTCTGCAAACTTTATATCGACGCATCAAATCTTTTGGGCTGTATTCATATCGTCCGCAGTTGGTTTTGCCTTTAACTCCTGGTAACGGACGTCAAGAGAGAGACGAATGGGAAAGGGTTGTTTTTAGTGATGAATCGTGCTTTTGCCTAGGGATGCATGATGGCCGTAGATGAGTACGAAGGCATCGTGGAGAAAGATCCAATAATGATTTTGCTGTTGTACTGTAGGAATAATGGTTTGGGGAGCAATTGCCCGTGGTAGCCGATCACCTGTGGGGTTTATCAGAGGCAACATGACAGCAGCTCGTTATGTTCAGGACATCATCCAACCTTATCTTCTCTCATACTTAGATAGACTCCAAAACATGTTATTCCAGCAAGACAACGTACGTTCTCACATAGCACAATGTACCAGAGACTTCTCTGAAGACGCAGAACAGAAAGCTGTGTCTTGGCCCGCCAGATCTCCCGACTTAAATCTAATTGAGCTCGTTTGGGATATGATGGGAAGAAGACTGACGACTTCACAGAATTCTCCACAAACGTTAGCTGAACTACAGCACAAAATTCAACTTGCTTGGGATGAACTACCTCAGGAGGAAATCGATCGCCTAATTGAATCGATACCTATACGTGTCAATGAGTGGATTAGGAACGGGGGTCGTCAAACAAATTATTAAGTTGTTTTTTTTTGTTCGCTAGTTTTTGGGGTTGAAATTTTAATCAGATGTTTAGCAACTTAAGACCAATAAATGACAATAAAACTGACTTGAAAGAAATGTTGTTTCAGGGTATTGCATTTCTAATGTCATTCAGTATATATAGAATTTGTTCTGAGGTAAACGTACCCCCACGTTGTATTAGTAAAGATTTTTTTCCACCTTGTATGCCGAAGGTTAATTAACCCCCTCAAACCGTCTGTATTATTAGTCTATTTAGACTTAAGAAAGACCGTTTATGACATTAACACTCAAAATTATGAAGCCAAAAGTTCAAACTTCAACACATTCTCTACTATTGACAGTTCAATTTTGACAAAGCGAAGTATCCGGTGATATGTCATACAATCTCTTAGAAGCGCCAAAAACTTGTTATTTGTCAAATTTGTTTGTTTCTCATAGCCAATTCGACCTAAGAATCGATTATAGACACTTTGTGTATGAAACAATAAGTAGACTATTTTTTTCCAGCAAAACTTTAGTAGCAACTAACGAGTAGCTGTTGTAACGAAATTCACACGAGTCGCAACGTGTTTTTTACAGTTTTCAATTTGCACCCAAATTTTGAATAAAAAGCTGTAGTTTTGACTACTTTTCTGTATTGTTTTGTATTATTTCAGTTTTTTGTATTGTTCCATTATTTATTAAAATAAAGCTGAAAAACCGTGCCGCTTGGAGAGCAGTAGGTATTTTTGCTAAAAAACTCTGTTAGACAAAATTCAAATTATTTAGTCATTAGATTGGCAAAAAAAATTAGTTCTAAATTCTCATATTCTATAAATAATATCTAAAAGTTTATTATATAATACGAAATTTAAACAGTCGCACAAGTATTTTAAATTCAAAAATTGTAAAATTGAATAAACAATTAAGTTAAAAATTTAAGAAGAAGAAGTGGAATGTGAAATGAAATAAAATTCTTTACGACCGTCAATTATGCTACGTTTATAAAAATATGACCTCTTTAGGAATCTTTGCACTATTACATTCACACGCACATATACAGGGAGGCCATAAATATTTATTAGTATGGTTTTCCGTTGGTTATTAAAACAAGACGTTTTTATAGCTATTCTAGCAAACGTCCCAAAAAAACTGATTATTATATACAAAAACATTGATTCCAGGACGACAAACATTATAAATAAAACATTAAGCGGCTATTTGAAGACACCTGTATTATCTTCACACATTCTTGTAGCTGGCGAAATAATTACAGAATAAACGGTTTTAAAACTGCTTCACGCATAGTAAAATTAGCCGCCTTGATAAGTGTTTAGCGACTTATTAAAAATTTATTAAAGTAGCGTGAAAAAATTGTGATATTTTTAGTGACCAACGTGCAAAATGATACTACAAAAAGTACTGCCAATTTTTTGGGTATTGTTTGAGGTCTTTGGCCACGAACAGCGTCACTTGCACAGTATTCTGAAACACGAAAATTCCACGCATTTAAAAAAAGTCATCTCTAAAAATGCAGAAGTTAACCAACCATGTCCGGAAAACTCTCAATGTGTTCAGTACGTTCAATGTCCGGCTCACGTGCATGCCGAAGAAAAACAGAAATGTCTGACCCTCAGTGGTCGCGAAGGCGTTTGTTGTTCTTCAGGTCAAAATCATACAGGTACTTCAAATAACAAGCTTTCCTAAATACATCAGTTTTTTAGCTCTAGATGATAAACGCTTGCATGGTCGTCATCACGCTGTCAGGATGAATGCACATACTATGGATCTAATTGCCAGAAAGAGTGAACAACAGATAAGAGAGTTTAAGTTAAAAGAATCTGTTCTACTAGCAGATGGTTATTTCGTTTTTCCTGGGTCACCAAGTTACGATCATTTTAAAAATTTTAAGTTACTTACAAAAAATGATCTGTTCGATGTGTTGGATTTGGCTTCTAGAGCTATGGAAATAGCATTGGCTACAAGAGATTTCAAAAATCGGTAAGCGTCTTATAAATTCATATTCGTCGGCTTAAGGGTGCGATCCTGGACTAAAAGAGGCGGGAAAAAGTCCATGTAAACGGGGAGTGGCATCACGATTTTGCATGACTATTTTTCAGGGCCAAACATGGGCAAGATATTTGATAAAATGACAAAAGTTGGGTACTGTTAGAAAGCTAAAGAATGTGTGCAGGGCGTCTGCTAATTTTTATTGCAAAATAATTAGTCTAATGGTAAAAAAAGCAATGTGACATTTTGGTTCGTCTTGAAGTTTAAATTGTGTACATTTCAATGTTTTTATTAACGCATAAAATAGAAGTAAATAAAAAAACTGAGATATACAAGCCCTTTTCCCAAGTTTCTGCAACATTTTGCTGTAATGTTTTAAGTGATTAATGTAACGGCTTTGCCATGTTTTACTCTGAAAAATTCTCTAACATTTTTTTTCGGACAGGAATAGTTCAGCTACTGTCGAAAAGAGGGCGCGCAAGCATAGGGTGGCAAATTTTGAATTTGCTCTTCTCTTGACTGAATTTAGTTCAAATAGATACATATTTTATTAGCCAAATAATATTTGGCACGAAAACCTTACCTGGCTTTTTGAGACTTTTCAGAAGATTAATGTGGTACTTGCAGCGAATAAAGTACCAATCATTCGTTTTTTTTTTCTGTTACATTTAAGTATTATCTCAACGGTTTGATTATTAAATTAAAATATGAATACATTGTTTAACGTTGACGAACATTCTTAAATCATACCTCTTATCAAAAAAAAAATGTGGTGATGAAAAAAATAATATTTGATGTATTTTTAGATTTATAATAAAACGGCTGGCATGTCTAGGGATGCCGTTCCTATCGCAATAAAAGTTTAGGTAAATAAACCCTCACTAAGTATTTATAGCTTTTTTTTGAAAGCTGTTTTGTTGTGGTAACCCGCAAATTTATGATGTTTTAGTTGGAATATATATAAAAATAAAATATCTTTAAATTTCGAAGCATTTTAATTTTATAAACAAAATTATAAATTACGACAAGAAAAGCTTTGAAATTATTTTTAAACATAATAGTTTACATTTTGGGGTGTACCTTGGAGGAGATTGAAACCAAGACGTCTGACTACAAATAGAAATACAGTTGTTATTGCAAAGGAAAACAGTGCAATGTGCGTTTACAAAGTGCACCCGGGTGGCATCATAAAGAGGGGTAACAAATTAGAAGACAAGAAATTCTTCCTAATACCACTTGGTTTTTATTTTAATAGGATGTTAAGGATTATCCTGCGTTTCCGGACAGCAGGGGGTCTATCGGACCTGGTTTTATTTTATCATCAAAGAATATTTCTAAAACATATATTTATCACTGTTAGTGTTTATGGACCCAAATAGATTATTTTATTTTTTTATTTATTTATATTATAAAGGAGCTGTTGTTTGCAATAGTTTTTTTAGAACATGTATACAGGTTGTTATAGAAATTGTAGAAATATATTTTAGAGTTAAAATTAAAAATAGATAGTTAGTACCCTAAATATTGTACACGGTTATGGTTGTTCTTCCAAGGTAAAGAACAAAAAAGTCACACAAATAAACATAAAATAGGTTCGATCAAAATTAATCAGTAGAGAAGTCTATGTAAGTACAAACTAAATACTAGGCGATGAAAAAATAATAATTTGTTTGATTCATATTTCATTAAAGAAAAACAGTTTAAGAAGAATTTTCCAAAACTCCAAAACCCACATCAAAATAAAGTTTGCTCAAGTTTCATGATGGTAATAATTGCCTCATCAATGTGCAACTCAAAAGTCCACTCAGATTTTGACTAAAAATTCACCAATAAAATTAACTGCGATCTTTTGGGACACTATGTATAAACTTTTAGATTATTACTTTTTTTTGTGCGAGGAATGGTGTTTGTGCCTAGTAATTTTTGTATCAAAATGTTAAAAAAGGGTTGACCAATGCTACATTTTCTCTCATAAAAAAATGCTTAAAAAATACCACTGCTAGAAACATTAAAACAAATAATTATTTTTTAATTAATAAATAATTTAATTTGATAAATTCATAATATCTGTAAAATGCAAAAATTAAAGAATTACATTTTAAAGCAAATAGTGTGCCGAGAGCTCTAAAGGTTTATGGCTTTATTTATAGTTGCACCCCAGCTGGGATATTTCTCAATTCGACCTTGGAGGGTTAAAATTTGTGTTAAAAAAGAAAACTATTGGCATGGGCAGGTACATAAAAGCGTCCTCTGTTACAAAATAGCAAAAAAACTATTTAATTTATTTTAGGGACGACAGTGGGCACCACTTCCCAATGGCATATTCAGTGAGTCGAAATTTATCTCGGGATCGCAGCCTTAACGCTTTCAGTTTCTTCGTATCTGTAAAGTTTGCTGTGGTTAAGTTAGTTTTTGTTGACTTTTTTCGAGTTTTGTTAATGCACGATTTTTGTCTAATAAATATAATTATTAAAATCATCGTGGAGATGAAAGCTAAATATTATACTTCTTATTTTAATTTCTCTCAAAGAGGCGCACAGTGCAAAGATGGCAATCAAAAAGTATTTCTTAACGTACTAGAGAAAATTCTTTTTTGTACTCATTGTATGGAAACAGAATTTTTCCGCTTTATCCCGATGCACGGAAAAACAGTTGGTGTTGCGACTTTTTGACGACACCAGTCAATCAATTTTTGACAAGTGCGTTCATACCGCTCGCGACTTTTCTCGGGCAGCAAACGCGAAGCGGTCTCTTTGGCACATTGTTGTACTCATACAGTCTTCGCTGTCATTCATTTTAACAATTTTTGTTAATAATTTAAAAAAATATGACAGATGATTTATATTTTAAAAATCTAGTAGGTAGTTACAGTAGATAGATCATATTACCAATCCACCATTAGAAAAAAAAAAACAAGTTACTTAATTTTTTTATATCGATATTTGTTACAAAAAATATTGTACCTAACTCTTTCGGAAAGAATTTTCCCGCATTCGCACTAAATGCAGCACTCCATACAGTCGTTCTGAAAACAAAGTGCTCATGCGGGAAAATTAAGTTTCCGAACTTGTTAGGTAAATAACTAATTTGTAGTTTCTACGGCATATGACTATTTACACAATTTGTGATTTGTTTTTTTGGTTAAATATTTTACTTTATAATATTTATTTTTATTTTTCTTAATTTCATCAAAATACGATCAACGGAAAAATATTGTAACTCTTTAGAATTTTTTTTTTGTCAAATTTTTCCAATGTTGGATTCTTTTAGATCGTTTAGTTTTTTCGGTTTTTAGTTTTATCTAAATTTTACATTCTTTTTGTGACCGTATAAACTTTAAATTTTAAAAATTAAATCCTGAATTTTTTCTATTTTTTTTTCAACTGATCGGAGCACTTAGACTTTTCAGATGCTTTTGATTTTTGGAATTTATTTACTCGACTCTTTAGAATTTCCATTTGTTGTTTTTTATATTCTTTGGATTTTCTAGATTTTTCAGACTTTTTAATTCTAATAAATTTTGCACACTTTTAGTACTTTGTGTTTTTAAAATCTTTACATTTGTTAAACTTGTAGACTTTTGATAGATTCATGGTTTTATTTAATTACAAAGAACTTTTTTTTAGACTATTTTTGGAGTTTTTAATTTCTTAATTATTTGTCTTTGGAACAATTCTGTTCGTTTATTTAACTTTTTAAAATTCATAGACTTTTCAGTTTTGCAAAATTTTTTAATTTTTTTTAATTGTTTTAATTTTCTAGATTTTTCAGATTCTTTAATTCCAATAAATTTGGCACCCTCTTTCTACTTCCAAATCTTCATATTTGTTAAATTAGTAGATTTTTGATGGATTTATGGTTTTATTTAATTTTTCAAATTATTTTTGAAACTATTTTTGTAATTTTTACGTTTTTCTAAATTAATTGTTTTTTTTTTATATTTTTTATATTTGAACAATTTTGTTCATTCATTTGACTCATTTAGAATTTCCAGTCTTCAGTTTTTCGAAATTTTTTCAAATTTTTGTTTTTTTTTTAATTCTTTAAATTTTTTGGTTTTTCAGATTCTTTCATTCTGATAATTTTTTAATTCTTTTAGTACTTTGTGCTTTTAAATCTTCACATTTGTTAAACTCGTAATATTTGATGGATTCACGGTTTCATTAAATTTTTCAATATTTTTTTTACATTAATTTTGTAATTTTTATTTGTCGTTTTCATACTTTTTAAAATTATATAATTTTGTTCACACATTTTCTGGATTTTTCAGATTATTTGATCCCACTATTTTTTTTTGTATTTTGTGCTTTCAAATCTCAACATTTTTTTAAATTAGTAGATTTTTGGTATATTTTTTCGTAGTTTCATTAAATTTTTCAACTATTTTTTTTTAATTACTTTGTGCAATTTTTAGGTTTTTATCAAAGATTGTAATTTTTTATACTATTTTTATTTGGTACAATTTTCTATATTAGTATAGTACAGCCGATTTGTAGATTTATTAGCTTTTTCAATCAAAACTTGCATTTTTTTTATTTTTTATATTTTTTGCTTTTATTCAACTTAGGAGTAGTGTGGATTGCTTAAATTTCTTTCAAAATAATTTTAAATTTATTGTATTTGTTGTTGTCTCTTTATTTTTTTAATTATTTATATATCTTGAATAATTATTTTTTTATTTTTATTTGTTTGTAACTTTTTAAACACTTAGATGTTTTTAATTTTTTCAAAATTTTAGTCTTTAGTTTTTTTTGTTTTGTTATTTTTTTTCAATATTGGATTCTTTTACATCATTTGGAGTTTTGTTTTCTTAAGTTTACTTGTTTTTTATATTCTTTTTGTGATTTTTTACATTCAATTACTTCTACAGATTTGACGCAATTTCTATTTCTTTAGATATTCGCTAGATTGCTTGTAATTTTTGGATTTTTTTTATTTTTTATAATTTTTAATTTTTTTAGATTTTTATTTCTTTTTATATTTTATATACTTTTATATATGGCTTCAAATTTTTTTAAATCGTTTTTTGTATTCTTTGAAATTTTTAAATCTTTTAAATTTTAAATTTTTTTATGTTTTAGATTTGTTTATTTATAAATTATTTGTATATTTCTTATTTTTAAACATTTTCAAATAATTTTTTAGTTAACCCATTTGCATATTAATGTTTATGGTGATGCGACAATTTTTTGGCCAAGTGTACCAATTGCACGAAAAAAATCGCGTCATGTTCATTTCAAATTAAATAAATTATAATTTTAGCATTTCTAATTTGTTCAACTGTTTGCTTTACAGTCAAGGAGTAACCAAGAGTGAAATTGAACTTGGAATGTTAAATCAAGATTTGAAAACTACACCACTTGGTTCCGCTTGCGCTCGAACTCCTTTTTGTCCAACGGTTCCAGTGAGGTACAGACGAATAGATGGAGCGTGTAATAATCAATTCCATCCAGCCTGGGGAAGTGGGATGACACCTTATGCTCGACTTTTGCCTCCAAGTTATAAAGACGGTTTGTAATTTTCCCACAGCACTACCTACTCAATTCTAAGATTTCCTGGTGTTATTTTCAAACCCTTCTTTTTTTTCTCTGCTCTTCTGTCTTGGATTGCACATACTTTGTTTTAATTTTATTGTTTTTGCTTCAAACACTTTTCTTACTTTTCGTCCAATTACGTTGTGTTTTCATAAAACAATTGTTACTGATTTTTCTACATTCTTCTTAGCTAAATCAATAGACGAAACGTCAACTAGCTACTAAAATTTTGTTTTTGAACACTTACTACTAGTCTATGTAATTTTCGACAACTGTTGTACTTTTCCAAGCACCCAACTATTTTAACATTTTAATATTTGCATCGCCATCAACCAGTTATGTAGCTGCCGACCTATCAATGTCTCGTATTTGGCAAAACAAGATTACAAAACAACCAAAAGACATCCTGACAGTGATGTTTGACAGTTATGAAATTCGATTTCGCCGTTGCGTCTTATTGGTTAACGTCTATGTGCCATCAAGTCTGAGCGCCAAATTTAAAAATATACAGTGGCTCTCAAACAAACATAATCTATCAAACTCTTTATTGCATTAGGCAATAACTATTTTTTTAATTTCTCTTGCGTGGCCGTTTATTTTGCACTTATCTTCTTTTTGTTTAATTTTCTTTTATAACTTTTACATCTTTTTTGTCTTTAGTTTTCTTCTGTTACTTCTTGCTTTCATTTCCTTGGGTGTATTTCTCTGTATTATTGTCATCTTTTGATAGTAATTTAACCTTTGTTTCTGAGTTTGGTTTCGTGCTAGTGCACCTTGTTTCCATTTCCACCATTTTCGTACATCCGGTTTTCGTCTGAGCGAGATCATGTTTCATGTTCTTTAAATCTTATTTGCTTTTATTCTTTGTGTTTTTATTTTTTAACCGTTTTAGCAGTTTAACAGTGCAGTTAAAAACTTGGTCGTTCTCCTTAAAAGTTTCTCTTCTATTTTTCTTACATTTTTCGTTTTATTTCTTTTGGCCTCTTTTACACTTTCTGTTCAAAAAAAAATCTCAACTTTACATTTTCGCTTGGGTTTTGTAATCTTTTAAACTTCTTGTTTGATTTTTTTTTTCATCTCAACACTAGGCATAAAAATACAATCACATTCTAACAATTTCAGGAATATGGGTTCCAAGAGACTCTGAAGTAGACGGTGTGCCACTCGCTAGTCCCAGACTTGTTAGCACCACACTTATCTCCGACAAAGACGTTTTTAACTACGATTACACTCTAATGGTCATGCAGTTTGGGCAGTTTCTATCCCATGACTTAACACAGTCTATAGAAACTTCTTTTGGTACTTATAAAAACAATTTTTTTTAACTTCTAATTTAACATTGTTTTTTTTAACTTCTAATTGTTATAAAAACAATTTTTTTTAACTTCTAATTTAACATTGTAGGCAATGGGAGTGCTATTTCTTGTTGTTCTGCGGATGGAAGCGTCAAGTACAGTCACGAAGAACGTCACTACGCATGTATGGCTATAGAGATTCCAGAAGACGATCCGTTCTACAGTCATTTTAACCAAAAGTGTATAAACTTTGTCCGTTCTGTTTTAGCTCCGAGACAAGACTGTACTTTAGGCTATGCGCAGCAGGTAGGTGTAGAAAGCAAATTTCGTTTATTCGTTCGCGCTAGCAAATCGCGTGAAAATGTGCTCCACTCGCTCCACTCAGATTAGAACGAATAAAAGAACACACTACTACTGTTACGTGCCAGTAATATTAAACGAGTAAATTTTATTTTCACGTTATTTATGATAGTAGAAAAAGTATTGTGCTACATTCAATGTTTTTTAACAGGTAAAATGTTAAATATAGCAAAATAAACACTGTTGCCAACACGTAAAAAGTCGTGAGCTTACTAAACGTCGCTTTTTTCTGTATTTCAAAATTAAATCAGTTTTTTCTTAACAGATGAACAAAATAACACATTTCATCGACGGCTCATCCATTTACGGTTCATCTCAGGAACAAACCGGGAAACTTCGAAGTTTTGAGAAAGGAATGTTACGCGTCTTTAGCGACTTTGGAAAACCTATGCTGCCATTATCAGAAGATTCTGATCAATGCATGAGTAAGGTTCAAAACTCCGCTTGTTACATGTCAGGTACAAATATGCAATTTTTCGTTGATCAAAAAATTTACCGAACTTTCCAGGTGATAGCAGAACCAACCAAATGATTTCTTTGGTAGTTCTTCATACAGTTTTTCTAAGAGAGCATAATCGTGTAGCTGCCGAACTTGCAAAACTAAACCCGCATTGGAACGACGAGCAAATCTTTCTAGAAACTCGAAACATTGTCATCGCTGAGCTGCAAGTTATAACGTACAAGGAATTTTTACCGATTTTGATAGGTACCTCGGCGGTGGAGGAGTTCGGTTTGTCACTTGCCCAAGGAACGGAATATTCTTACGATTATGATGGTTCAATAGAGCCATCGATTACAAACGAGTTTGCTTCTGCTGCGTTTCGTTTTGGCCACTCTACTGTTGGGAATTTACTGAAGTAAGTAATATGTGCCTGCGTTCTGTGGTTTAATTTTTTTGACGTAGGATATATGGGAAGGAAAGAATGGATGAAATGATATTTATTCCTGAGGTCATGTTTCAACCAAATCGGATGAGAAAATTCTTCTTCTTAGATCAGCTTCTGAGTACATTATCAACGGAACCGATTCAGGAAGTTGACGGCAATTTGGCAGAAGCTGTACGAGAATTAACGATTAACAGAATCGTTATATGATATTTATGTTGCAGTTAACTAGGTACATGTTTCGGGCTGGAAATCCTTTTGGTATAGATTTAGCAGCTCTGAATATACAGAGAGGAAGAGACCATGGCCTTAGACCCTATAATGATTATAGACAGCTTGTTGGACTTCCAAGAATTAAAACGTTTGAGGAATTAAATGTGGAGGTACGTTTATTGTTTGTATATTTAGCTAGTAGCTGATGCCTGCGACTTCGTCCACGTAGAAGCACGCTACTAACACACACAGAGAATTTTTGGAATCCATGTACAAAATGAAGATGCTACTAGTTTATGATGAGTGGGTTTTATAATCATACAGGGTGTTCATTAGAGACACGTATTTTGTACAATATTTTTAGAATACATTCTTTTTTGCTTCATGTATCATGACGTAGTGAAAAATCTCATACGTTGAACGCGAAAGGTAGGATCGACAGATATCGCGCAATTGATTCACCCTGTATATACAATTACACAAGAAATTTACTATGAGTTGTGTAAATTCTTTCATGTTTTTTTGTTTTTACTCTTATTTTCTATCTTCCTTTCTTTCTTTCTTATCTTCATCACACTTTGCCTCCGTTTAATCCTTGGTATTCCCTTTTTTTGTGGTTAGCTTTCAGTTATTCCTGTCGTCTACTTTTCACCATGTCTAATATATTACTTTTTTCATAAATCTCATAAATTTTATTATTTGTCTTCTTTTCATACTCGTCTTGCACATTTCTCCTGCTAACATTTTTTTTATTCCTTTTATAATAGCTAGTCTTTTTTTTCTAAGCCCTGTGCAATTTTCTATTCTTTTTGTTTAGAGTTAAAGCTAAAACTTTGTACACTATTCGCATATCCTGATGTCCAAAATTTTTTTTGTTTAAAAGTACTATTGTTTTGTTTTGTCACCTTTTTCAATAACGTTGTATACTTCCTTTTTTTTGTTATTTATTCCCATTATTCCGTATCATTTCCTACTTCTTGCAGATATTCTTCTCTCTGGTCTTCCTCACCTTCGCTCAGTACTCTCTGAATGCTCTTTCCATCTTTTCTTTATTCCACTTTCAGTTTTAATTATTAATGTTCTCTATTTCTTCTATTTAAAAAATTATACTTTTTTATGTTTTTCTGTTATCTTTTCTTTTTTACTGTTTTATACGACTTACGTAAAAATTTCTGTAGTATTCTTTCATCAACTCTATTTTTTATTCTTCATATATTTTTTGTTTTTATTTTATTTACCGCTTTGACTTGTTTTTGTATATACCCACGTTTTGCTTACCCTGAGTTTGTAGAGTTTTAAACATTTTTATTTCACTTTTTTATCCCACTATTTTTTATTTTTGAGCTGTTGCCACGTAAATTTATATCTCTAGTGGTTTTTTGAATTGTTTCTATTCCTCTTCTATGTCCCGTATATTGGCACTTTTCTCTCTTGTAATTTTTTTGTCTGATATATCTATACTTTATTTTTCGTTTGTTTTTAATTACATCCAATCTGTTCTTTCCAATTTATAACCATTATAATTTTTTTAGATTAGCAAGTGATGAATTAGATTTTTCCATCTATCATCCGGTGACGAATCAAAGATATTTTTGATTTAAAGTAATTACTTACAATTTTAAAATTACTTCTTCGGCAAATTCTATTATTTTCTTCTTATTTTCATTACTTTCTTTCTCTCTTCACCAGTCACATGTTTGTATACACCATCTTTACCAATTATTGCATTTAGATTTCCAAGTAGAACCCTTATCGACCGGTTCTTTATGGTTTTAAGGCATTTTTAAATTAATTTTTCTGTTTCATTTTCTCCTTCGTAGGCGCAGCATAAACATTTAACATCGACATTAGACCTTTGTCTCCAATTTCCAAATAGCATAAAATATCTGACAGCGGCGTAAAACTTTTCAACTACTTTTTTAATTTTTGCTGATTATAAAGACCACTTCAAATCTCCTGGTGCTTCTGCTACTTATCAAAAGAAAATATTTTTTTACTTGCAATATCTACCTCAATCATGTGCGTCTTTTGTTAGGCAATTATATCTATTTTGCATTTGTTTGCTTCGTGCATCAATTTTTTTACTACCTCTAATTTGTACATTCCACAATTTTATTTTACCTTTGCAACGTCGTGTACTTTTTCTGTGTCAGGTCTTTTCCGTTTTTCTCTGGTCTACTCTTGTTATCCGTTATTTGTACAATTTGTTTTATTTTTTCTAGTTCTCCTTTTTGCATATTCTATTTCCAACTGACAGTATTAAAAATTAGCTTATAGAACGTAGTATTGTATTATTGTCGTAGGTCATTTAGTTTGCTTTTTTCCTCTGTTTCTCTGTTTCTATTCTTAGTACTATATAGTATTACATGGTAGTGGTACTACTTCTATTTCCGTCTTGATCCGTAATTTTTTTTTTATAAAGTTTCCGATTGCCTTGGTTAATGGTCTCGGGTTAACAGTACTACATAGTACTATATAGTAGTACTACTACTTCTAATTCCGTTTTTATCCCTAATTTCTTGTTGTAAGTTTCCGATTGCCTCCGGTTGGTAAACCTTCGATAAATATTTTATTTTCTTTTCTATATTCAAGTTTTACCAATTTTTCGGAAGTAACAAATATTTACATCTCAAACTTCGTATTTTCTTTTACTGCTTGTTCGTTGAACATCTTTACCTCTTTTATTTCATGTATGCACTCTTTTTGCGCTTCACACAATTAATCTGCTTGTTTAGCTTTTTCGTATTCTCCTTTTGTCTTCTTTTACATTCGCCGCTAAATCGGGCATCAGGTTCATCATCCTTGCCAATAGGTTCTAACTACTAGATTCCCTTTTCTTTGGTGTCCTTGACGTCTTTTGAAGCTAGCAAATTTTATCTTCTTTGCTTCTCTCTTTTATTATTTCCTTCTCTGTGCATTATCACCTGAATCTATTTTTGAGACTTTATTGTTCTTTTTGATAGCAGTACTTTTTGGACCTGTTAATCCTAATTTGGTAAAGTTGCTGCAAATTTGACCTTCGCCTGCCATTTTTCTTTGTTATTTGTTATCGGCGAACTTTATTTTTGACGTTGTTTTCACGTAATGGTAAGCTTGCTTCTCTGTATAACAGTTTTTTGCTCAATTGTAGATTGTTATTTCTAAATACAAGCAACTATATTTAGGCATATTTCTTTCCACGCACAGTTAATACGTACAAATATCGACGTTTTATCCCTCTTCAGTCTTCAGGATAATATTTTTCAGGACCTCCTTGTATATTATTCCTTTTTTTTGCTTTTGTTTAGAGATAATTTTATCAGGATTCTTACACGGGGATCTTTCAGTTTTCCTATCATTAGAAGATCTTCAGTTCAGATGATGTTGTGAAAGATATATAGTATATGACGAATGATTTGTCTCGCAAATATGTAACAAATACCATAGGAGGGCACTATGAATCTGGTTATCAAGGCAATCAATCCGGAGAGGAGAAAAAAGTAGAAATATTAACTCAATATGATTGAAATTATGGTTGCCGGTACAAGGAAAAAAATATATATATTTTTGGAAAATGCGTAATATCGATGTTGACTTGATTGTTCATGTTACGACCTCATGGAAGTAAACATTAAAGAAATGAGTTCAATAGAGACAAAAACTGCAATAACCACAACAGATGGCATGCACCGGACCTTAAAAGGAAAAAAAGACATTTTTGACACTTTCAAAGGGGATGATTCCCGTATCCAGGCTTAGAAAAAGCATACTGGATCATTTCTGGGAATATATGTATTTATAAAAAAAATAGATAAAAAAAATAGATCACGATAACATAATAATTGTGTGGAGTCTGTAAGTGTTAACATCTTCAAAGTAAAACAAGGCTTTCTTCAAAACCAGTGCTGTTGATAGATTAGGATATACAGATATTGTCTGATCAGCTGTTCAGTTATCAAAAAAAGAAAACACTTTTAGAGCAACTTTAGCTATAAGAAATTGTAGGTAATGGTTGTGGTGTTCATAAACTGTCTCTATTTTGTACAAGACTTCCGATTTTTTAACTGGAAAATCAATGCAATGTCTCATTGGTCAACTCCTCTTCCAATTTATTACAACCACGACCTACAGTGACTTCTTGAGTGTTAAAAGAATGAGTCATTTTTTTACACTCTTGGCAATTTCAAAAGTATTTCTTTGTTTTTTGTGTGAGTAGGTTTTGTGCAGTTGCATGTCGTAAGTCAGGTTAAGGTTCCAAATTCAAGATGGAAGAATGTTTTTCTCTTAAGTCTTTTCTTCACATGATGTACCAAAACACACATGGTAACAATTTCATCCTCATTTGTGCAATCTGTTTGGTAGTTATAAACTTCTTCATTTTTGGATTAGACTTTTTTTTAATATTCAAAAATGTCTTTGATTCTTTAAGCGTCAGAGACTAGATAGACTAGACCTAGTTTTATAAGACTTTGAGTAGACCTAATCTTTCTAGCTTTCTTGATAGACGGGTTGCTTTTACTCCACCAGCTCTTTCTGCCAATTATCAAGAACTCTTCTTATGTCCAAGAAGGATCTTGATCCAGCTCATCTACAAGAGCTCGGTAGTTAGGCTAATTTTCTTGTGATCTCCATATCTACGAGGACCTGCATGATGTTGAAAACCTATAAGGCTATTGTTTTCTCTTTAAGACCCTTTCCGATTGGTCTACATCTGCTCCATACTATTCAGACTCCTACATTCGGCCACATACCTTGGTTGATCCAGACATGGTCTTCTTACATAAATTTCGCAGAAAAAGCAATTTGACCCTAAACTGCCCACAGCTCCTAAAATATTCAAAAGCGGAAGGAACGATCGGATTATCAAGTGCACAATATATCATGCACCTAAATCTTATTTCGATCTGAGGTAGGTAAGTTGAAAACTTCCCCGTGTGAGATACTTTAAATCTTTTTTTTTGATGGATTTTCTATTCTTTATATTCTTCGAATTTTTCTAGTTACCTGTATATTTTCTGTTTTCGATAATTTTTTTAAAATCTTTTTAAATTATTAAGATTTCCTCACTTTTTTGTATCCCTTAAACTTCCAACTAAAATTATTTACATTCTTCGACACTTGCACAAGTTATCGCGGTTACATTCTTATTGAACTTATTTGATTTATATTTATTTATCTTACAGGTGTGCTTTTTGACATGCATTATACGTCTGTTTTAAGTGACAGAAATCAAATTTTATTCACTAGTGTAATAATATATGAAACTACTCACTAGTGAGTAGAACTGTCAGTGAGTACTAAATATTGAAAATTTTACTTTTAATTGTTTATTGAAAATTATACATTTATGTTGTATGTTGATAAACTGTGACGTTAATTGTGCAATTGGTACTGTTGAAAGACATTCCAGTATCGCTGCAATTCAAGTCCTTCTTCAGACATACAAATTCATATTGTTGATTAACAGTACAGCTGCTGCTTCCCTCCTTTGTACAATCAATCTGTGATATTGCGCTATGTCCATATCTTCATAAATCTTTAGTGAGGTTTTAACCATCGAATACTGCACCCAAAGCGAAGATGACTTAAACTTCCGTGCCTACAAAACATACCTAATGTATATAGATACTAATGCATCGTGCAAGATAATTCAACTAACCATTTGAGCAAAATATGTCAGCAATTGTCACCTAACGAATTTTCCGTCTTTCAACTTTTGAACAAACCGTACTACTTGTCGTAATGTTTCTTCGATTTTGGCGGAATTAAACTCAAGATAGCAGATTCTGCCTGTAACTTAATATTTTCCGGAAGAAAATCCATTTTACGGAAAAAACAATTACACTGTTTACTTCGTAAAACAATCAATCGTTACTACGGAAGTTCGTTCCTACAACGATACGATTTTTTGTGATTTGATTTGTACCTAATTTTGTATTTAAAAGGCGCTTTCCTTTTAAACAAAATATCAGATATTTTCAGCTCAGTTATTATTTACCATTGTAAATTTCATTGTATTTTCTAGGTCATGACCTGAAGTGAGTCAAAATATCTGAGATTTTATGCAAAAAGAACGCAGCTATAATTTTTACCCCTAATTCTTTTTTTGTCGGAATCGCACCTGTAAGATAAAACGTGGTATATCACACGTGAGCGAAATGCCATTATAAGGCTCGTGGGTCAAAATTCTGACTCGCAAATAATAATGCATTTCTCTCACTTATAATATAATATACTATTATATTTTTTTTAGCTCAGTTCGAAGCTGAAAAGTGTCTATGCATCCGTTAATGACATCGATTTATGGATAGGCGGATTATTAGAAGAAAAAAGTCCAGATGGTATCGTGGGATACACATTTAGGGAAATTATTGCAGACCAATTTTACAGACTAAAAAAAGGAGACAAATATTTTTTTGAAAATGATCCCAGCGTAAATCCTGGATATTTTACACCAGGTAATCCACCTAGCATTAAAACATTTAAAATTTTTAACTGCAGTATAGAACTTTTTGTTTTCTCGGCTCTTAGAACGAAGTTATATAAATATGAGATTCTTAGTACTGCAAGAAAGTTTTTCAATTCTATTTTCTTTGTTACATCTAGAAATATTTAATCCAGTCGTTTCTTAGAGTTGTTAGAATCTTACGTAACTCTAAACAGAAGGTCTCGATTTAAAATTAACTGATAAATAAAAATACGGCTGCAGTTCTCCATAACTAACTAACTAATTACAAATGTTGTAATTACTTACTTGGATTACATATATTTGCAGAACAACTTTATGAACTACGCAAAGCATCAATGTCTCGCTTAATATGTGATAACAGCGATGGAATACTCATGGCACGACAGGCTCCTAACGCTTTTAAAAGACCTGGTGTAAAAGGGTAAATTTGCACCATTTGTAATAATATTATTTATCAAATTGATTTTGCAGAAACGAGTTTGTTGACTGCAGCGGTTTGGAAATTCCTCGTGTAAATTTAATTTTCTGGCGTGATTAAGACTTTCTAAATTTATTCGCGGAAAAAAAAAGAGTGAATGTAAGTTTGAGATGTGTTAGATGCGACATTCTAAAAACTTTAATTTTTCATTAATAAAAAGAAATAAAAGTATTACAAACAAAAAGTGCGTTATTATTTCACCGTAATTAAAACCTTTTTTTAGTTTTAATCGTTTGCTCTGCTTTTCTAGAATATTTTATGATTCCATTTTACTAATTAATACTCCTATGATGTTAATTAATAACGGATTTGCTACGTTCATGCGCTAAACTTTCAGTAGTGCCATAATTCCGCATTATAAACGATATCATACGCTAAGTTCGGAAAACAAAACATTAGTTCAAATGTCTAAATTTTATTTTTATTTTCACAGTCCATGGTGGTACTATGACGTTTTTTTAAACAATTCAATTGTCTCCTGAAAATGAATTCTTTTCCTCAAGCATCATCATCAATGGATGAAATTAATCAAAAGGCTGCAGAAGCGGAACTGAGTTTAGTTTTTAGAAAAGCCGAAACTGTAAACACCAAAAATTTAAAAATTGTCCACTTGGTTGAAACAGAAAAAAGTGGAAAGTGTGATAAATCAAGTTCTGCTTGCATACTTTTTGAACTACTTATTACGAAAGACGAGGCAGTTAGCTACCCTGATGCTAATTTGTTTTCATAGTCGAAGATATATATGCTGCGACTAAAAAATAACGTAGATAATGCCGGTTTCCCAAAATTGAGTGCTTTCTTGAAGAGTCACTCTATTGGGACGCACCAGAGAAGTCAAAATTATTTTCAAAAGAACAATTGACAGGGTTTTGATAAATACACCAAATGGAACGTTATTGCTTTTGGAAGTACGATTTCAATGTATCAAAGTTTCTGTCATAAAACTGCTATAGTATTAGGTGGTTACCATTTTTTCTTTGTTTGGGATCTGCAAAAGATTAGAATTTTACAATTTATGTGTAGACGACGCGTCGCGACGTTAGGAAGATTCGCTTTTAGTTAAGGACACCAAAACACATCGACCAAGAACTTTCACTATTTTAAATGAAACTGGAAGAGTTGATTGTACTAAACTAATTAAAGAATACACGTAGTCTCAGAAAAAGCGTAGGAACCGAGAACCGTAGATTCTTCTGCAAAATATAAAGACGTATTTGAAATAAAATAATTTTCATCTCAAATAGAATATAAGTTATTAGCATTTTAATTTGACTAATCGCAAAAGATTTTCTAATTAATTTCTCAGGTATCAGTTATTTTACCAAGTGAAAGACAAAAGGTAAAACTTAGGTTTATTTGAAAAAATGTCTGGTCTACTACTCAAGTGTCATGGTCACATAAATTGCCATTAAAAACACACTTGCGCTAGTCCGTTAGTATCTGATTTTTTTTTTATTCTTGTGGCTTAAATAGTGCTGAGAAAAATGTTGCTCTTGATGAATACCTTAAAATGTTAGTTTTATACGGCGAATGCAACGGAAATGCTAATGAGGCATGTTCCGATTTCCCCAAAGGCATCACCTTTCGCCAAATGCATTTTTCCGTTTGATTGCACGTGTTGGAAGATTTGGATCACTAACGCCGCAAAAAAAAGATCTTGTTAGAGTGTCACGTAAAGCAAAAACACATGAAGTGGAAGAAGTGGTGCTAGATGCATTTTCACAAGAACCGACAATTAGTATTCGCACGATTTCGCGACTCCATGGCGTCCCTAAAAGTTCCGTACAAAGGGCACTGAAGGAAAATCAGAAACATCTAAATCATTACACACGAGTATAACACTTGCAACCACAAAACTCTCCTGCAAGAGTAGAATTTTGTCAGTGATTATTGCGACAACATGTTGAGAATCCAAACTTACTGACGAATCATGTTTTACTCGCAATGAGTTTTCAACAGTCGTAATTATCACGTGTGGGCTGGGGAAAATCTTCATGCTACAATACCAATAGTTTTTCAAGATAGATTTAGCATAAACTTATAGGCTGGCATCTTAGGCGATCGCATAGTAAGTATAAGTGGCAAGAATATTATGTGCATTATGGTAAAATGAACTGATTCCTAAATAGAACCTGTGGAACTGCCACGTATACCTAATGGGGAAAACTATACTGAATTCCTACTACATAGTTTAGAAGATTAGCTTGATAATGTACCTCTGGAACGATCACCACAGTGGTTTCAGCATGATGGTGCTCCTGCACATTTTGCAAGAAATGAGGAGACTTGGTTTCTTTTTATGAGGTCATATGTAAAATTACATTTACTTTGGAAGAACTTGACGGAAAAACAGTAGAGGCTTTAGCTGCTATTACACCTGAAAAGTTGCAAAATACAAAGAATTTAATTAGAAGTGCCAATCTTTGTTCAGAAATGCATGGTGGTCATTTTGAGTAACTTCTTAACCGTTTATTTATTGTTTTTTTGGCTTTATTTTATTTGATTTCTGTCCTTTTGTTTTAAAATATTCGAATTAGCAGTAAAAACTTCTTGGCTGTTTATGTTACAGAATAGTGTTAATATATTTTGATTTATTGTGATATAGCTTCAGACTCTCATTTTTGATAAATTTCATGTACCGTCCTGCCACTATCTTGATCCACGACACAAAACACAAACCGCATAATTTAAAATACAATAACTTTACTATAGTTCTACATTAACAAAGTTAGTAGATCTAATAAAGAACTCGGACGGTTTCATATTTTTCTCAGTTCAATTTTATAAAGTTATTAATTTTCGACAAATCTTGAATGAAAAATCATGTTGCTAAAGTTATGTCTATATTTTCTAACATAATTAAATTACTATAAATGACTTTCAATGACGTCAATATTTTAAAGTATACTAGACAAATATTCAAGGCTTTTCATCACCTTTTCTTTTTCTTTCTCCTGACAACCAAAATATATGTAAAGCAATGCAAGCTACTTGAAGCTATCCAAAGCTGATCAGTTCAAAGGACACTCTTTCTGGAAAACGTCTGCCACAATTTTGGCGGATAGTGGCGCCGACATTAAGAGACGGCGATTTGAAAAGCAATGCTGTTAAGATAAAAAATTGCCTGAACATTTGAATCGTCAGCTGAAACTACTTGTATTGCTTCTACAAGTGAATCTACCGTGAAAACTACAACTTCCGGACTTACAGTCACAGAAAATTAAAATTATACATTTTATATTAGTACACATTAGTACAAAACAATTTGCTGCTATATTTTGTTTATATCTAACAAGCACAAAATTTATTTTTACCCGAGATAAGGGTATACATATTTTGGTTCTATCTACCATTTTGTTACAGTGACGACTTTATGGCATGATAAATCGTGCATAATAAGAAATCGTGCTATAATGTGACAGATTAAAAACAAATATGTTACACCATTTATACCTACATCAGTAGTGTCAATTCATAAATGAATATCAATATTTTGCATTCCCAACCTACTTATAAAATATTTGTACTGACGGTAGATATTTGCGTTTGTGATTTATCTCCACTTTTTTTTACAAATAATCACACCTAAATCAACACTGTGGACCATAAGATCGATTTATGAGTAAACTTTGTATTAAAGACGGATTAAATTTGATTTTATTCCCAAGAACAAGCTTTAATTTAACTATTTTTTTAATTCTTTAATATCGCTGTATCTCACAAACACGTTTGTTTAATATCTGTAACAGTGACATTTAAAATTTTTATTTTTAAAACATTATCTTAATTTAAATACAAGTATGGTTTTGGGGTACATTTTGTATCTTTCCTGTATATTTTACCTGAACATAAAAATTCGAAACTATAACTTAAAAGTCAGTTACTTTTGAGTTTCATTATTCACAAAAGCAAATAAAATTTTCTCCCTTCATTTTTAATTCAGGAATCAAATAAAAGAATTTATAAAATAAAATTGTATTAAAAAAATTTGATAGTTTATATATTTTTTTCTCTTTGAATAAGCTTTCACGGAAATTTTACGGTTAAAGGTTATCGCTTTTACCTAACACACCTTTGTTTATACTAAAATAATAAAAATTCAAGATGTTTAGTATATTTTTATCAGTATAACGAAACCTTTGATTCAACACGGTGAAACACTTTTAAAAATGATTCTTGAAAAAGTTTTTTGTTTTGTGTCGGTAGTAGAATTGATGGCTATTTCGTGTAACGAGACTTTTTTTATCGTAAAGAAATACGAAGACAATCAATATTTTTGTGTTACAAATAGTTCTTCTGCCATCACTTGGATTGATACAGATATTAAATCGGAGATTTCAGACACAACAGGTTCGTAATTTAATGGTGACAAACAATAGATATACATTCAAATTTTAGTTTCAAGTTTTTCTCCAAAATTACACTACACCGAGATTTATAAATGCTATAAGTTCGATTTAGAGTCTTGGGAATGTAAATCTTCCATTTCTAATAATATAATAACAGATCGACGTTGGGAAAGTATGAAACTACATAAAAAAATAAGTTATTTCTAATGTTTGTCAAAATTTAGGTTTCAAGGTTCACCAAACTTATTTTGATCTAAACTCAAAATCAAAGTTCGAAATTGTCGCAAAAAATTTGGAACAGAATTTTTCAATTCCTTTATCGATCCGAATCCGTCAAGAAGCCCACGTTTTCTTTTGTGATGAACCAAGTGGTAATAAATCAAATTGTTATTGGTTTATTTTGATGGGATTTGATGGAACAAAAACAGCGGTGCGAAAATGTGCTATGAGCACTCCAGTTCTAAATCTTCAATTCCCAAGTGCGTCTTGTAGCGCACCCGAAAACGAAGTTGTAAGTGTAAACATACATTTAAAATTTGTTAACTATCGATTATTATTTAGTAGTGTAGTTTTGTTTATTTGTTATAAAAGTTAAGACGTAATTCTTCTTTTCAATTTTAGTTAACTACGGAATCAGGAAGGTTTTTTTCAAACAACTTATGGGAGCATTTTTATTTTAAAAAGATTGGAAAAACAATCGTTTTAACTGACTTTAATGGCAAAGAAATTATTCGTTATCATGACAAAGAAACGGGATATACTGTGAATCATATGGCAATTCTTTCAAAACCAGATGGATTTTGGAAACTTCACAAATGTAACAACAAAAATTGTATCTTATAAAATTAAAACCTTTTATTTTGCAGTAAGTTACTACCGCACTGAACAACCAAAAGTCACAATATTTGAAGAATTTTTATTTCCTGTCAATAAGGTTATTTGTATTTCAACTTTTCTAAGAATGTGCCAAACGTGCACAATCAAATTTAAATTTCGAAATTTAAAAGAAATCTATCAGGTTCTAAAGGAAACAGAATTTACTTCTACGGTAACACTATTTTTTGATGTCGATAAAATCTTAATTTGATTGAGTTTTAAGACTTCGGACTGGACAGAAATTAAATTTCACGTCTCAGACGTCGAATCTTCTGCAATACTCATAATTACAACTTTAAAACCTGCATGGGAAAAAAATCCTTTTTGGGAGTTGGACGATATAAAACTGTGCTCATCTGAAGGTTAGTTTCACAGTTTTTAACTAAAAACATATTCTCATGAAACAACTGTCTTGAAGGTTATCGAATAATAAAAACAAGTAAAGCTGCAAACTGTCAACTCTTATCTAACAAAGGAAAAGTTCTTAGTTTCAGCGAGAATTTATCCCGTAAGTTTCTGCCAAATCCTTTCATTGTGTAGATTAAAATAAGTCATTTCTAGCGGCGTTACAACAACATCCTGATAAATGTTCAGAAGATACTGTCAGCATGTCCTGTGTTCCATGTTCACTATTATTTAACACGACACAGTGCGGTCATTTAAAAGTTTGTCAAAAAGATGGGACTTTTCAAAACTGTTACTGTGGAGCGGGATTTCAAAAAAACAATGCAAATGAGTGCATAGATGGAAAGGTGTTCAAGTGTTTTTTACGTTTTTCTGTTAACAATCATTTTTAGAATGCACAGATGATTCGTACGGATATCAATGTCAACACAAATGTTCCCGCCAATGTGTTAATTGTAACAAAGCCACAGGAAAATGTACTAGTTGCAAAAATGGGTACTCTGGATTTCGATGTCTGATACGTAAGCTGGTTCTGTATAAAATATTTATATCAAGCGCTAACTTACTAATTATTAAATTAGCTCAATCATTTTCTCAAAATCCACCAAGAGTCTTAAAATCAACCTATACAGATGCTACAATTTATATACCTGAATTGAAAACTAATTCAAATGGTGACGAATCTCCAAGCGAATGTTCACTTCAATACAAGGTGAGTTGTTTAAGTCAAATTATTGTTGTAGGCCACACTTATCTTTACCTGTAGGTCGCAAATAAAAGCAGCATGATGTGGACTTATGTCGAAAAATATGACTGTGTTATTGGAAATAATATTACAATGAAAGGTCTAGGTCCTGGTACACGATATTTAGCAAGACTTTGTTTTTTCTTTAAAAACAGAGGCCAAGATTTCTACGAATTTGACTTTATCACAAAATGCGATGGTAAGTATAAGTGTTAGTAAGTCTAAATTTGTTTACTCTTTTTCACTTTCAGTTGCAAGACCCGACGAGTTTCAGATAGAATCATCACATACCTTTATTGAATTTTCTCCTACTAATAATGTAAACATCTTTTAAACTAATCAATACATTCAACATGTTTTGTAATTTTCAGTCGCAAAATAGAATGTGCCCTTTTCATAGTGCAGCAGTAAAAGTCAAAATACAACCTTTAGATGAGTTATATAATTACTATTTCTACAATTTATCAAGTTTTAGGGTCAATGGTTTACAAGCTTCTAGAGTATATTTTGTTAGTTTACACAACAGAACTTCCGACAGTGAAATATTTGTATTAAAAGTGCAAACAGCAGAAATAGGTAAAAAATTTGCCGAAAAATCAATTTCGGTTAATAAGTTTTTTTAGTTCCAGAAAAAATTGTAAATATTGAATTAACGGAAATGTCAAGTACAAAAATTTCTTTGAAATGGAAACCCAATAACCAAAACCAATATGAATGGTATATCATTCTATATGAGGTACGAAAAAATAATAACAAAACAATTTTAACCCAAAAATATTTTTCAGGAGCAGTTCCATCTTGGATGTGGCTTTAGTAACCCTGAAAATTCCGCGGGAAAACAAAACCAACAGCTTACAAACAACACATTTATTACTCTGACAAATTTAATTCCATATACAAACTACAAAATTTCTGTAGCTGCTAAAAATAAAAAATTTCAAGGCCCATTTACAGTCGTTAACTTTAACACTTCTGAAGCAGGTAGAAAATTGAGTCTCGCTTGTATCAACAACAATATCTATTTTTAGAAAATGCGCCTTTTGACGAAATTCCACAACTTGTATCCAAAATAGAAAAAAGTCGTTCGATTGAGTTTGAGTTTTCACTTGATTGCAGCAAAATTCGACGGCCATCGCTAATAAAAATTTCTGCAAACTGTTTAGATCCTTGGTGCAAAAATTCAACACAAATTTATAAATACAATCCAAAAGCAAAAACGACTTTTAAGAATCTGGAGCCTTATACCAATTACATTTTTAATTTTGAATTGTGTCCCAACAAAAACTGTAAATTATTTAGAAGAGAAAATGTTACAACAAAACCAGAACCTGCTTACGTAGTGCAAAACTTGTTGATTTACACAAAAAATAAAAGTTCGATTTCTGTTAGATGGAAGCCGCCATATCCGCCCACTGGAGTTGTGGAATTATATCAATTGGTTATTCAAAGCAAAGGGCTTTCTGATATAAAGGAGAATGTGACCAATTCAACTTGTAATCTATGGTCAAATTTTCAATGCTTCACCATAAACAATTTAGAAAAGAATAAAAAATATGACATATCGGTAAATACTCAGACAGTAATCTTGTGAATGTTTAAACTTATTTTGTTTTAGATTCAAGCTAAAAACAGAAATGTAGGTATGGGCCAAAATATTGCAACAAAAAATGTCCTAACTAAAATAGGTAAATCCGTAAATCAAAATTTTTAGATATAATCAATAATTAGATATATACTGAGTGACCAAATGAACACCAAAAAGTAGTCATTCAATTGAACTGCTTTTTATAAGTTATAAGTAGGTGGTCAAAATAAATAATCGATCAACATTTGAGACAAAACAACGGAACAATACAGAAGTTAACATTAATAATGCATTGCCTCGACGTGGTACTCTAAGCTTTCTCTAACACGCATTAAAATGGTGAGGTTAATTCCTCCTGAAGCATTACATCCCATGCCACCTGTGTTTGGTGTGGAAGATCTTCCAGCCTCTGTGGAGGACGAAGTAGATTACCCAGCCGTCTGCCTATAATATCATAAACATGCTCGATCACGGATAGACCAAAAGACACTAACATATTTGTAACCTCTGTAATTGTCACCTTTGTTTTAGAACCTTCGGGACCACCGATCGATGTCAAACTTCGCTGGACTTTAAAAAACGATCTTATAATCAGCTGGCAACATCCGGTTGTAGCAAATGGTGACATACTATCATTCAGTGTTTCTGTAGTTCCACAAAACGAGAAAAACGAACTCACGAACATTTACAAAGTCTCGTCACTTTATAAGTACAAACCCATTTACCATTACAATGTAAGTGTTCTTTACAGCAAACAAGTTAAATTAAATACGTTTTTCTGTCAATTTTTAACATTTTTCAGATATCTCGAACAAAATTCTTACCATCGAAAATCTACAGAATAAACGTTAGCGCTTATAACGGTCTGAAAGGGAACGAAATTTATGTCGTAGATTCAAGTCCACCTGAAATTCCAACGTTTATTGCAGAACCAAAAATTGTTTTATCAAACGAAACAATCGGCATTGAAACTTCTAATGTTAAAGATTTCCAAACTTCGCATAACTATAAACTGTTCTTGTTTTTAGTAGACGAAAAATTAAATAATATCTCCAATGAAGCTGAGCTGGTACAGTTCGAAGGCAGTTTTAATTTTAACATTAAATTGTCTAATTTAAAACTGTTATACAAATGCAATCAGTATGAAAATTCAAAAATTCATAATTGGAGAACCGGAGGATTCCCCTGCCACATGTGAAAAATTTGCAAATATATTATTAATAGGTGGAAAAGAGTACCGCATTACAATTCTATTGGTTCATAAAGACTCCAACAACAAAACCAGTTACAATTTATATACAGAGGTCAAATTTGAGATACCAGCGAACGGCACACTACTACCATTGCTTTTATTTTTGTTGGTCATCCCCATCGTCTTCCTGTACGTATTTTATTGTTTCCTTTTGGATGTTCTTAGTAACTTTTTCTACTTTTGTTGAACTGAATTCGCACTATTGCATTTTTATTCTTTGGCCGACAGCTATATTTTATGCTTGGAAACTATGAATCAATAGTTAACTGCTGTTGACCAATCATAAAAGATATCTTTTAATGATAAATTGTTGGTTTTTAAGTAAACTTTTGCCGTTACAAATCAGAGATGCGTCATAGCAACGTTTATTAAATTACTGTCATTTTAAGAACTTTGCGCCAATGACTTAAAAATTAACCCGCGTGTGATTTAACAAGAATAGAAAAATATCGTATTATATTCACAATTAAATTTTTGAATTATTCATGTCATTCACTTCTCAGTATTTTCTATAGTTTTATGTTATAGAATCAAGAAATTTAACTCAACTTTTGAGGTTATCAGTAGATTTTAAATTTGTTTTTTTCCATAAAAATTTTGGTACTTCACAACATAAAACAAGCTTAAGACTAAAGTTAGTTAAATTTTTTCATAAAATTGTATGTGGAGGTACGATTTTACCAGATCGACATCTATTAGCAATGACAAAATGACAAATCTAAACAGAAAAGTGCATAAAAAGTTTTTTTTTTTTTAATAATAGTAAAAAAAAAACAGTCAAATTTGCAGTTTACTTTTTAAGTTTTGTAGAAAATTCAAAACCACGAGATAATTTGTATGAAAAATAATTTTTATTTATGTTGTTTCTTCTCTGCATGCAGAAAAGTCTAGCGTCGCAGATAATCAAGAGCAAAACATTGTAATTAATTTTGAATGTTCAATAAAAATTGTTTTTTACTCGCGCATGGAAGTAAGAATTGCGCTGTTCAAACGAACAAAAGAGCGAAGAGCTTAAAGAATCCGCAAATAAATATCAAATATAAATGTGAAAAACTAATTGTGGTAGCAAACAATTTGTTCCAATATTACAGAAAGAAAATTAAGGGAAAAAAAAAATTGCCCGGGGAGGCGCATAAATTATTAGGCGCGACGCACGTTGTGAAAAATATTCAAAAATGTTGTCGAGTTGCTATAGCATTTTTTTAACAAATGTAAAATTTAGTGAGTGAGCAGAAACATTTTTTTTGACGTATTAAATAACGTACTAAACTCTTTGTTTTAAGAAGCAATTTTTTTCGCACGTTATTTTCTCTGCCTTGTCCTTTTTTTTCATTTTTATTAGAAGCACTGGGGAGAATAAATCGTTTTTAGAAAAAATACATGTAACAAACTAAAGACTTAGTATTTAAAATTATAGTTAGTGTAGAAAAATGGTAATAATATTTTTGTTCTTTATATAATAAATTTTAGCATCTTTTTCAGAAACAACTTTCTGATTTAACTTACTCCGTAAGTAAGTGTCCATTTTCTTAAAAAACAATTTACTTCCTATGTATATCATATTAAATAATGAGATTTATGTGCCATATTTTGTGTCTTTTGTTTTTTGTCTTTGTTACCAAATAAATTTGTAAAACAAATTAAATACAAATGTCCAATGAAAAATTGCGACATTCACTGCAACAAGATAAAAAATGTAAAATGTTTAATATCATTTGAGAGCATAAGAAAAAATATCTAGTCAATTCATCAATTTAAAAATTGTGAAAACTCGATAATCTGCTCAATAATTAATAATCAATTTTTTTCAGGATTTGCTATGCAAGGAAAAAAGATAAAAAAACGGAAAAAAGTAAGCTACCTCCGCTTTAATTATTCTCCACACTGACATTATTTTTTTAGCCCATAAAGAAGAAAAACAAGAAATAATATCAATAAGACGCTTTGTAAGTAAATTAGTATAAAAATGAAACAACTGCAAAATTTAATTTTTATCTTGGGTCAATTACGCTTTATTTTAGTTTGAGAGAAACTAATCGTAGTTTAAATTATAGTGGAATCGGACCAAAGATAAATTTTAAATTTAAATGGGAAGATGTCACCACCTTTCAACTTTTAACTAGAAACATCTATAAATTTTCAGTCAACATCCTTGAATGCCGAAAACGAACATAACTCGAAACTATCTCCCTCAGATTTTATCCGAAACTTTCCAAATATGATTCAACATAAAACGCTAGAGCGCCAATATCAGGTAAGCTTTTAAAACATAAAATTGAATCTTAGGTGTGTGTTGTAGCATATAATAGAAGCATTTCAAAACATTTACGAGGACTTAAAAGAAACTCTAGATTATCATTGTCTTAATTTAAATTATGAAAATGTGAGTTTTAAAAATTCTATCTTTTGATCATGTACTTGAAATGAATATCTTTAGGGTTCCCAGATTTCTAAAGCTTATGTTGTGTGTAGTGCATCAAAACCTGAAGAACTAGATTCATTCTGGAATCTCATATGGAACGAGAACATTGAGAACGTAGTTTTTTTGGATAATTTTCGTTTTCAAAATGTGAGTTTACTTTAATTTTATCTTCATTGAGATAAATTTTGTTTTTAAAGCACTACTGGCCCACTCTTCATTCGCATTCAGTTTGCAAAAAATTTTCACTGCAGTGTATCTGTGAAGAACATTTTTCCGACTACGAATTCCGAACACTTATTCTCACGCTGAAAGGCAAAGTTCGTATGGTAAGCATAAAGTATAAAATTGTTTCTCAGCTTAATTATTTTTATTCATAGATAAACCACTTTCGATTTATCAATTGGTCTGATGTGGATTTACCCGACCAGTTGAGTTGTCTGCATTTTTTCAAAAAAATTGCACACTTGCCACTGAATTCTGAGTCGCCAATTCTCTTTCATTCCAGGTCCGTTTACTCGCAATTATTTAGTGTTCATCTCACCGTATTTTTGCAGAAGTAGCTTAAAGAGCACAGGTTTTGCTCTCCTCTGCGACATGTCTTTAAGAATCGCCGAAAAAGATAAAGTCGTTGATGTCTTCAAAACCGCTCACGCTCTTGCAAACTCTTCCTTAAAGTTAGTGGATAACTATGAATGTTACGAACTGGCTCATTTTGTGATTTTGGAATGTCTTCTTTCTTCGGATGTCGACATCGACGTGAATTTGCATTCCAAAGGCCTAAATCATTCGCTGTTGTTTAAAGAAGAAAAACTTCACAAATATTTGTCGTATATGAAAAACACGATGTTCATCGATGAAATTGTAAAAGTCAGTCGAGAAAGTTATGCATATTTTCGTGTTGAGGAGCCACGTAAAATCAAAGTAAGTCTATTAACATATTTTTGATTTTTAAGTTTGTAGATTATCTTGGAGAAGTTCGACTGAAACCGTACTATCCGGATCAGGAAGTGAATTCCAAACTTGCGGAATTCGAAGGTATTGTTATTCCACATGCGAATTCTAAGAAATTTGTACTAATCAAACAACCAAGCTCTGAAAATTTAAAACAATTTTGGGATCTCTTGATTGAAATGAAAACCTCCGAAATTATATTATTAAACGAAATAGAAAATTCAGAGGACGTAAGTGCACATATTTGCCGCGACAACGGTCATTGTTTCTTAATTTTCTTAATAGTATTTCTGGACTGAGACGAAAACAACAGTTAAATTAGGAAACATAACTCTCGAAAATACGCTGACCACAAATTTCCACTGTTACGATCAAAAAAGTATAAAAGTTTCTTGTGACAGAAAGGAGGTAAGTAGTAACTTAATCACTTTGTCTTTCTACAGTCTCTAAAAATTGCAGAAAAAAAGAAAAATTCAAATCTTTGCGTTGAAGAACTGGTCTTCGCATTGTCCTTGTCCGCCAGACATCACAACTTTTGTCAACTTTTGCCTCGAAACTTACTGTAAAATCAAAAATTCAAATCCGTTGTTAGTTATTTGCGGGTAAAAATTTCATTTTTATATAAAAGGAATTTATCAAATTTTCTTGTAGCGATGGAGTGACTGCTTCCAGTTTATACCTCGCGATGTTGTACAACATTCAAAAAATTGAAAAAGAGAATAAGTGGGACATTTGCGTCTCGACAAGAATGATAAGGAAATATTGCAAAAATTTTGGAAAAAACGAGGTAGATATCGATATAATATAAACAGTTAGAGATTATTTTCTGTTTTAGGAACAACTAAGATTTCTCTGGAAGGCAACAGAAAACTGCATGCAGCAACAAAATTTATATGAAGTTTGCTGAAACTTTCTCTTTTTTATATTTTTGTTAAACTTTAAGAATAACATAGAAATGTGAACATTATTAGTAATAGCATTTTCTTTTGAATTAAGAAATTTAGTTGTATTTGATGCTTTTAGTCGTTCGGAGTTATACATTATTAAAACAATTCAAGTTTTTGCTATGACAATTTTTTTTTATAAAGCAAAATCTGCTATTCTTCACAGAACGAAATAAGGGTTTTATTTCTAATTTAAACTTTAATTTCAAATTATTTATTAATAACTAAACTTTTGTTTCATTAAAACAATGTTTTACGAGTGCAATTTACCAAGTTATCTACCTAGCCATGAAAGAAAAATCACATACTTACAATTAGAATAACATTTTTCACTACCACTTTTGTAATTTGAGATTACATTGTCAGGAAGACGAAAATAATGGAAAGTAAAACATTCAAAGTTTGTATTCAAGAACAAAAAAGATGTTTTACTGCGATTACTTCCTGTGGTAGGTACCTCTTTCTCTCACTACACCATAACAGATACAAAAAAAATGGTTACAATAGAAAATTAGATATTGTATTTATTATCATTAACAATCATTTTACCTGAACAATTTTGATTCTTAAATGAAAGTTTATTCAGTTTTAGAATTTGGAAACAGAAATTAAATTATTCACTATATCAATTTCATTATTGTTTGCTGTATCATTATCGTCAGCCCCTCGAGTCCATTTTGTGATTCCGTATGAAATTCTTTTGGCCGTTTCTATTTTACTATTTAAAAAGTTTTCCACGTACCTTTCTTCTATTGCTGATTCAAAAATGTTGCAATTTTCATTAATATGGCGAACAGAGTATGCTTGCCTACTACTTGTCGTATGCATTTACCGATGCTACGTACAGGTCTAGTCACGTAAGGGGTATTTCTGATTTTTTTATTACCGCAACCAGCAATACAATTTGCGACGACGACTAGTTCCTCACTAAAAAAATAATAAAATTTTGTTGTAAAATTTAATTGTCTTGTCATACGAGTTTTTTGAAAAATCACAAGACATCAAGACATGTGCGACGGTCATTTCTAAATAGACTTGAAACATGTCTTGAAGTTAATGGAACACACTTTGAACATTTGTTGCGTTAGTTTGTTTGTTATATTGTTGTGGTTGATAAAATTAAAAATAAATTAATCATCTGTCATTTTGACGTTCTCAGCTGCTTTTTATACCTACTTTGATTACTAAATTAAATCACTTTTAATATGGTAGCAAGTGGTGAGTTTGTTTTGTATTGTGGGTTGCGTACAAAATAAATCCAGAAATACCCCTTACGTGACTAGCCCTGTATTGTTGAACCGTAACTTCATGTATTTCTTAAGAATCTTGAATCAATTAACGGTTTCATTACTACCAGTAATGGGCAATTTTGTTTAGTTTGTCGAATTTTGACTATTCCCACGTCAGGTTTCATTTCAAAATCCTCAAATTTCAAATTGTAGAGCTCATCATAAGAAAAATATCATCCGGAGCATTGCTAAGAATCCTTGCTACCTCTTTATTTGTAAATATGTTAACTTTCTTATTAAAAAAAAGTAGTACTTACCTGCTTGAATTTTGTCATCTCAAGACTTTCATGAACACACATTGTTAATTTCAACATAAAATATTCACTCTATAAACTGTTTTAAGACTTTAGAACCGACGTTCTTTCATAAAAATATGGCAAAAATACAGTTTCGTTCAGTTCCCATACAATTTTTTAAAAACACTACTTTGAAACTACCATAAGTTTGCTCACATCAAGTCTTCGACTTTTCTGGAAAAAGTGATGATCGAGCAGCATTTGCACTGACTTTCATTTGAGAAAAATCTTCAATTCCTTCTTAATCACTCAATGCAACTTAAAATTTTTGGGTTGGTATCGGTTATTTGTTTTTCAAGCACCATAGTAACAGCACTCTCTTTATGCTATATTTAAACAGTCGCGAATACAAAATCACAATTTTGATTAATTAATACTGATATTGTTAGTTAGTTTTATTTTGTGGTAGTGAGAAAAACGTAATGAGCAACGCGTGGGTAAGTTTCTTTTTTAATCTCGGTGGCTTTGGATAAAAAAGTTCACTTATTGCCACATGTAGCTCAAATAGTTATTATTTTTTCTACACAACTCTTTTGTACAACAACACATTTATCCAATCTCGTCGGCAAAATACTCATCCACAGCCATTTTTAGTTCCTCATCGGAAGAAAACATTTTTCGCCTCAAGTGTTTCTGCAAATGTTTGAAAAAAAAAATGTTGCTAGTGCTGTGACATATATCACTAGGCAACCATTTGGTTGTTTATCAATCAGTAAAAATTTTTTCATAAAATAGTGCGTGGTTTTCGGCGTCTTATAAAATTGCTCGAATATTTGAATCATCAGCTGAAACTATTTGTATTGCTTCTACAAGTTTATACCTAACAACGAGATAAGCTTTGGTTCTACCTAAAGTGTATCATTTTGTTGCCGTGACGACTTTACGGCACGACAAATTGGTATAATAAAAAATCGTGCCTTATATGACAAATTAACAACAAATTTGAATGTGACATTTATCAGACTAAATGACCACAAATGTTTTTCAAACCTCGATTTCCTTTAAACATATAACCTTCACAAAAAGATAATCATCATCTGAAGCGTCTACCAAAAATTGATTAACTTTATTGGTGCTCAAATAGCTTCTGTTTTTTAGGCTTATACCCTTCACTAAATTTCTTCAATGATGTAATTACTTAACTGTTTCTGAAAATTAACACAATGTTTACTGTGACAGTATTTTAAAAAGTTCTTACTTTGAAATGTTGCAATTTTCATTCACGACCAATGTGCTCTTTAGCATTAAGCAATGAAACTCAAAGGCTTGACTTTTTTAGATTTTTCGAAAAGCAGTCTTTCACTCTAAACTGCACCAAAATTCCAAAACAACTAATTTTAAGTATCACGATGAATTAGAGTTGATTTATTAAATTGATAAATTAAAATAATTTTTTTTTGTTATAATTTTCTATAGAAAAAAAAAGTGTATTGTACATGACGATAAAAAATCTTAAACCATATTTTGAAATTAATGCACTTTATCGTCTTGTATAATAAATTATTAATCAAATAAGTGGAAATTATAAATGGATTTTTATTTAGGCTTCCGAACCGATTTAGCTCACATTATCACAAATTATACCTAATTAACACAAATTATTTAAATTTATTGAATAATAATTGTTTATTAACATTTATATGAAAGTAACTAAATGTTTCTCGTAGAGTTGCATTCAAAATATGCTTGGATCATATGATATCTACACATATTGCTCAACATGTTTGTTCGTATTATTTCTGAACTATGATGGTTTTTCAGTGTATTGATCTAACTCTTCTGTTTTTATATCCCCAGGTGACTTTGAAATATTTTTTTTGACTGACAAGTTCTCCAACTTGATATTTTCTTTTAGACCGATCTTAAGCTCTGAACCGGTTTAGTCAGTTCCTAGGTAAGCTATGAGCTATTTATTTATGAAAAACTCGTGTTTAAATCACTAAAAATATAAAATAGCGTAAATGGTGTAAATATCCAACTAAGTAGATTCCAGTCTGGATTATCTTTTTCTCGTAGTTTCACGAAGATTTACATTTTTTCAAACCTGATCCACATGAATGCACTTCATAAGAAAAAATCAGTTTGACCGCAAATTGAATTTGAAAATTATGTAAAAAGCGTTTGAGAAACGCGAAACTGTGTGAAACAGCGACAAAGGCTGTAGAACAAATACGTTACGGCCGGACCTGCATAGACAATAAAAATCACCATTTAGAATAATTTTTATAAAAATAAGTTACTCTGAGTTGTACAAGGTAAGCTATTTACGTGTAACAAAAAAGGTTTTTTTTCACCAATCTAAAATTGAAAGTGCTTTTTGCTAGAACCATTTTGACTCGCGATAGCGTTTCTACGGACCTTCATTTATTGATTTACAAACTGCCTTCAATGACCCTCAAATTATTTACAGTGGGTTCAATGTTACCATTAAATTTTAAAGTAAGAGTTACAATTTTTTAAACATTTTTCCCGTTACGCTTGTCGCTTTAGAATTCGAGGTTTAAATTTTTACACAACTTTGTGGAACATATAAATGAATGATTTATTGAAGAAAAATTATTGCTGCTATTTTAAAAAATCATCAAGTAATAAAAACAGAGTACGTTTAAATCAGTTTAATAAACATTTGATAAGCTTGTGTTTGCAAAATATTGATATCATTGGAAAATAATTTAAACTAAACATTTATTATCGTTAGATATACATCATTTATACCTACATCAATAATGTCAAGTAATAAATGAATATCAATAATTCGCACACCAAATCTACTTATAAAATATTTGTAATGACGATAGATATTTGCGTTGACACACAGCACTTTGGAGCATAACAGTCGATTAATGAGTAAACTTTGTATTAAGTACTGTGATGGTTCGATGATCCTAATCGATTGATTTTGATTATCCTGGTCACGGCACCAAATGTGATAGTTTGATGATTCTGGTCACGGCACCAAATGTAAAGGTTCGATTATCCTGATCAATCCTTGTCAACTACTGGTGACTCCTTCGTTCTTTGGTGACGGCGTTCGTTTGGGGTTGGCGTTTAATACTTACTATTGGCACCACCACCAAAATTTACTAACCCTGTTGTAACACACGCGAAATATCGCTAATTAATATTCGGTGTAACTTAACAGTGACCTTATGGCACTGAAACTTTCTTAACTTAACTTCATCTGGAAGATAGTTAATTTTTATAAAAGATTATGGACCCAAATTTTTACGTTGTGTTTTGTTGTGTTAAAGAAATAACTTATCGTAGTATTCAAATTCTAGTGAGGCCGTCTTGTGAAAGGAATGTTTAATGAAACAGATGGGCACACTTCACTTATATTTTATTAACAAATTTTCAATAAAAGTAAAGTAAAGTAAAGTTTATTTGTGACAAAATACAAGCTATAATGAATTTACACCAGTCAAAAAAAAAAAAAAGAAAACGTAAGCCAGACTACTAAGAATATTTAAAATATGTTAATTTACATAAGTTTACATTAATATAAATATAGAATCCAGGGCTTATTTAATAAAATACCAACTAAAATAATAAAATAAAAATAATATAATAAAACAAGAAAGAAGCATTGAGAGAGAACTATAGATCTACAAGAGGATCATTCAAAAAATCATCGAGTGAATAGAATGCTTTCTTTAATAAGAATCTGCGAAGTGTTTTTAATAAAATCTTACTTGATAAGTTGCGATAAATATTCGGAATTTTATTATAAAATTTAATAGAGTAATATTGAGTCCCATTTCTAGACTTGGATAATCTGAAACTTCTAAATGCAATGTCTGTACTTCTGGTGTCGTATTCATGTCCTGCATTTAATTTCGTAAATAATGTTGAGTTATTTATGAGATATTCTAGACATTTATAAATAAACCAACTAGGCAAGGTTAAAATTTTGAGCTTGATAAAATGATCCTTGCAATCCTCTTTATACCCTAAATTTGCTATTACTCTAATTGCTCGTCTCTGTAACCTAAACAACCTGTGTCGGGACGTTGAATGACCCCATATTATGATTCCATATTCTAAATGACAATGCACTAAGGCAAAGTAAGCAACCTTTAAACATTGCAATGAAATATTATTTGACATCATACGAAGTAAAAATGTGTTTCTTGAGATCTTGTTTGCAATATATTCTCCATGAGCATTCCAGTTTAAGTGCATATCAATGTAAATACCTAGATATTTTGTTGGTTTGTTAAACTCATCAAGATTAGAAAGGTTTTTTAGTGTGAATATTAGTGTCTCAGTTTTGTTTTTATTCAAGCTAAGTTTGTTGGCTACAAACCAATCTTGAGCAGCATATAGTAAGAGGTCTTTATGTATATAAAATTCTTCCATTGTATCTACTTCACTATTTACGATGGTATCATCAGCATATAGACTGATATCAGTGCTAGGCATGTATTGTGGAAAGTCATTAATATAGAGTAAAAATAAAAGTGGTCCGAGTATGGACCCTTGAGAAACTCCTTGAGTTATGCTGACAGCTTCAGAAAAAGCGGAGTCAATTCGAACACATTGAGATCTATTACTTAAATATGACAAGATCAACTTAGTACTCAACGGATGAAAATCATAGTACAAAAGTTTGCTTAGAAGAATATCATAGTTTACACAATCGAACGCCTTACTTAAGTCCAGTAGGTGAGCAAAATAAAGTTTTTTGTTTTCAAAGCTTCTATATATATTCGACACAAAGTTTAAAACTGCTGTACTAGTAGAACAGTTTTTTCGAAATCCGAACTGGTTATTGGACAGTATATTTTGTTCCTCTAAAAATTTTAAAATTTCCCACAATAATAATTTTTCAAATATTTTAGAGAATATGGGCAAAAGAGAAATTGGGCGGTAGTTATCTATATTGTGTGAGTCCCCCTTTTTGAATATTGGGATGACTACAGCCTTTTTTAGACACTCTGGAAATACTTGAGCATCTATACAGTAATTGAATAGTTTAGTGAAAGGTGGGATTAATATATCCTTTACAACTTTAATAACTTCTGTCGAGAGCCCATACACATCTTTTGACTTACTATTACCCAATCTGTTAAAGGCATCCCTTGCAACAGCAATCGAGACTTTTTCAAAACAGAATGTATTATTGATATTTTAAGTATTCATTACAGTTATGGGATCAAATTTAGATGGAGGTAACTGGGATGTTATTTTATCTGCAATTGTGGAAAAGAAAGCATTGAATTCATTTGCTGATATGTTGTGCTTTACAGTATGTGTAGTTTTAGGTTGATGACTTTTTATGATATTCCATAGTGCCTTGGGGTTGCCTTTGTTTTCTTTAATGAATTTGTTATTACCTGTAATTTTTCCTTCTTTATTGCATTACTATACGATTTTTTGGGCCTCCGTTCTAAAATACATACCACAAATTGCATTCGTCTAAATCCGCTTGAAACCGACCGTTTCGCGGCCTAGACCTGCAAAATGCACGGCCAACTACAATTTGTTAAAAATTGACTGAAGTTTGACATTTCATGGCAGAAGCTTTAACAATTTTATTTAATTACAAATTATAACCAAATTGAGCCCCTCTGTGGAGTACTGCAAACTGCAACCTGCAACTGAACTGGTTCGCTTGAATCACTGCTCAAAACACAAAGTTTGAATCGTTTGAGGTTTGACATGCGCCCTAGGCATACGTCTGCCGTCTGCTCTGCCAGCGTCTGCGACGTTCGATATTCGATACATACGATCGATGTTGATAGAAGAACGTATCAAATAATTTCTCGGCAGTTTCCGTAATGTGCACTGGTGTTTCCATTTTGTAAATCGTAATTATTTGTTAATAATTATGCCGGTGCATAGAAAACACAAAACGTAAATGTCAAAAACTAACACTTACTTGATTTTTAATTTTATTGAAAGGGCATAGGGAGATAAGAATGCTAAAATTGCCCCCAGAGCGTATCTTAACGATACTTTCAGGATATGTTCGTACTATAGAAGTACATTGATTCTGAAGTTTTTAGATCTCAAAGTTAACTAGATTTTGAATAATAATAAAAAAAGGCAAAAACAGAAAATATTTTTTTTCTCTTCATAGACTAAACCGATTTAAATAAAAAATTTATGGTAATTTAATATCAGTAGAGATACTCTTTTGATAAAAATTTCAACTATATAGCTCTACATTTTCATAAAGAAAAAATTTTTTTTTTCAAGAAAAATTAATTTTTTATTATAAAACTTAAAAGTACAATTTTGAAAATATTTTTTTTTGGATTCTCTAGCAAAAAATACATAAAATATATTTAAAATAAAAACTGTCCTGTTTCCGAAAAAATGTTTTTTTTTATTTATACTCTCTTTCTCTCTCTCTCTCTCTCTATATATATATATATATACATCTAAAAAATGAAATTCTGAGAACGCATTAACTGTTTATTGCTCTCTTAACCTCCCAGCCACCCCCGACCAGTAATAACAAAAAGAGCATGATACATCTATACATATATATATATATATATATATATAGAGAGAGAGAGAGAGAGAGAAAGAGAGTATAAATCAAAAAAAAACATTTTTTCGGAAACATGACAGTTTTTAATTTTTTTCAATATGGCGTACCATTACAAAAAATTTGAAAAAAAAGGGAATTCAAAAAAAATATTTTCAAAATTGTACTTTTAAGTTTTAAAATAAAAAATCAATTTTTCTTGAAAAAAAAATTTTTTTCTCTATGAAAATGTAAAGCTATATAGTTGAAATTTTTATCAAAAGAGTATCTCTATAGATATTAAATTACCATAAATTTTTTATTTAAATCGGTTTAGTCTATGAAGAGAAAAAAACTATTTTCTGTTTTTGCCTTTTTTTATTATTATTCAAAATCTAGTTAACTTTGAGATCTAAAAACTTCAGAATCAAAGTACTTTTATAGTACGAACATATCCTGAAAGTATCGTTAAGATACGCTCTGGGGGCAATTTTAGCATTCTTATGTCCCTATGCCCTTTATACGAAAATATTAATTTTTAACAAATTTAACCAATTGTCGGCTCAAAAAATATTGTGTATCACACAGCCAGAAACTTATTTTGCAACAATTCGCTATTGCAGGCTGCGGCCTTCGGCCTTAGCCTGCAAACTACGCTCATAGTTGCAAAAGGTCAGTTTCTGGCCTAGTGATACAAATAACTATTTTATAAGAGTTTAACATATTTTTTAGTTCAAACATGCCATAAAGGTTATATGCATCTTTGATAAGCCCTAGAGTCTCTCGCATTTTGTCAAGTTGAGGGGTAAACCATCGTTTACTGTGATTAATATTATTTTTTACAACGATTTCTTTCTGGGGAAAACATAAATTGAAAACGTGAGTAACGTTGTCTAGAAACATATTAAATTTGTGGTCTATATTAACATCTGAGTCAACAAAATTTCAATCGACTAGTGCTAACATTTGATAAAAATTAAATTTACAAACAGGTGTAAGAGGCCTTATTATCTTAGTGGAAGTGTTCTTATTTACAAGTGTTGTATCTACCTTCAAATTTACAGAAATACCTACATGATCAGACATGTGCATATCAAATGGACTTACTGCTATGTAATCATTGTGTACATTGGAAAAAACGTTATCAATACAAGATTTATTTCTAGTAGGAAACTGTACCATGGAACGTAGACCAAAGCTATATAACATATCAACTAACAGTTGGGCATTTTGATCATTTCTATTGAAATGTAAGTTAAAATCACCTCCAATTACAACATACTTTTTTTGTAATCGATTAGTTTAAATATTTTAGTCATAGACTCAAAAAAGATGTGCAAGCTTCCGTTTGGCGGCCGATATAATACTATTATATACGAATTGAGTTTTGGTAAAAAAGTTCCTACTAATTCAATGTTCATTTCGGATGATAAGCTCTTAACCTGAGAACAGACTTGATATTCGATTGAAGAATGGAGAAACTGCATTACACCACCATGTGTTCGACTGGATCTTGCAAAACTATCAGCTCTGACGAAGTGATCAACTTTAACGGCATCCTCTTCAGCACTATTTAGCCAATGTTTGGAAACACACAAACCACTCAATTATTGGTTATGGGTACGACCGTCAAAGTCCCTAACTGATTTTGATTAACTTAAAGTGACGTTCCTAGTTTTCTAATGTTGTTCAAAATTTATCCTCTTAAATTTTGTGATTTCTAAGATTTTGCTCACAGCTTTTGCTTCTAAGTTGTTGATTAGTTGGCATTTTGTCAGAGCATTGTGTGATTTCCGGTGTTCTATTCGTACGAGATTTGCTGAGTGTTATTTTCACAGAAATTAATTATGAGTCGGAAAGAATTTGATTGTTGCAAGATTATGACTGTCAACGACTCATTTTGTAGCGAATTGTCACTTTGGAAGAAATTCGTGACTCAAATTTGTCAATGGCTAACGTTGCCAGAATCTGGTGTTGGGTGATGTCCCACATGAATTTACGATTTTGTGTTTGATCCCAACGAAGAAAGGAAAATCTGGACTAAGCGCGGATCAAACGAATGAGAGCAATACTTTAAGAATTGTTTGGAAATATGTCAGATATTTGGTGTTTGTGCAGTCGAGAAGAAAATGTTCTAATCTTTCTATCTAAGAAAATTTCTATGACCGAAACTATAAAATCAGTTTACGATAAATTTTCTTTGCTGAATGGTGTTCTACAATAGAGCAGCCAGAAGGGTTGCATATTTGGCGGTTCGCATAGGAGTTACCCCTTTCACTGATAACACTAAGGTTTTGAATTTTGGTACGATAGACCCTCGCGACGGCGACACGAGAAAAATATATTATTCGGTGGGCTAATCGCCAGTCTGAGACTCGGTTTACTATCGCCGTGGGCGAGCACTGCGCAATTATGCGAAGCTCAAACCACACGGAAAGATGGGCACGTTAGGAGGCATAGGTGGAATGTTTGGTTAAAGGATCCAATATGCATTGCCACTTCTTTGTTGGACCAAATAATTAATTTAAATTTGTCATACTGTTAAAGATGGCCATTTTCGGCCATAGTGTTCTAGTTTCGGTAACCAGTACCTGGCGTAAAGTTGCAGTACCTAATGGTGTTGATCTCTAATGGTGTTCATCTCTAATTCTCTATTGTAGTTGATGGATTTTAATAAAATCTGGATACCTCTTTATGGATCAAACTCATAATTGTCGTACTAGCGTTCAGAGAAATACAATGGTGTTAGATAGATGAGAAATTAATAATCAAAAAATTGAAAATAATCTCTTAAAAAAAAATTATAATGAATAAAAGACTTTTCTTTTTTCTTGGGCGTTGGACACTAAACACTTATTCTGATCGCGATTTGAGTTTCCCTGGAATTTAAATTGATTTCGCTTTCGAAAAGATCCCGAAACTTTGATAAAGAAAATTCAAGATTACTCCCGCAATGCACTTTCAAAAATTAATTGATCGTCTCGCAAAGACGGTTTAAAATCTCGAAAAATTCTCAAACAAGATCGAAAAAGACTCTCGAAAAAGTTATCGAAAAAGATCTAAACGAACTCTCGAAAACATCATCGAAAAAAAGATCCCTAATGCTATGTGTCGCGCTCTTTTATCAACTTTCTTGGGGTGGTACTCCCCCTCTAACGTCTTTCCCTTTCTTCGACGAGCTTAATCAGAAACGCTCACCCTATTGGTCCGCAACTAGCCCCGTAAGTCGTTTTACCCCTACTCGGTGGATTCTGCTAATTTGTCAAATTGCAAAGCTAATTAAAGAACGGCCGGTACCCACATTACAACGACAAATGATACTAACTTGATTAAGCATCTTCCCCGAGTGATAGGAACAGGTACAACTCGGTTCTTCCCTAATCTTACTCTAACTTAATCTAAGTCCGATTCAAACGATGCTTCCGATGTGTCCGCGTTTTGCTCAAACCGTAGAGTACGTTCGATCGGTTTGATATCACAAAATTATCAATTTGAGACAAGGGTTTGTGTGTACGTGACAAAATGCAAGTTTTCTAAGAAATCTGACCTTGCCCAAACTCTGGAATTTGACCATTCTCGGAGGGACGACATCTGGAAGCAATTCGCCTTGCAGTACCCTCTGGGAAAAATCTATCGGACGCTTTCTCTTAAAGGACCGCTTCCGCAATAAACCATCCGTTTGGGTCTTCTCCGATGTAAAAAAATAAAAACCAAATATTTCGGACCGACCGTAAAAACTGGGGCCTGGGAACCATCATAGTACTACTTTTTAACTTATGAGTTTCATGCATTGTTTCGTAGACAGTTGGCAACCATTTGACAAAAATTTTTTAGCAGATATCAAAAGGTTATTTACTAATTTATAACCAGAAATTGAATATTTGTTCCTGATTTAGATATTGTGATAATGTAAACAAAATAATTTTGACAGCTCTCTTTCTGTCTAAATTTACTACCAACATTCGATAATAACCCAAGAATGTATAAGTGAGCTCTCATATACACCCCACGTCTTTAAAAACGGCACCTTTTATAGTTCCTAAATAAAGTAAAGGTAAGGTGGTGAAACACTCAGCACATTTTGGTAACTTCTGTTATGCCTCATGAAAGAAAGAAATCGAATGATGAAGAATTGAAAAAAATAAACACCAATAAAGATCAATGTCAATGGAATGCATTATGCCAAGCTGCCGAAAACGTTAAAGTTGATGACACTGGTATTACAAATTCAGAAGGTTCTTAACATGAACCAATGATGACAGCGTCAAAATTTTAGAAACATCATGGGAATGTTCCACCACTCTACCTACATCACGAGACAATCTAAGGTTGTTAACTTTACGGAAAATCCCAGGAAAGAAACTTGAACAACAAACAGAAAAATTAAGCAGAAATTGAGTCAGTTTTTTCGCTTCAGCGATCGACTTGTTCTTATTACCCACATCATTATTTAATCATTTTTGAAGAGGTTTTGGCTTTCATGCAACCAACAATAATTAGCTCTCTATCATTATCTTCGTAAAGCGGCATTTTTAAATTTGCTTGGAAAATTATCTAATAAACTAATAACAGCGACAGCGGCACTGACAGCGACAGGGACAACGACAACGACAGTCACAGCGACAGCGGAATTAACAGCGACAGTGACAGTAAGAGTAACACCTTTTTAGAAACTCAAAAGTTTTACTTTTAAATGCAATATAACTGTAGTGGCTGACAAAAAGAGTTTGCAGTCTAAATAAATTCCCAAATTCTTTACGGTTTTTACTATTTCCAGTAATGTGTACAGTTTCAAACCGTATGTATGAGGCAACACATTTGATTTGATATTTTTAAGACATCATTAATAAAAATATTAAATAGAAGATGATTTATAACGTATCCTTGAAGAAATCCGACGTTATTTCATAGGCAGAAGATTCAAAATTCTTTATTTGTACAAAATAGTGACGCCCACTAATATAAGACTTTAACCAAGAAAACCGAAGATTACGTACGCCATACAGATGAAGTTTGTGCATCAAAACGTTATGACCGAGACAGTCAAATACTTTATGAAAATCAGTATAAACGCAACGCACGTGTGAGCCATCTTCAGATTGGTAAAAATCGATCGCTCCTAATAAAATCCATGTTAGAACACAAAATTGGATTCAATGTTTTCAAAAATCTTTGATGGTACCGATAATTCTAGGGCCGATGAGACGATAATTCTCAACATTCTGCTTATTTCAAGCCCGAATTGAACGTGTAAAAGTACGAGTGAGTGAAAGCACTAAAGAATCTTTAGAATTATGAAAAAATAGGTGCTTTCGTTGGATTAAAATCTTCTTCTTGCGTTGTTTATTTGATTTGACGACTCCGAAAATTTGAAGTTTTTTTCATTTTGAAAGTTCCTATTCTTTAACGGGTTGGTGCCAAATTGATCTTCCATTGTTGTCGCAAATATTTCCGCCTTCTTCCTGTATTCGTACTTCTTTTTGAACTTCCGAGATGACCAGTGCCCATTATGCGTGACAACGGAATACGCTACAATGTAACACTAGAATAAGACAGAAAAAAGATTTCTGCTCGGAAAACTGCGACAAGACAGTTTGTCTAATTGTATTATTAAAATTGAAATTATAAAAGAAGTTAATATCCAATTTTGTTATTTTTTGACTCATGACACATATTGGTCGGTTTTCATTAGTCCAACGTAGATTACCAAAGAAATATGCTGTTATTCTCTACTTCTTAACATTCTGTTAAAATTCTGTTACTGTCAAAATTACAGTCTTTTACCAAATTGGAATTCTCTAATCACGTTTTTGGCGGTGGTTCGTGCGGTTACACTTTTATTCACGACGTGAAATATCTCTTTTGCATGAATGCTTGAGCAAGTCAAATGTTTCAATCAGGCTATGAATGCATAGAATATTTGGCAGTTTCAAACAAAATCAATAACCAAACGTTGATTACAAAATTGTAACTTAAAGAACTCGCGAACTCGATCTAAATAAGTTTCGAAATAATATTACGGTTTTAAATTAAAATCAACTTTTTTTGTTTATGTAAAAAACGATTTTTGAAATCAACTGAAAATTGAAAATATATAAAAAAAAATTCTTATAATAATATTCTTAAAATAAAGAAATCTTCTAGAAACGACAAAATTCTGATAATTTCCGGTTTTCAAAACTTGACACTCGAGAAACAGAAAATGATAATTTTTAAATTTTTGCTTTTACTAAATGTTGAGAAATAATGTTCTGGAAACACTAAAAAGTTTCAAAATTGTCTGTTTGAAGACTGTTAAAATTTCCCACATTTCTGTATCGTTTTAATAGTTTTTTAATTTAATTTATTTACAATTCTCGATAAAAGAGTTTGTTTGTTGTAGAAATATTTGTATAACTTTTAAAATTTTTGAAATTTTAACATTTAAAAACTTTGGGAATTTTAAATCATGCTATATAGAAGGTTAATAGAATGTTAGATTACAAAATTTTGCAAAGTTGAATAGTTTTCAAAATGTGTAAAATTATAAAAAAACGAATTTTACAAAATTCTCGAATTTTTTCAAGAACTTGTTCTACAAGTTTTCGTTTTATATTTAGTCTTTTTTTGTTTATAAATTATCTAATTATTTAGATAATTTATTTATTAAACTAAAAAGTTTGAAATCCCTGAACAATTTGATGTATAAATAAAAAAAAAACTGTTTTTTTTGCTTCCAAATTATTAATTATTCTTTAAATGTTAAATGTTCTAAATTTTTAGATTTTTAAGGATCTTGAGATTTTCGATATTCTACATTTTTTTTTAAATTTTAACAGTTTTTTGATACCATATATTATTTGTTTCCAAGTATAATTTTCAAAATAAATCGTAATAATTAATATTTATAGTTAGTGCTTTACAGCTCGAAAACTTAAGAAGAACCCTAGCATTTAATAATTTAAAATCGAAATTAAAATCAATTCGAAATTTAAAAATTTCAGAATCTAAAAAGTTCAGAATTTAATAACATTGGAAAATAGAAGCCTCCAAAGCTGAAAATCATGGAGACTGGGAAACCAAAAGTCTGAGAATCTGAAAAGAACATAAAGATCCAAGACACTCAATATTTCAAAATTCCAGAATTTAACAACATAACAACCTAAAAAAATTAGAACATAATAATTCTTTATAAATTGATGTTAGATCTATTCTTGATCACTTGGTGTTTTTAAGATTAAAAAATATATTGAAAAACCCCTACACCAAACACACACTTTTGAAACACACTAACATATGTTTCGGTATCCATGATACCATCATCAGAGTGATGATTAAACCTATCTACCCTTAAAAACTAATTGCTTATATACTAGTTACCTATACCACTTTTTGGGTGGTATTTAACAATCTAAAGAGGGGAGAAGAGGGGATGGGACCATTATCGGCATTCATAACAAAGAGCTTATTTTTAATTATTTCTAGACTTTCGTAAACGTCTAGAAATTTACAATTGTTTACATTCCTAACTAATTTTAAGCAACTTTCATCTATACGATGATCTTTGTCAAAAATATGTTGAGCAACACTGGATTTTTCAAACCTGCCTGGCGTGAGCTACATGTTCTTTGAACCTTGTCAAAATTGACCTCCTTGTTTGCCCAATATATTTTTGCTCACAGTTCTTACATTTAATTTCATAAATACCCGACTTTTCTTTGGGTCCCACTTTATCTTTCGGGTTGCCGAGAAGACATTGGAGGTTTAATCCAGAGGTGTAAACCACCTTTAGATCAATACCCTGGAACACTTTTTCCAGCCCCTTTGTCACTGAAGGTGTATAAGGGATCATGGCAAATCTTGTCTTTTCTGGCATTGAATCACGAAAAGTCGAGCATTCTGAAATTGATTTCTTACGTTCTAATTTGGACACTAACCTGTTGACAATTCTAGGGTCAAAACCATTACACCTGGCTACATTTTTGATTGTTGTCAATTCCTTGTTGAATCTAGTCCGTGTTAGTGGGAAATTTACTAACCTGTGGACCAAGAAATTGAAACTCGCCATCTTATGTTGAGGACAATAATGTGAGTCTTCTGTAATGTAGCGAAGTGTACTGGTCTCTTTTCTATAAATATCAAATTTTAATTTATCTTTATTCCTAATTACAAGAGTGTTACTTAGAAAATCTGTTGACTGAAAACAACCTCAGTCAACAAGTTATCAAAGAATATATTCAACTCACGGAACTCTGCATGAAGCAGAACATTTTTCAATTCAACGCGGAATTTTTCCAACAGCATGAAGGTACGGCGATGGGTAACTCCTTGTCACCTTTCATAGCTGACCTTTTCATGAGCCGTTTTGAAAAGGATCTTGAGAATGAGCTTGAGTATTTTCCCAGAGTATGGTTAAGGTATTTAGACGACATTTAAAAACTCTTACTAATTTATCTTATAGTGTCTGTTAGAACGTTTTAGATTACTTACTTATTTTCGAATTTTGAAATGCTAAGATGTTTTCGAATGTTAAAATGCTTTCGATTCTTCAATTTTTTAAAATTGTGTAGTTTTTTATTAAATAAGCCTCTAAATATTTTTTTTAACTTTTTATTTTTTTTTTTACGTTTTCGCATCTTTCATATTGTTATACTCTTTTCTTTTTAGATTTTAGATTTCTTCCCGATTTTTTAAATGCTTTTTAGTTTTGTGTTTAAAAAGACTTTGACTTCATTCACTTTTTGTGGTGGCACAGATTTCTGACATTTTAAAAAAGTTGTTACATTTTTACAATTTTTAGTAATATTAATTTTCGTTTTTTTAGATCTAAAGATTCTTTCAAATTTAAGTAATCATTATATTTTTTAAATTCTTTAAATTTTCAAAATTCTTTCGATTTTTTTTTAATAAATTTAAGTATCATGTATTTTGTGTAATTAGATGTGTTGTTGATCCAAAATTTAAACTCACTTCTGTTGCTTTTTCAAAAATTACATTTTATTTAAACATTCTTATTGTTTACATTTCACATTTTAGCGATACGCCTGATTTTTCTTCATTCTTCATCCTGACGAAAGTGTGATAATATAAAGCAACATAAATCATTATACTTTTTTCATCTGGTCTGTAAGTGTCGATGTCTTCGGCATCCAGAAGTCGGGGAATACCAAGTTCAGTATTAGCAACATCGAAGGCATGGTTAAGATTGTCAATATTGCGATTGTTCAGCAAATCATTATAAATAAACAAGTCTGATCTGTGAGCATGAATTAGGGCATTAAAGCCCAATCCCGTTCGCCATGACGTCGAGAAATCCCGAATTTCCACTCCTGGATATCCATGAGTTTTGCGTTGAGCCCACAAAAGTAGAACATCTTTGGCTGATTTCTTTTCTGAACTTTTTTTTTCTTCATCCTGCGAAAAAATAGTACCAATTGTGCCATAACCTTTTAATCTTACTTACAACATAGATTTCAATTTCTTGAATTTGAAACCGAAGAATGATCGTCCAAATAAGACCAAGAATAAGTCGGGGATTTCCATCCACTATATCTTCAGCACCTATACTTTCCAATCGTACTCTGGTATATAAAAACGCCAGACTTTTGTTGACGTTTTCGAGTCTGTGTATCCGCATATTGCCATTGTTTGGTTTTGCTATTTTTTCTTCGAAGATGATTTCCAAAAGTTTTAACAGTTTTTTGCCATCTGCTAAATCTACGAATAAGTCGTCCACTTTCATATGGACCTGGAAGTAAAACCGAACGTAAGATAAATAGTTTATAATAAATTAGTTAATAAATTAGACGATTCCTATTTGCCAATACCATGCTCTAGGTAAAAGTTTAATTTGAGAATGTGACCTTTTTGTGCAAAATTAGGAATGGAAGGAGAAAGAAGTGAACAGTAATTGGTAGAATTTTAGTCGAAATTGAAAGTTTAATGGTTTTGAAGTCATTTGTGAGGTTATACAACTAAGAACAAATCTTAAAACTTTGAAGAGAAAATTCTACGAAGTAAACAAATCAAAACGTAGCTACAAATTTTAAATGAATGGAAATAAACAATAATATGCTGCCATAAAAACAAGTCAGATGCGAATGTTTTTCAAACGGGTACCCGGCGTACTATTTCACAAAAAATGTTTTATAAACAGAGCAATACTTTAAGAATGTAAATGACGTCTATTCCAAGACCTGAATATCATTACTCCTGTCGTACGGAGCAATTTTTACCTTTTGCAGAAACAAGTTCATCCATTTAGTGAATGTCTTCTGTTGTATGTGTATACGTTCTTCCTGCAGGAAACGTATCTGCCCCTGCTCGAACTTCTGCAATTCTACTCTTTCAGTCATGTTGGTTCGACGTTGCACTCCGTTTGCTCTCTAGGCTCTTAATACACGAAGCCAACTGCAACAAAAACAAAACGGTAACAAACAACTTTCGAACGAGTCAAAAATACAAAATTTACCGTAATATTAATGACTTAAGAGAGTACGTGTCGGAAGCGTAAAAAACATTAAAAAAATATATGTCGTGAAAAATAAATCGATTGCTTATTGTTTATACAAAAATCCTTCGATTAAGCGTTAGATAAACCATTAAACTATTAGTTTTTTTTGTTTTATTAATTTTAGATAAACTACTAAAAAGTGAATCTTAAAATTTGGTATAGTCAATTAAATAATTAGCATTATACAATAGTTTGAAAAATATAAAAATGATGTTTATCAAACAGAAAGACATCTTGTCAGAACTTATCTTGACTTACCATTAAAGCTATCAAGGGCGAATTATCAGTTTTTTTGGAGTCTGAAATGTTTTGATAATTCAATGTTTGTCTAAGGTTCAGCTTTTATTGCTATAACATATTTTTATCCTTATTGCACGTTGGCACACCGACCACTACTGGGTTCTAAAAATTGTTATCACACGAAAATTAAGGTAATATGCAGAAAAGATCTATTTTTTTATCGGATACAATTTCAATGTATAGCGTCATTAAAAAATAAAAAACACTTAGCAGCAATTTATAGATAACACGATAAATTAAGACATCTTAAACGAGATTATTGTATTAGAATGTGGCGTAATGTATTTTTTTTTATTTTGCGTTCAGAATAAGGATATTCTAGCACCCAAATGACGTCATTCGAGTGTTAGGTCAAGTACTAGAATGGACAGTAAAATTTACTCTATTGATGTTGGTAGCATTGAACTCGAACTGTCAACAAGGTTAAATGTCAAACTTCAAAAAACAAAGCAAATTAATAAAGAACAATAATAAAAAAGTTTCATTCAAATTATTGCCGTGAAAAGTACAATTATTATAAATATTAACAATTACATGCGATGTGTCTTGTGAATTGATAGTGACACCATGTAAATTCTGATCTGATACAATATTTTGCTGAACGTTACTGCTGCCTATAACAGAAATCTTTTCGTTTGTGCTGTAATCAGGCTGTTGTTGTGAGCTGGTGGAACATCCAGGTATGGCTAAATTTGTGACACTTCATTTTTTTATTTATGGGAGCGTCAACATAACCTTCAGCGACAGCTGAAGATTTCCAGCCTCCATGGCGTTTAATAGTTAACAAGTCACTCCAATGATTGGTTAAATGTGTAGCACTACTTCTTTGAAAGCAGTGTCCCGTAGAACGTTCAGGATTTGCCAACTTGAGAAAAACTGCAATCTCTTTTGGCACTTTTCCCATAGAATTAATACTAAATGGTGAATTGACACAACACCCACGACAATAAGTCAAAAAAAAACGCTTATGTGTCACTTTTTTGGGTCTCAAGTTCGCATATTTTTTATTGAATTAATCCAATCTGGGTCGATTATTACAAACTGTCTTGGAACATAATTTTTTGTTTTAGGTATGGATACCATGATGCAATCTGATTTGTATTCAATATCCTCAATGGATAAATTTGTTAGCTCCTCTCGCCTACAGGTCCCACTATAACCCATTATCAAGATAATCTAAAAGTTTATCAGATATAAAGTTACAATACATATAAATATGCAAATTTAGTTTTACTTTTATGCCCAGGTATATGTTGTCATTTGCTTCTTTAATAAATTTGTGAATATCATCTATGTTTAGAATTTCAGACTTTTTTGGTGTATAACCTTGAGCTGATCTCTTCAGAAGTGCTTGTAGTTTATTGTATTTTGATATATCTACATTCTTATATACACTTAGACATGATCTGAGCCTTGAATAAATCCGCCATAAAGTCGATGACTTATACTTTTGGCGTTGGAGATCAAAATAGGCAAGTAAAATATTTTCGGAAATTCCTTCGATCTTATTTTCCCGACACCACTTCAAACTTTTTAAATTCTTTGTCATATTGGAGTTTCGACTTATCTGGTAGTAAATTTTCCAAAGTTTTGTGGGCTATTTGCCTAATTTATGGCGGTGTTAATGCTAAACTTTCTTGAGCATTCATTTTTAAACATTGACAAGAATCTTTGAAAAAACTTGACGTTTTAAATTAAATTTTTTTCACGACCGCCTAAAATTATGCTGCATAAATGTCACCAACCTCCGCAAAATTCCCTAGATGGAAAATTTTAATTTTTTAATTTATAAAATGATTTAAAATTGCAAAATAGAAAAAATAGTATAAAACACTCGTTGCAGAAGGTCTTTCAAGCACTCATTTGTTCCTCCACTCGCCGCTAGGCGGCTCGTTTCGGAATTTCAAATTCGTGCTGGAATAGATGCTTTCTGCAACTTGTATTTTAATATGCTATTTAAACACTACTATATTTTTATGGTTTGTATTATACAAGCACATTTTATATTGTATTCTGTTTGATTGTCATAAACGTGCTGCTTCAATACGGTGCCTCCAATTTTAAGCTCTCACCGAATTTTAGACAACTGCTACTTTCACTTGTCTGATAACACCCATCAAGGATATTGCCTCTGACATTTTCAACAACCCACCAAAACCAAAAAATACCTTAATCTTTCAAAAAAAAAAAAACTGGAATTTTGATGTGACCTTTCGTATAATTTTTATGCATTGTCGGTCATTTCTACCGGAGAAAGCTTCACATTTACGGTCAACCACTGCACGTAAAGGCTAGGTCAATAAGTGTGTTATATAACGAAGAATAAGATGAAAATCGAGACGAAAAAATATGTGCACGGTCATGCTTGCTTTCAGACGGATACTCGTCACTTCTCGAATAAAATTATAGATTTGAATAATTTGCGTGAGTCATAACATAAGTCATGGTTGGTATGACACATTTGTTTAGGTTTTTAAAACAATATTGAAGAATAAATGGCCTCGATTTGGGTGGGCGAACGGTTTTCGGATTGTTTGGACAAAAAAGAATTTGGGCAGTTCTCAGTTAATGGCTTGAAGGCTCAATGATAAGCAGGAAGGGATTTTTGGTGAAAATATCTCTGTTCGTTACATTCTTTGATAATTTTTTTCGATCTTTACTAACTTAGATATGTTACATTCACCTCGGTTATCCGTTTGATTTGGTGGAGCACGCACTATACACACTTTCAAGCTATCTCAGAAATGTGGAGTCATGGATAGATACTACCTAGTACTTTTGAGTTTAACAATAAAGAGCAGCAGATTTCGCATTTTTTCAAATCTTGCAATTAGTTGTAGCCTAAAGAAATTTTGAAATATGGGGTGGCAAACGTTTATGTTTGATTTATTTTAATGTAACAAAAACTTTAAAAAATATACATTCTATTTTTTCCGCTTGTAAGTAGACTAACGCAATCTCACTCTTTCCTTGATAAGACTGAAGATAAAATAATTTTTTGGTTTCAATTTTACTGAAATTAATTAAGTTATTGATTCAGTTACTTGTAAACGAGCAATCATTATTATCAATTCTAATCATGAAGAAACAGTTATATAACCCTAATATTGAAATTCTAGTATTAAAAAAAAACTGTGTTCACCTAATGCGTAAATGTGATAAAAACGAATAACAATTTAAACAAAATTAAATACAGCTGGATTATTAATAAATAGATAATTGATCTTAAATTTTTCCAAGCTGTAATCTTCCAAAGTTGGATCTCATAATTGTTTCCTAGAAACTGAAAATGTACTTGTACAAAAATAATAATTTCTTCACACTTACTTCACACTATTACTAAAAAGTAATAGACACTGATACATCCGTACATATCGCTGATTTCTTTTTTTTATTTTTTTATTTCGATATTTGCAGTTCTTAGAAGTGACCAATCTTAACCCAGATACCCAGTAAACGAGCAAACCAACTAAGAATACCCAGAACCGTGTCAAAAAACTGTTCAAATGAGTTAGTAAGCGTTAGAGTCACGTCATGTTAACCTCATAAACGTTAAAGGCGTAGACCAGTACATGACATTATATCAATTTAAGCTCAGGTTTACATATAGTACAATTCATCCACACCAGCAACTTAATCCCAACACAATACATTTTCAAAACAAAAAGAGAAAATTTTCACATTACCATAAGATTTTCTTCTTGACGTATTGAATTAAATTTATTTTATATTCTCCAAGTACACATTTATCACTTATAGGATATAATACAACTAAATAAAAAATATTGTGTTAATTCATGATAAGTTTTTAGATTAGACTCATTTTGATAAAAGTACAGCCGTCGAAAAATCGATCCAATAAGGATGAAGAAAAACAACAGAACAAGAACCGTGCTACAATGTAAAACAAGTAAACGTGTAAACACCTGACCATTGAAGATCTCATCCGCAACCACGCACGAGGCACCAACGAGATCAAGACGAAGATAATAAGCGGTTACATCACTGAAGATGACATCATGTCGTTAAAAATCGCAACGGTTTTTGGAATTGAAGGAATTGCGGTTATACTTGAAAATTAATTGATATTTTCGAATGTTCTCATGTGGCTCCGTTATATTGTTAAGAAATATTGCAAAAATTTGTATGCAACGCCCAAGGTATTATCTCACGTTATTGCTTATGCAAAACGAAAGAGTAAGGAATTATCGATAAGTGGAGCATTTCATAACTGGCTGGAAGAGTTTTTGATGACATTACTCCTGGTTTGAATTCGTACTGAGCAGACTTGAAGTTTGAAAAAAAACCTGCTAATTACAGGTAATTAAAAATTTAATATGAAGAAAGATACCAATAATTATCGAGTATGTATACCTGCATGAACGAAACAAGTTCACTGATGAAAAAGCAAAAGATGTGCAAAACTAGAATCCACAAAAACTTAATTCAGAAGAGAAATGATCTTGAAAAATGAGGCAGACGACTCCAGTTTTTAGGTGGTAAAAGTCAAAAGATTTATCTCGTCCTTTCTTTCTTCGAAATTATGGTTCAGCGATAACCGAACCTTTTCTTCCCCTAGATGTAATCTCCACGCATTTTCCTGTCCCACAATATCTCATTACAAGAACACGGTATCTCCGCGATTGTTTTCTCACACAACCGTAGAAATTTTACCAAGCACAATATCCCGATACCGTCTGGAATTTCACCCACATCCTAATAAGCAATAAGATTACGAACTCTACATAAAGGTTACATTCTTGTCTTGTTGAGGCGTTGGTTTTTCTAAACGGTATAATTGTCACGATTCACATCTTCGATTTGTGTGAAACAAAGGTACTCTCGTACTACTGTGTCCAAAGCGAAAACCGTTAATTTCAATCGGTAGTTTACGGAAAAGGAAGAAATTTAATTATGAATAATTGACTGAAACTGTGAGTCATACGATTGAAACACTTCTTTCTTCATGTTCTGGATGTAAGATGGAATCTTTAGCCATTATCGAAATCCAAGCGGCGAGAGATGCTTTAAAGACCAAGGTGATCTGGTTGACCGCTTGACTTTGGAATATCGCAATAATGCGTGGAATTACGTGGAAAGGACGACCAGAGATTAATTGTGACTATTGTCTAATAAAAATAAAAAGTTTTTTTTGTTATATATAGAAGACCTTGTCTGTATATTCTAACAGACTCTAAAGATAACAGAATGTTAGTGGCATTTTAGAGAATAAGCATATTAGTCTCGTTCCAGGTTTAGGTTGGACCAAGAAGTACTAGATGCGATCGGTATCGAGAGGCTTCGTATGTGTTTCAAACAAAATTTTTCAGTCAGCAGTGTTATACTACGTGGGAGCTCTTCTTGTAGTGAACAATTTGGATGACAACTTGTATCATATAGCAGTTCACGGTCCGATAAGGTTTAGTCGTCAGTGTAATATAATGTTGATACGCACAAAATTTCCGGTGATTCATTGGAAACGCTTATAATCTCTGCTTGATGTGGTTTGATAATCTTATCAAAATGTTTCTGGAGCATCTAATATTGCTTCAAATTTGGAACGGTGGTGGTTTTATTAATAACTTTACGACGAGGAATTTATTTCTTTATTTTCGGAGTTTTAATGATTCTCAAAGAATCAGTGATACTACTACGGTATTAGGAATTAAAATTATTTTATTACTCCAATTCGGTATTAGATCTTCCTCATGTGGTTACGAGAGTGACGGAGGTAAAAGAGAAAAGATTTACAATAGGGTTAGCGACATGAAGATATCGAGGGATTTAAAAGTCTTTCTCTTTTGTTAACGGTCATGATAGTAAAAACGCATCTAATTTTAAATTTGTAGGCTTTATAGTTTCAGAGATTAGATGTTGAGTCAATGTGGAAGTATTTCGCTTTTATATATGTAGATTAATAAATATCGCTTTACATAACACATCCTTGTTTATATTAAAATGATAAAAAACTTAAATGTCAAGTATATCAGTATAGCGAAACTTTTAACTGAACTGCGGTCGAATTTTGTTTCGAAAATGATTCTCGCTAGATTTTTTTGTTTTGTGTCGGTAATAGAATTGATGGTTGTTTCGTGTGATGATGCGTTTTTTATTCTCAAGAAATACGAAGACAATCAATATTTTTGTGTAACAAATAGTTCTTCTGCCATCACTTGGATTGATACAGATATAAAACCGGAGATTTCAGGTTGGTAATTAAATGATGTTAAACGATATACATTAAAATTTTAGTTTCGAGTTTTTTTCCAAAATTTTACAAAACCTGTATTTCTAAATACAATGAGTCCCAATTGGAGTCCTGGAGATGTGAATCTTCCATTTCTAATAATATAATAACAGATCGACGTTGGGAAGGTACGCAACTATATAAAAAATATAAGTTATTTCTAATGTTTGTCACAATTTAGGTTTCAAGGTTTACCAAACTCATTTTGATCTAAACTCAAAGATAAAGGTTGAAACTGTGGCAAAAAAATTAGAACAGAATTTTTCAATTTCTTTATCGATCCGAATTGATCAAGAAGCCCACGTTTTCTTTTGTGACAAACCAAATGGTATAAACTCAAATTGTTATTGGTTTATTTTGATGGGATTTAATGGGACAAAAACAGCGGTGCGGAAATGTGCCATGAGCACTCCAGTTCTTAATCTTCAATTCCCAAGTGCGTCTTGTAGCGCACCCGAAAACGAAGTTGTAAGTGTAAACATACATTTAAAATTTGTTAATTGTCGATTATTATTTAGTAGTGTAATTTTGTTTATTTGTTATAAAAATTAAGTTGTAATTCTTTTTTCCATTTTAGTTAACTACGAAATCAGGAAGGTTTTTTTCAAACAACTTATGGGAGCATTTTTATTTTAAAAAGATTGGAAAAACAATCGTTTTAACTGACTTTAATGGCAAAGAAATTATTCGTTATCATGACAAAGAAACGGGATATACCGTGAATCATATGGTAATTCTTTCAAAACCAGATGGATTTTGGAAACTTCACAAATGTAACAACAAAAATTGTATCTTATGAAATGAAAACTTTTTATTTTGCAGTAAGTTACTACCGCACTGAACAACCAAAAGTCACAATATTTGAAGAATTTTTATTTCCTGTCAATAAGGTTATTTGTATTTCAACTTTTCTAAGAATGTGCCAAACGTGCACAATCAAATTTAAATTTCGAAATTTAAAAGACATCTATCAGGTTCTAAAGGAAACAGAATTTACTTCTACGGTAACACTTATTTCTGATGTCGATAAAATTTTAATCTGATTGTTTTTTAAGACTTCAGACTGGAGAGAAATTAAATTTCACGTCTCAGACGTCGAATCTTCTGCAATACTCATAATTACAACTTTAAAACCTGCATGGGAAAAAAATCCTTTTTGGGAGTTGGACGATATAAAACAGTGCTCATTTGAAGGTTAGTTTCACAGTTTTTAACTAAAAACATATTCTCATGAAACAACTGTCTTGAAGGTTATCGAATAATAAAAACAAGTAAAGCTGCAAACTGTCAACTCTTATCTAACAAAGGAAAAGTTCTTAGTTTCAGCGAGAATTTATCCCGTAAGTTTCTGCCAAATCCTTTCATTGTGTAGATTAAAATAAGTCATTTCTAGCGGCGTTACAACAACATCCTGATAAATGTTCAGAAGATACTGTCAGCATGTCCTGTGTTCCATGTTCACTATTATTCAACACGACACAGTGCGGTCAATTAAAAGTTTGTGAAAGAAACGGAACGTTACAAAACTGTTACTGTGGGGCGGGATTTCAAAAAAATAATGAAAATGAGTGCATAGATGGTAAGGTGTTCAAGTGTTTTTTACGTTTTTCTGTTAACAATCATTTTTAGAATGCACAGATGATTCGTACGGATATCAATGTCAACACAAATGTTCACGCCAATGTGTTAATTGTAACAAAGCTACAGGAAAATGTACTAGTTGCAAGAATGGGTACTCTGGATTTCGATGTCTGATACGTAAGTTACTACTGTATAAAATATTTATATCAAGCGCTAACAATAATTAAATTAGCTCAATCATTTTCACAAAATCCACCGAGAATCTTAAAGTCAACCTATACAAATGCTAAAATTTATATACCTGAATTGAAAACCAATTCAAATGGTGACGAATCTCCAAGCGAATGTTCATTTCAATACAAGGTGAGTGGTTTCAGTCAAATTATTGCTGTACACTTATCTTTACCTATAGGTCGCAAATAAAAGCAGCATCATGTGGACTTATGTTGAAAAATATAACTGTATTATTGGAAAAAATATTACAATGAAAGATCTGGGTCCTGGTAAACGATATTTGGCAAGAGTTACTTTTTTCTTTAAAAATAGAGGCCAAGATTTCTTTGACTTTGACTTTATCACAAAATGCGATGGTATAAGTATCAGAAATTCTAAAATTGTTTACTCATTTACACTTTCAGTTGCAAAACCTGACAAATTTCAGACAGAATCATCACATACCTTCATTGAATTTTCTCCTACTAATAATGTAAACATCTTTTAAACTAATCAATACATTCAACATGTTTTGTAATTTTCAGTCGCGAAATAGAATGTGCCCTTTTCATAGTGCAGCAGTAAAAGTCGAAATACAACCTTCAGATGGATTATATGATTACTATTTCTACAATTCGTCAAGTTTTAGGGTCAGTGGTTTACAACCTTCTAGAGTATATTTTGTCAGGTTACACAACAGAACTTCCGACAGTGAAATATTTGCATTAAAAGTGCAAACAGCAGAAATAGGTAAAAAATTTGCCGAAAAATCAACTTTGGTTAATAAATGCTTTTTAGTTCCAGAAAAAATTGCAAATATTGAATTAACGGAAAAGTCAAGTACAAAAATTTCTTTGAAATGGAAACCCAGTAACCAAAACCAATATGAATGGTATATCATTCTATATGAGGTACGAAAAAATAATAAGAAACAATTTTAACCCAAAAATATTTTTCAGGAGCAGTTCCATCTTGGATGTGACTTTAACAATCCTAAAAATTCCGCGCATAAACAAAACCAACAGCTTACAAACCACACTTTTATCACTCTAACCCACTTAATTCCATACACAAACTACAAAATTTCAGTAGCTGCTAAAAACAAAAAATTTCAAGGACCATTTACAGTCGTTAACTTTAACACTTCTGAAGCAGGTAGAAAATTGAGTCTCGCTTGTATCAACAACAATATCTATTTTTAGAAAATGTGCCTTTGGACGAAATTCCACACCTTGTATCCAAAACAGAGCAAAGTCGTTCAATTGATTTCAAGTTTTTGTTTGATTGCAGCAAAATTCGGCGGTCATCGCTAATAAAAATTTCTGCAAACTGTTTAGATCCTTGGTGCAAAAATTCAACACAAACTTATGAATACAATCCAAAAACAAAAACGACTTTTAAGAATCTGGAGCCTTATACCAATTACATTTTTAATTTTGAAGTGTGTCGGAACAGAAATTGTAGATTATTTAGAAGAGAAAGTGTTACAACAAAACCAGAACCTGCTTACGTGGTGCAAAACTTGTTGATTTACACAAAAAATGAAAGTTCGATTTCTGTTAGATGGAAGCCGCCGTATCCGCCCACTGGAGTTGTGGAATTATACCTTTTGGTTATTCAAAGCAAAGGGCTTCCTGATATAAAGAAGAATGTGACCAATTCAACTTGTAATCTATGGTCAAATTTTCAATGCTTCACCATAAACAATTTAGAAAAGAATAAAAAATATGACATATCGGTAAGTACTCAGACAGTAATCTTGTGAATGTTTAAACTTATTTTGTTTTAGATTCAAGCTAAAAACAGAAATGTAGGTATGGGCCAAAATATTGCAACAAAAAATGTCCTAACTAAAATAGGTAAATCCGTAAATCAAAATTTTTAGATATAATTAATAATTAGATATATACTGAGTGACCAAATGAACACCAAAAAGTAGTCATTCAATTGAACTGCTTTTTATAAGTTGTAAGTAGGTGGTCAAAATAAATAATCGATCAACATTTGAGACAAAACAACGGAACAATACAGAAGTTAACATTAATAATGCATTGCCTCGACGTGGTACTCTAAGCTTTCTCTAACACCCATTAAAATGGTGAGGTTAATTCCTCCTGAAGCATTACATCCCATGCCACCTGTGTTTGGTGTGGGAGATCTTCCAGCCTTTGTGAAGGACGAAGTAGATTACCCAGCCGTCTGCCTATAATATCATAAAAATGTTCGATAGCGGATAGGTCAAGAGATATTGGAAGCCAAGGAAGAAGAGTGACTTCAGGTTCTTTAAAACAAGCCAGACTAACCCTGATAATATGCGGCCGGGCATTATCTTGTTGAAAAAAAGAATTTGATAGGGTGTGAATATCTAATATCGGCAACGTATCGTTGAGCATTCATAGTACTCTTAACCAGCACGAAAAGCCGTGATTGTTGCCGTTCTCCTGGGCGTCTCCTAAACCTTATCCGACCATTATTGATATCCAACCAAAATCACGATTTGTCGCAAAAAACCACCATGGTTCTAGTGATTACTCTTCTGTCTTCCTATCCAAACCATTGGTCTAGAATTGAAAGTGTGATCGACAAACAGTCCCTCATAGTCAGCAGCCTTAGGTGACGGTTTTGACGTTCTGATGTCCATCGGGGACGTTCTGAACGTGTGGCTCGTTGTTATCGGTCTTTCTCGGACCAACCATAATAGCAGCTTACCACAGCTGACACCGTTCTGCTTGAACAGGCTGCAATCAGACGAACATATAAACCCCCTTCTTGAAGACGTCGCTCAAAATCACCTAATTGCTTAAAATTGAGACAACGACTAATTCTACTCATTTTGAGCAATACGTTAAACACGCAAATCACCAAGAGCTTACAAGAAAAACTTTTGTTTTGTTTGAACTACTGAAGAAAAAAGTATAAAAATTTAATCAATCCTTATTTTGGTCACCCATAATACATATATTAAAAAAAATTGAAAAATAATAAAGATCTTCAATTATTACATTTTATTAAAACGCCAAAATAAATGGAACAATTGTGCACTCAAATAAATACTGAAATACTGCTTATCTGTTCAAATATTTAACAGTGAAAACTGACTTGGGCCGAAAAATTGAATTCGAACTTAAACTTATTTTTTTTTAAGACTCTTTAATACTTTACAATGCTCTGACCAGATGAAAATTTTTTAAGAAAATAGTCTCTAACACATTTGTCACCTATGTAATTGTCATCTTTGTTTTAGAACCTTCGGAACCACCGACCGATGTTAAACTTCGCTGGACTTTAAAAAACGATCTTATAATCAGCTGGCGACATCCGGTTGTAGCAAATGGTGACATACTATCATTCAATGTTTCTGTAGTTCCACAAAACGAGAAAAACGAAGACACCAACATTTACAAACTTTCGTCACGTTATGAGTACAAATCCATTTACCATTACAAGGTAAGTGTTTTTTACAGCAAACAAGTTAAATTATACTACTATATGTTTTTCTGTCAATTTTTGACATTTTTCAGATATCCCGAACGAAATTCTTACCATCGAAAATCTACAGAATAAACGTTAGCGCTTATAACGGTCTGAAAGGGAACGAAACTTATGTCGTAGATTCAAGTCCACCTGAAATTCCAAAGTTTATTGCAGAACCAAAAATTGATTTTTCAAACGAAACAATCGGCATTGAAACTTCTAATGTTAAAGATTTCCAAACTTCGCATAACTATAAACTGTTTTTGTTTTTAGTAGACGAAAAATTAAATAACATATTCAATGAAGCTGAGCTGGTACAGTTCGAAGGCAGTTTTAACATTAAATTGTCTAATTTAAAACTGTTTTACAAATGCAATCAGTATGAAAATTCAACGAAATTTATAGTCAGAGAACCGGAGGAATCTCCTTCCACATGTGAAAAATTTGCAAATATATCATTAATACCTGGAAAAAAATACAGCATTACAATTCTACTGGTTCACAAAGACGCCAACAACAAAACTAGTTACAATTTATATACAGAGGTTAAATTTGAGGTACCAGCGAACGGCACACTACTACCACTGCTTTTATTTTTGTTGGTCATCCCCATCGTCTTCAACGTTTTTCTGTACGTATTTTATTATTTTCTTTTGGATGTTCGTAGTAACTTTTTCTACTTTTATTGAACAAAATTCGCACTACTGCATTATTTTTTTTTGGCTGACGGCTTTATTTTATGCTTGGAAATTATGAATCAATAATTAACTGCTGTTGATCAATCATAAAAAATATCTTTTAATGATTAATTGTTGGTTTTTAAGTTAATGTTTGGCGCCACAAATCAGAGATGCGTGATAGCAATGTTTATTAAATTATTGCTGTTTCAAGAACTTTGCGCAAATGACTTAAAATTAACCCTTTATATGATTTAATAAGAGTAGAAAATGTGTCGTGTTATATGTAATATATATGTTATATACAAAACCCCGAGATAATTTGTACAAAAATCATATTTTTTATGAAACCTAAATTCTCACATTTCGGTTTATTTTTATTTATGTTGTTTTTTCTCTGCATGCGTCGCCGATAATTAAGAGAAAAACAAAGCGGTTGAATTTAAAAAAAAAAACGAAAATATATCAAACAGAAATGTGTAAAAAATTGTATTAGCAAACAATTTTATCCAACATTACGGAAAGACAGTGATTTTGTTGTGCGCTGGGCGGGACACGCACGTTATAAAAAATGTTCAAAAAATGTTGTCGAGTTGCAATAGCATCTTTTGAAGAAATGAAATTCACTGAGTGAGCAGAAAAATTTTTTTCTTGACGTATTAAATAACGAACTAAACTTTTTGTTTCAAGACGATTCTTTTTCTCACATTATTTCCTCTGCTTTGTACTTTTTTTTTATTTTTATTAAAACCGGAAGAAAGAAAAGCGTTTTCAAAAAAATTACATGTAACAAACCGAAAACTTACTATTTTAACGTGTAGAAAAATAGTAGTAATATTTTTGTTAATTTTATAATAAATTTTATCCTCTTTTTCAGAAACAAGTTTCAGGTTTAACTTACTGCGTAAGTAAGTGTCCATTTATTAAAAAAACAATTTACTTCGTCTGTACATATTAAAATAATGAGATTTATGTGCCATACTTTGTCTCTTTTGTTTTTTGATTTTTTTGGCAAATAAATTTGTGAAACAAAATAAATCCAAATGTCCAATGAAAAATTGAATTTCTAAAATCACTCACAAGCGACATTCACTGCAACAAGATAAAACATGTAAAATTCTCAATTCTCAAAAATGCTCAGTTCATCAATTCAAAAATTGTGAAAACTCAATAATCTGCTCAATAATCAATAATCAATATTTTTTTTAGGATTTACTATGCAAGAAAAAAAGATAAGAAAACAGAAAAAAGTAAGTTACCTCCGCTTGAATTATTCTCCACACTGACATTATTTTTTTTAGCGCATAAAGAAGAAAAACAAGAATTAATATCAATAACACGCTTTGTAAGTAAATTATTATAAAAATAAAACAACTGCAAAATTTAATTTTTATCTTGGGTCAATTACGCTTTAGTTTATTTTACTTTGCGTAGTTTATATGTAGTGGAATCGGACCAAAATAAATTTTAAAAAATGGGAAAATGTCATCACGTTTCAATTTCTAACTAGAAACATTTATAAATTTTCAGTCAACATCTTTTAATGCCGAAAACGAACATAACTCGAAGCTATCTCCGGCAGATTTCATCCGAAACTTCCCAAATATGATTCAACATAAAACGCTAGAACGCCAATATCAGGTAAGCTTTTAAAACATAAAATTGAATCTTAGGTGTGTGTTGTAGCATATAATAGAAGCATTTCAAAACATTTACGAGGACTTAAAAAAAACTCTAGATTATCATTGTCTTAATTTAAGTTATGAAAATGTAAGTTTTAAAAATTCTATCTTTTGATCGTGTACTTGAAATGAATATCTTTAGGGTTCCCAGATTTCGAAAGCTTATGTTGTCTGTACTGCATCGAAACCTGAAGAACTAGATTTATTTTGGAATCTTGTATGGGAAGAAAACGTTGAGAACATCGTTTTTTTGGATAATTTTCGTTTTCAAAATGTGAGTTTACACTCATTTTATCTTTATTGAGATTAATTTTGTTTTTAAAGCACTACTGGCCCACTCTTCATTCGCATTCAGTTTGTAAAAAATTTTCACTGCAGTGTATCTGTGAAGAACATTTTTCCAACTACGAATTCCGAACACTTACCCTTACGGTGAAAGGCAAAGTTCGTGTGGTAAGCATAAAGACAGCATTGTTTTTCAGTTTAATTATTTCCATTTATAGATCAACCACTTTCGATTTATCAATTGGTCTGATGTGGATTTGCCCGACCAGTTGAGTTGTCTGCATTTTTTCAAAAAAATTGCCCACTTGCCACTGAATTCTGAGTCGCCAATTCTCTTTCATTCCAGGTCCGTTTACTCGCAATTATTTAGTGTTCATCTCACCGTATTTTTGCAGAAGTAGCTTAAAGAGCACAGGTTTTGCTCTCCTCTGCGACATGTCTTTAAGAATCGCCGAAAAAGATAAAGTCGTTGATGTCTTCAAAACCGCTCACGCTCTTGCAAACTCTTCTTTAAAGCTAGTGGATAACTATGAATGTTACGAACTGGCTCATTTTGTGATTTTGGAATGTCTTCTTTCTTCGGATGTCGACATCGACGTGAATTTGGATTCCAAAGGCCTAAATCATTCGCTGTTGTTCAAAGAAGAAAAACTTCACAAATATTTGTCTTATATGAAAAACACGATGTTCATCGATGAAATTGTGAAAGTCAGTCGAGAAAGTTATGCATATTTTCGTGTTGAGGAGCCACGTAAAATCAAAGTAAGTCTATAAACATATTTTTGATTTTTATGTTTGTAGATTATCTGGGAGAAGTTCTATTGAAACCGTACTATCCGGATCAGGAAATGAATTCCAAACTTGCGGAATTCGAAGGTATTGTTATTCCACATGCAAATTCTGAGAAATTTGTACTAATCAAACAGCCAAGCTCCGAAAATTTAAAACAATTTTGGGATCTCTTGATTGAAATGAAAGTCTCCGAAATTGTATTATTAAACGAAATAGAAAATTCAGAGGACGTAAGTGTACATATTTGCCGCGACAGCGTTCATTGTTTCTTAATTTTCTTAATAGTATTTCTGGACTGAGACGAAAAAAGCAGTTAAATTAGGAAACATAACTCTCGAAAATACGCTGATCACAAATTTCCACTGTTACGATCAAAAAAGTATAAAAGTTTCTTGTGACGGAAAGGAGGTAATTAGTTAACTTAATCACTTTGTCTTTCTACAGTCTCTAAAAATTGCAGAAAAAAAGAAAAATTCAAATCTTTGCGTTGAAGAACTGGTTTTCGCATTGTCCTTGTCCCCCAGACATCACAACTTTTGCTAACTTTTGTCTGGAGACTTACTGTAAAATCAAAAATTCAAATCCGTTGTTAGTTATTTGCCGGTAAAAATTTAGATTTTATTTAAAAGAAACTAATCAAATTTTCTTGTAGCGATGGAGTGACTGCCTCGAGTTTATACCTCGCGATGTTGTACAACATTCAAAAAATTGAAAAAGAGAATCAGTGGGACATTTGCGTCTCGTCAAGAATGATAAGGAAATATTGCAAAGATTTCGGAAAAAACGAGGTAGATATCGGTATAATATGAATAGTTACAGATTATTGTGTGTTTTAGGAACAACTAAGATTTTTCTGGAAGGCAACAGAAAACTGCATGCAGCAACAAAATTTATATGAAGTTTTTTGAAAATATCCCTTTTCATTTATTATTAGTAGTATCATTTTAATTTTAATAAAATAACTTTGTTGTATTTGACATTATTATTGTGTGTAGTTACACATTATTAAAATTCGATATGAGATTTTGTTTTATAACACAAAACCTGGCATTCTTTTCAGCACGCGAGGAGTTTAATTTTTAACTAGAACTTTAAAATTAGGCGTTGTTTTAATTTTTAATAGAAAAATATTAATTATTAACCAAACTTTTGTTTTGTTAAAAAATGTATTATTATCATTTACATATATAGATGTCCTAAATGTCACGCACGTCCTCGAAGGTATCAAAATATCGAAAAAAAGTATTATTGTTTTTGATTTACAAGCAAATTAAAAGCATATAAGTGAGCAACACTGAAAATAAACCTGAGAATTTTAATTAAAATGTTTTTACTCTAGTAATTATTGTTTTAACACGGGAATGGATTCGGAAAAAACGTCTGTCCGTTACGGGTAAGTTCTAATACAAACACAAAAGTCCGTTAGTTTGAGTTTTAATTTCAAACACTAAAAATAGCACGGCCACGTAAGAGATCTTAGAAAGAACTGTACACTACGTGCTTCTAACAGATCTCATAGTATGTCTACTAGGCCCCACGGGGCGCAGATAGAGCCGTTACTGTCCCGACAAACTTTTCACTGTCCTCTCTTGTTGGTTAGTTTTTCGCGGTTTCTAAATCTGTCAGTGTTTTCCCGCAGCCTTGGTAGTACTCTTCGTTGCTTTTTTCTTCTTCTTTCTTCGTTGGTTCTTGGTTCGGTAATGTTCTTCTTTGTTCTTCGTCGGTGATTCTTGTTTCGATGTTGCATTCATGTTGGATACCTATGTTTTCTTCCTTCTTCCATCGCGAGTCTGTTGAATCATCATTCTTTCGTTTGTTCTTTTGTTGAAGGACTTTCGTGATCTGTTACCTTCTCGAAGTGCCTCCTGGTAATCTTCTTGACGACAATACATGGGTTCTTCAGATCACTGTAGATTTGTTTGTTCATCATGTACCATGGGGCGTAGACTTCTTCTTTCTTTCATTTTTTTTCTTTATTTCTTATCTCTATTGTTCCGTTTTTTCTTCGACTAAAACTCTTACCTTGTTGTATATCAACACCTGTTATTATTTCTCGTTTCGTTTTCGACTTTTTGGTTCTTTTCGTTACTGGTCTCTTTCTTCCGTGGTTCTTCCGAGGGACTTAACCTTGGCGTCGTTGCCAGTGGGGACTTTCTCGTTGACCTCTGACGCACTGTACCATCGACATCGCTAACCAATTCCTCTCCATCAATTATCTCGTCGAAGTATAAAATCAAAGACACCGAGTTTGTTTTCCGTTTTGGTGACCAGCAAAGTCGTGGACGACGTGGAGCGTGGGGATTTTCTTCACTTTTTCGACAGAGACAGATTTCGATTGGGATTGTTTGTCATCCAACTGTACGCTTCCTGATTATTAAAGGTCTTTAAAGGTTCAGAGAAACTTTTATCAAGAGGCTGCAGTGCGGATTTCTTATTTATATAAACAACAGAGTCAGTGAGCAATCTGTCAGATTCTGTTTTCCGGTTTACACCTTTTAAAATTAAAGCTGGGGAAAGAAATATACCTTCTGCATTGCAACAACCTACGGCAGTTATTTTTTCTTTCTGTTCGTTAGAAGTCATAACATGGTCCTTTGAGTCTTTTTTGGCAATTACTTTACCCCATCTCTTACAGGTTAAAAATATGAGAAGGTCGATTTATCAAATTGTTTTCCACAAGTACTTTTTCTCAATTTCAAAAAATTGGAACTTCTTTTCGATTCGTACCTTGGACTGTTACAAGATCTTCTGAAAAAAAGTTGAAAGTTTAGGATTTCTCTCCATAAAAGACTTAAACCAACAAACGCTGCGGAGATTGTTTGGTATGACCCTTCTACATCTTGTGTACTCTTTCAGTTGAATCTTTATGGAAACATGCTAATGTGGTTCCGATTTACAAATCCCATAAACCCATCTCAGTTCTTTCAACCGCAAGTATGTTATTTGAATCTATACTTTATCCAAAATTCTTTTTTTATTTCAAAACCGTTATTGTGGAACGTAAATGTATTGTAGACGCTATGAACCAGGGGCTCGAGGTATAATCTATATACACTCTAGCAAGGCCTTTGACAAAGTCAATCACAGTATTTTTACTACAAAAGTTATCTGCTTGTAGTGTTTCCGGCTCAGTCTTGGAATGGATTAGAAGTTATCTATCGGGAAGAACTCAGCAAGTAAAAATTGGCATCTATCGTTCGTGTATACAGAGTGTATCTTTAGGGGTACCCCAAGGATCCATAGTAGGCCCTCTGCTTTTTTCAATCTTCATAAATGACATTGGAAACAATTTTAAATGCAACTGTGCTCTGTTCGCTGACGACCTAAAAATCTATAAAGTTATAAAATGCACCTTTAACATTCTTTTACTCTAAAAATATTTTAATTGCCTGTACCGATGTTGAGTTTCTAACTTAATGCATCTAAATACTGATAAATGTTGATGATTAACTTTAGTAGTAAAATATGTCCATCATCACTGCACTATATTTTAAACGATAATATTATGTTATGTAAATCCATAGCTTAAAATCAGTCGGGTGATAAATTAACTTTATTCAACATTATAACAGCGTAATTTGCAGAACTAATAAACTTTAGGGTGCATAAAAAAGATACAGTAAAGATTTTAATAATCTAACAACTTTAATTTTTTTATACATATCTCTATAGAGGTCTGTATTAGAATATCGCTCTAATATCTGGTTGCCACTGTATTCAACGCATGTTGGTAGAATTGAAAGGCTCCAAAATAGATTCTTTAAATTCCTTAAATGGAAGCTTCTACGGAACGTATCGAATAATTACGTAGCTTCTCTCAACTACATGGGTCTTAATTTGTTGAAGACAAGATGGTCATACTTCGCAATCTGTTTTATATATTATAAACAAACATTAACTATGCTCATAATCTAAGTCAACAACTGGTTGGCTCTCTAAGTCACAGCGCACGCCGGATCAGGTCAGGTCTCCGACCTGAGTCTCCGACCACTTTAATAAACTTTGTTTGCGCCACCAACGCCAGATATCAATCTTACCAAAATTAAAATCTTTGTGTTAGCAGTGAAAGAGGTAACTTGTTTGCAAAACGCCAAATATGCAAGCTTTGTGATTGCCAGGCAAGTATACCAATATTGGTGTATCAGAAGGATCAGTAACAACTAAAGGCATTTACACAACGTGCACAATATACTAGCATTGCTACAATGTTGGGTAATGTTGCCGTCTAGCACTCTGAAAAGTGCGCAAACTGGCAGCGATTTAGCCCTAATGGTTCACATTATTGCCAACTTGCTTGAACATCAAATTTTACCTTGGTCACATGTATACCTCGTTGAACCTGAGGTTCAAATGTTAAGATCAAATTTGAGACTGTACACAAGATTTGATCTAATTTCCGTGCCTGGATTTACAGGCTAGAGATATTGTTAACTTATGAGTTGCATGCATTGTTTTGTAGACAGTTAACAGTCATTTGACAAACATGATTTAACAGGTAGGAAAAGGTTATTTACAATATCATTTCCACCAAATGAGATATAAATTGTTTTTGATAACCAGAAACTTAGTAGTTAGTGAGTTAGTGATTTGGATATTGTGCTAATGTAAACAAATGAACTTATACATGTCTCTTACTCTAAATTTACTACCAACATAACCCTAAAAATATACATACACGGAGCTCTCATATACACCTATGCCACTAAAAATGTCACATTTTATAGGTACTAAATAGATACTGTTGTTTTTAATTCAAACTATTTAACAACAATGTGAGCCGGATCTTACCGAACACTCTTTTTTACAGCAATGCTTATTCCAATAATCCGCCTGTTACAGTTAATAACGTCATTAGGCCGATGTGAGGCAATGTCCTCGGCCGAACTTTGTAATGTCGAGGCACGGCGGAGGTGAATAATCGACCGAGGCAGTTTTCGTAATAATATAATAATTATAATGCCAGTGAGTACCTACATTCCTATCACATGAGAGCGTTTGCTTAGACGATTACAAACTACAAAAAAATATAAATAAATTGTGTTTGACACAATATGTTTGATATGGAAAGTAACTCATATTCAGAAGTTTTAGAAGGTATTATACCAGCTAGAATATTAAAACAAGCTTCTGCAGCAAGCGTCAACCTACACCTACCAAAACAAAGAAAAGATATCAACAGGAATATGAAAGTGTCAAGTTGAGACGCTAAACAAAGAACCTAAAAGTTGTAAACGAAACTGTATTATTCGCGCATCCAAAAAAGTTATCAGAATATTTTTTTACGTCTTTTTAGACAAAAGTGTCAATGCTAAAACTGACTTTAAAGGTTTACTATAATATTGAGATCTCAAGGTTGGTATTTTTCAACTTGTCACTTATATTTGAAAACACATTTTCGTCTTTCGTAGATTTGGTAAATTATTTATCTTTTTGAAAAGAAAATCTGAATTGGAGCAATTCCAAAAAAAGTTGCCACATTCTTAACACAGAAGCCATTCGTTTCGGAGGTCGTCAGCTACCATGCTTGTGGACAATGGTGGAGGTTGAGATTCATCAACTGTGGTGGAGTCCTACGCTGCGAACTCCGCTTCTAAAAAATAAAAATTATAAAACGACTCTTTCAAACCAATTAACTTCAAGTTCTGCAAGTGTGTGTGTGGTGTTTTTCCTCTTGAAACGTTAAAAATTTATAAGAATAGCAACTATAATATTAATTTTCATGTTCATTATGACAAAAAAATTAATTGTTTTTAGTATGTATATAACGATATTTGGTTGATATGGATCATACAGCAGACGAAGATAAGTTTGGAGTCGAGGCCACAGCCGAAACTTATCTTCGAGACTGTTTTACCCATATCGGTATTCCGTTGTTTCACAATTTTTGTGAAAAACAACAAATTCAGAAGAAGAAGAAGAAATTATTTGTAAACATAATGACAAATTTGGTGCAAATAGCCATCCGATTGTAGTTTTACTTCTGTAACAACGTTTGTTTATAAAAACAAAAGTAAATTTTTCTTTTGGTAAAAGTAATTTTATTGTTTAGAGTTTATGAAGCTTGTAGATGTGAAGAACTAGTAAGATTGAGGATACTGGTAAAATTATAATGGTCACCTTGGAAGACACGAAAAGCAAAACTTCAAGGAGTTTCACAATTACAAAAGATGATACGTCATTCAAGGCGTATGGTTCACATAGAAAATATGCAGCGCTTAGACATTTTAATTTAAAGAGTCGCCGGTTTTTTGTCGACTATAGAAAGGAAAAGTGCACTCAACAACTTGCAGAAGTGCATAAAATGGAAGGGATTCCAAAAAAAAAAAAATGCAGAATTTTTAAGTTTGGATAACCCTGAAAGTTTTACAAGATTTGATTTTCGGAAATCTAGTGCTACCATGTTGGTAGAAAACGCTGGCGATCTTCTTACATTAAACCAATTTGAACGGTAGCAGAACAAAACGTCCACGAATCTGTTAATAAGAAAATCCAAATTTCAAACAACTTTTTAGTTCAATATCTAAAGATGCAACAATTTATGCAAATTATGAGGAAAGAAAGTACAATCTAAGTAAATTCATATTTTCTGGAAATTCATATTGTACTTTTAATATTAATTTCTATCCATCTTTGTTTGTTTGAATTCTTCACCGCCAAGTCCTTTACCGTGGACAGTTCTACCAACTCTGTGGATATATACTCTTTCCGGTCGTCTTTCGATCATACTGGACGATCCAATCAACAGCTGAATAATCGAAACCTTTTGCTGCAACGTCAGGGTACAACAAAATTCCAAAATCGGCGTTGCAAAATTGGAAAAAGGTGGTGGTCCGCTTGGCTTGTTTTTGTTTGCCCTAGAATCAAACAGAGGCTCGTTAACGAATTGCTACTGAGCCCCTAAACATAGCGTAGCTGTTACCTATCAACCCTGACATCTACGCAACGCAACGCTTAACCTCAAACTGCCGACTGACAGACGGAGCTACCAACAAACTTCTAAATTTTGAAGCCCCAGAAAACTCAAATGAATCATACTTACATGGATGCACATGACAGGTAGATCGATTTGGTTAAACAGTCCATGATGGTACTTCACGGACATGAACTGAAAAACACCATGACTTTCTTTTTTCGGTTGATGTATCCTTGTTCGAACCCTGCTATAGTTGTTTCACTTTTAGCATCGTCGACTCCAACATAAATGGGCTCTTTCCTTAAAGCCAAACAAGTGAGAGCTTCAGTGTTCTTCTACTTTGGGTCGCATTGAACAGCATTGTTTGGCGGCGTTCTGGAAAATATTATAATAAGTTTCTCTCTTTTTTTGTAAAAGTTAAATTTTGCGTCTTAGATTTTTAGGTAATAAAATTAAAGACCTCGACTTTGCAAAAAGTCTAATTGAGCAGCAAAATTTTGTCGGGAAAATAAGTGGAAAAATTAAAAATTGCTATATTAAAAACTAACAAGAAAATTTAGAACATGTGCTATTAACGACAGTAAAAAATGAGAAATAAAATACGTGATGTGGGAAAACGTGACGAATGAAAGAAAAATGTCGATCAATACAAAGAAAAAAAGAAATTGTCAAAAGTAGATACTAACAGTAGGCACGAACAAAAAAAAAACAACAAAAGTAAATAGAAGCGAGCGACCTAAGTGGAAAACAAGGGAATAAGAACAAAGGAATTTAAGAGTGTAGATAAATGAAGAAATAGAAAGAAATGATAATAACAATAATAATAAAAAGACAGAAAAATCTAAGAAAATAGGAAGAGATAATTCCTAATTTTGTAATTTTGTAAGTTCTGTCCTAACATTAAAAAAAAAACACCAATTCTTAACTAATTTTTACAAAACAACATAAGAATCATTTAAACCCACACAATTTTTTAAAGATTTTTGGTCCTTCAAGCCGGATAGAAATTAAGCAAAGTGTATTAACGGTTGCTGGAAAAAATGTAGCAGCACATGAATCACAATTTAAAATATGAAAATGACAAATTGGTGCACGCGAATAGTAAACACGGCAATTACAAAAAAAAACTAAATGGGAAAAATATTTTCGTACAAAAAATGATGAAGATTATACAATATACAAAAAAATAGGTAAAGAATTGACAATGAAAAAAAGAATACGATGATACGAGAAAATATAGTGATCTTATTTTTTCATTTTATAACAATACGCAGTTATTTACAAAATTATACTTTCAAAAATGAGTTTATTGTCTGCGTCCCTAAATTCCTCGTGGAAACTTAATTTGTCACGATTAAGTCTCTCCAAACTTCCTCATTATAATGAAATTGTACTAACACAAACCGAAACGCGCAAAGTGTGAACATTCTAAAATACGTTTGTGTTCTATTCATCGTTTTATTTGGCTTAATAACACACCCAAGCAAGGATTTGCAAAAGTTCCAAATGATTTACATAAATAATTTATTAACAAGCATGGCACTATAATATTAACATGAATGAATAATCCACAGTCTTTACAATAATAGAGGGCTCACAAAAACGTTATGTTAACCCCAAATTTTGTCATTCCAGCCCTTATTGACAAGAAATGGGGTCCTATTATTTACAAATCATTATAAAGTTTAACAATCATTTCACAGTTAATTTTTAATTTAATATAACAGATAAATTTTAAGAAAATGTTAAAGACAAGACAGCGAGTCCTAAACCTTCAAAGCATTCCTCTTGACTATTTCTCCCTGAAATTAGAAAGACAGTGAAAAAAAAAGTTTAATGTTAATAACTCACTAACAGTTTTGGAATTTTTATCTTGTTGAATCGTTGTCTGTCGTTCGAGTAGATGTCATCAAGCAACATGGTTTCTTCGTTTAAATAAGCTCCTAGATTCCTCGTGTCGTCTTGGCTGAAATAATAACGCACAAAAATCAAACCCTCGAAAGTATAGTTGATTTTTATTTCATGCAAAGTTTCCTTTCGTGCATTATTCGGGCAATACATTATTTACGTGCACTTTTATAGCATTACAGTAGGGCCAAGTGCTTTTTAGAGCACGAAATTTATTCATCCGAAGAAGTTCACGGATCTACTGTCTTTCATCAAATTAAGACACTTTAAGTAGTTCGAGTAGTAATCGTAATCTAAAGTAGCTCGATTACTGTCTAAACTTAAAGCGGTTTTCTCTGACATAAGACACTCTTTACTTGTCGATCTAAAAATGACCAACTACTCCAACTAATTACAGCGCAACGTAATGTTGTAGAAATTTTAGTCAACTATAATTAGATTGCCAACCTTTTTAAAGTCTCCGCTTCCAACTGAGGGTCAGGGAACAACTGGTGATTTGTTGGCAGTTCTGAATCTCTGTCGCTGACGAAACGTAGATCAAAAGGATTATGTATTAGTCTCGATAGAAACCACTGAGAACCTTTGTTTGTGGAGCTGGGAATGTTGTTATGACCACCGTTACGTTTACCATGAGCTAGAACAATTTTTTTAAGTTTACAGCTAATTTATTAAACTAAAGTTACAAAAAAAAACAAGCATAGAAGAGTTTACAATGAAAAGCTTTAATTATCTTACCTCCCCAGCATGCATGACCGTAGCTGAGACACGAACCTGAAAAAAGTAATTTCAATTTACCTAAAGCTATATGAACGTTGTCCATTACAGGTTACTTTGAACAAAAGTGGTGCAAAATATTGCGATGACAAGTAGAAATAAAATAATTTATTTGGATGTGTGGTTGTGTCATGTCATTTGGTGTTTTTATTATACAAGGTCTAAAAAAAGATTTTATTACTCGTACTTGAATGAAATTTAACAAAAAATGTAGTAGATTCTGGACAAAGAACGAGACCATATAACAACGAGGATAAATATCGAGCGGTTAGTAGAGTCGCCGGCTTGTTGTCGAATATAGAAAAAAAAGTGCACTAGATAATTCGTAGAGTACATAAAAGGAAAAAAAAATCAAATTTGAAAAATCCTGAAATTTTTACAAAACATTGCTTTCGGAGGTCTAGTGCTACCATGTTGGTGGACAACGGTGGCGACCTTCTTACAGGAAGGATAAAAAGAAATTGCTGCTATTTAAAAATAAAACACACTATGCTAAAACTGTAATAGAGAGTATCAAACTAACGAAGTTACATTTGTGCTGAAATACGGCAATGCACCAAACTATCCAGAACTGAGACTCATTGAGCACTACTGGTTACATGTAAAACAAGTACTAAGAAAAACAAAAAACCAAGCTAAAAATAAATAAATCGTCTGCACCTGTTCCTGTTAAACCTGTCCAAGATCTTTTAAAAATTTTGAAAAGGAAAGTTTGAGTTTTTTCTTACAGCTTAGTTTAAAGTAAGTTTTTCCTGAGCGATGTTAAAGTTGTTTAAAGACAAAATCGTATAAATTGTTTACTTAAAATTTCTCAAATAAAAGTTCTACATTTTGTGATATGTGACCATTTTTTTTTCCTGCCCAGTCTTTAGTTTTTAAATTTTTGAATTTTTTCAAAAGGGATTTTGATTGGTTGTCCATCAAACACCCAATGACCACCTAATTTTCTTTTTTTCGTCTTGGTTAACATCTTATTCCTAGGTGTCGAAATCAAATTTTATTTATTTTACAGGACGTTGTTTTAGGAGGCCTAGTGTTACCATGTTGCAGAAAACGGTGGCAACCTTCTTACATTAAAACAATTTGGTAGATAAAAATCTCCAACGGTAGCAGAAAAAAACGTCCACGAATCTATTAATAAAAAAATTAAAATTTCTAAACAACTTTTTGTTCAGAATTTAAAGATTTGTGCAAATCATGAAGAAAGAAAATACAATCCTAGCCAGTTCGTATTTTCAGGAAATTTAAATTGTACTTTTAATATTAGTTTCTGTTCATGTTAGTTTGTTTGAATCTGTTATTGTCACTATTAATGAATAAAATTGATAAAAAATTATTACCGATATTAGTGTTGTTAATAAACGACGTTACGGTCATTATCGATGTCGTAACAGTTATGGAGTACAGATAAAATAGAACAATCAAGTAGCAGAAAAAAATATATCAATGTATGTGTGTTATCACGAAATTCTATTAAAAATTTTGATTTGCTATTTTTTGGTGCGGTTTTATTAGCGACAACCAAACTGCAGAATCCACGAGAACTTAAAGAGAATTAAAGAAAAAATAAAGAATGAAGCATTTACAAGAAACTTTGCAAATGCACATAAATGTGGAACAAAAGATATATAAAAATAGAACAATATTATAATCTTCGAATGATTAGAATTTTTCGAACTTAACTTTATCAAAATTTTCTACCTGTTAAACATTTGATGTTTTAACGTTTACAGTTTTGTAGCTTAGGATTTTTTAAATTCTGTATCAAATCATCTAGAGTCCTTATTCTTTAAATCGTCTGTAAAATCTTTGTATATGTTGAAATTTTTAAAATTTTTTAGATTTTTTACATTTTCAATATTTATTCTCTTCCTTTTTTGTTTTTTTTTTTTAATTTTTTTTATTTTTCATTCTATTTTGTTGCTTTGGATCTCCTATATTTTGTAGATTATTTAAATTTTTTGAAATTTTACATTTTCTGAACCTATTTTTTTTTTAATTTTTGCAACTTTTTGAGTTTTTACATCCCCCGTGTATTCGATTTTTTGGGTTCTTCAAAGGCTTTAAATTTTGCACCCTTCACTCGTTTTATAATTTTTTTGATAGATACACCATTAGAATGGTGTAGGATAGCAAATCTTTTAGATTTTTGATACACAGTTGTAGAGTTTTTTAAATGATCTTTTTTATTGTTCAGATCCTGTAAGTTTTTAGAGGTTTTCAGATTCTTTGATTTTTTAGATTATGTAGGTGTTCAAAATTGTAAATATTTTTAAGTCATTCTTAGGATCTTGCAATCTTTCAAGTTTCCCAATCTTTAGGATGCTTTAGGTTTTGCTTTAAAGATACTTTTTTCCCAATTTTATCATCTTTAGTTGTTTCTAATTACGGTCATCCTAAAATGAAATGTGCCCATATGTCATCCACTGTCAAAGAATACCAAAAATACCACCTGTTTTTCTGATCTTTTGAATTTTCCGAACTTTTTAGATTCCCTGTGAGTATTTGTATTTCATTTCATTAAGTTTGAAAGTTTACGTTAAGAATTTAAACTGCTTGGAATCTTCAAACTTTAGATCTTTTACCTTCAACACAATTATTAATATTTTTGTTTTGAATTTTACTAAAATTTCTTTAAATATTTAAATTTGATGCTTTTTTGGGTAGCATTTTTGAAATTGTTAGACTTTTTAGTTTCCCCCTAGATTTTATAAAAATCTCAGTTGAAAAAATATTTCATCATTTAAGTGCTTCAATTTTTTATTTTTTTTTGAATTGATCAAACCCAAAATATTATGTTCAAAATTGCAAATTCTGCAAAACAATTTTAATGACAAAAAAACAAACTTCGTATTTTTTTGATTGTCTGTAAAAAAAATTTATCTGTTGAATCTTATCAATGTTTAGAATCTCTCCAATTTTTAGCATTTTTCGTACTTTTAAAATAACAGATCTTTTAATTCTTAAATAGATTTCTACATTTTTTTAAATTTTTGCTACCTACTTGTATGGTTTTAAATCCACTGTATTATTCAGAATAACTAATAATAATAATAATAATAATAATAATAATAATAATAATAATAATAATAATAATAATAATAATAATAATAATAATTAAACGGATGTGTTTAGAAAAAAAAACCTTTTTTTTATAGTGTTTTTTCGAAACGTCTAATTGTAAGAGTTATTTCCACAAGATTTTTTGTATCTTTCGGATTTTTCAAATTTTCAAACCCTGAATCAGCGTTTTTCAGTTGTGTTATTATTTAAATTTACAAAAAAAATTAACTTCTTGGAGCTTTTAGATTTTAGAATGCTTTCATTCTTTTTACATATCCTGCAATTTTTTGAATTCGAAATTTTTTGATTTACTTAAGTTTTTTCAAATTTCCTGATCTTGTTTTCATGCTTATATTTTTAGAACTTTCAACTTATACTACTTTTAGATTTCATAAACATTTTCAATATTCCAAAAATGTTTCGATATATTTTTTATTATAAAATGTATTTTTCTTACTAGAAGTATTCTTATTATAAATATTTTATATTTATTTAAAATATAAAATATTTCGAATAGATTAACAAAAGACTTTATTTCTCTTGGCAAATTTTGAAGTTTTGTAATAATTGTTAAACTGTAATAAAATCAATTTTTCAAAAAGAGTAAAGCAACCAGTGCTTTTTGTATATGAGATGTGATAAACCTCCCCAATTTAATCGTCGTTATGATGATGATAGTTTTGTTGGTATTTTTTGGTGTGTGGAAAAACAAGTGTTGCAAACACCAAGACAGATCCGAACTTATTATTAATAATCAATAACATCGTTCAAATTTTGGTCGACTTAACGCGCTCTATATTCTTCAATAATTTACAGCAAGCGGCTGATAGTTTTTAATATAAATAAATGCTTTTACCTGCCAAGATTATAGTTGAAAGCTATCAATTACCAGTTCTCCCACCTTTTGTACACTTGGTGAAGTTGTGTCAACAAGTTTTTCTAATTCATTACTGCTATTAGCTCATCGATGAAATGAATGAGTTTTCCGAATCAGTAATTAATTTATTATATGTTCATTTTTTGTTGGTTTTAAACAAAATATTAAAAAGAAGGATTTCCAAGCAAACAAGAATCCAATTTTAATGAATAAGACGGGAATATCAGCATAGTAAACATAATTATTTTTTTAAACGAGTGTAGCGAAAAGGGTTAAATAAAACACCCCAAAAATTAAAAATTAACCCTTGCTTAAATATTGCTTGTGATAGTTTATTTTGTATTAGATCCACGTAACTTATGATAATGTTTAGTTAGATTATATGTGTAATTGAAAGGGTGAAGCGCTGACAAGTTTGTTAAATACATTTTGAGACCCAGTTTAACAATGACTCTTTAGTAGATCTTGTAGAATGTAGACAATATAATAAGATAAGACTAACGTATGTCCTCGTTAATGCTTCAACATGAAGTGGACTTTACGTGGACAAAATTCGCTGTTTATCTACCACCAAGTTGAACAAAGAAAATGTATGATACGGTGTGTCCTTAAAAACAACAAATTTATGAAAACGAACAATTTTTAGTCAAAAGTATTGAAAGATGAGGTGGCGCACTGTCATGCCAAAATTTGTAAAATATGAACATACTTTCTGGATTTTTTTTTAAGTTGGATGAAATCTTTCTCGAGGTTTTTGTGACTGACCCTCGTGGGCGATTCTTTGTATCAACCTCTAGGGGATTCTGTTTTTAACACGCCTACCAATTTGTTAGGTTAGTTCGCTGGCACTTTATCAGGCGTTATTTACAGTGTTTGAGTTGCAGTTTTTCCAGTTGCATGTTCTTTCAACTTTAAACTAATGAACCGGTCCAAGTAAAAAAAAAATTAAGTGAGAAATAGGAAAGCTGTGGAAATTGAAAAGATTTTATTAAAAAAATTATACCAATTGATTGATTTTTTCACAAGTGCTCTTACTGTTACTGTGCATGTAAGATACTTTATTTATTAGTTTACGACTAATTTTTGTTTCAAATATTCGAAATATCAGCGCAATGTTTTCTTCGTATTTTAAGCATTCTTTTACTATTTTTTGAAACTTTTACCACTGGTTTTTGAAAAATTTTTATATTTACAAAAAACTACAAAAATCTAACATTTCGAAGACAAAAAAATGTTTACCAAGTCTAGATATTCTAGAGTCTTTAAAAAATATAAATAATTGAAAAAAAATGAAAATGAAAGAAACCAGAAATGAAAGCATCCAGAAATTTGAAAGGTTGCGAAGAATGAAAAGCTATTGACAAAAAATTTCAGTTTTTTTAATAATTTAATATTTTTAGAAAATATTTATGAATGCCTAATTGGAACAAATTTTTGATTAGTATTTGATTTTTTTTAATAATTATTGAAATATAACATTACAATTTTTTAAATTAAAAAAATGGAATTTCTACGAGTTTATTATTTTTGAGATCATCAAAAATTTTTAAATAAATAAAATATTTTGAAAAAAAAGAAAATATCTACTCTCGGCGTTCAAAAAATTCTTATATTCACAAAAAAAATTATAAAAAAATATTTACAAAAGACAAACTGAAATCTACTGAAATCTATCCGAAATCGTAAAAATTATCAATTGCAACTTTTTATCGATTATATTTTTTAAACCACGTCTCTATATTAAAAATTTAATTAAACTCCGATTTTTGATTTTTTAGTAAATTATATGTCAATTTCTTTTTTTTGTCTACGTTTCTATAAAGTTTAAGAAAAAACAAAAAAATATATTTATTTACAATTTTTTTCTTTAATTGTTGATGATTTTAATAATGCTAAAATTGAAATAAACACATCAAAGTGTGTAAATATTGTTAATTACAACCTTTTTTCCACTATAAATTTAAAACTACTTGAGAAAAAAAACAAAATAACATTATTATTTTGATTTTGACCTCAAAAATAATATTATTTACCAAAACGCAGTTTTCAAAAATTTTAAAATTTCTAAAAATAGAAATAATTTTATCTTTAACTTAGTTTAACTTATTCTCCAATTTCAAAGGCTTAAAGTTTTATCTTTTCAGAATTTTTAAAATTTTACTTTCTCAACATTAAATTTATATATATATATATATATATATATGTATTTTTACGTTTTAAAAACTCCGATTTTTTGACTAATTCAAGTAATTTTTACTAAAATTACGTTTTTAAAAATAATTTTTGAAATATTACACTATTATTTGCCGAATTTTACATTTATATTGAAGATATTATATATTATAATATAATATAATATATTGAAGAATTCTTAGAAACTTTGAAAATTTTATATAATCTACTTTTTAATCAGTTAACTTAATTTTATCAAAAAGCTAATTGAGCAGCAAATTAGAAGCGACAAACTACAACGATTTGACCAGTATACCACTTATTATTTGATTCGTAAAAAAATAAAATTTTGGGCGCTCTATTCAAAATTTGATCCAGTTTAGCAACAAAATGGAAGTGAAGAAGTTGACTTTTGCCTTTCGCCTTTTGATTTATTGTTTTTATTTTATTTATCTAATTTTTCCAAGATTTAGTCAATCGGATTAAAACTCTAGGAAAATACCTTTGAAAATTTTTCTCATTAGTTAAAAAAAAAGAATTAACTAATTAATTAATTAATTAATTGCGTTTGTCTCATATTTTTTTTAAGTGGATAGATACAATTTTTCAAAAACTAATGCAGCGTCATTACTGAAATCTTGCACACTTTTTTAGCATTGACTAGTGATTAAACAAGTTTTTTTTTTCTTGGACACAACTTACTTTACAAGACAACACGTGGTGTAAATTTTACGGAAAATGGTCGTTTTCTGCATAAAACTTTGTCAAAAATTCAAATTTTATTATTTTTTTTTAATTTGTCGTTCAGTTGCGAGCTAAACTTATCTACTAACAAAAATATTTTATTGCTTGATTTCATATAAATATATCATGAGTTATCCTGACCACCGCGAAGATATTTTCTTCTAAAAAGTATCAGAAAACTTTCAAATGAAAATCTAATAAAATTTTGTTTAAATGTTCTTTTTTCTTGTACTTAAAAGTTTGAGTAAAATAATTTTTTATCACTTTTCACTTTAAATTACAAAGTTAATTTTCACTATAAGAAGATTTAAAAAAAATCACTTCATTTTGAAATTTTGGACTTTTATTGATTTTAGTTCCTGGGAAACGCTATTTTGTGAATGTTAAAAAACGCTTAAAAAAATTTTTTTAAGCTTTAAAACGATAAATCTAATTATTGTATTTTTTATTCCATATGTAAATTTTCAGAATTCAACATATTGAAAAAAAATGTCAGAATTTAAAGTTTGTCCAAGAGAAATTAGTAAAGTTTAAAAAATGAACAAATTAAAAAAGAAAACGTTAACAATTCGAGATAATCTAGAGAATCCAGATAATTTGAGAAATTCAAAAAATCTACTTATAAAATTTAATAAATCTAAATTTAAAAAAAAAGAATAAAAAAATACAGTCGAAAGACTTAAGTCGTTCAAAAAGTAAAAGTTTGCAACATCTACTAAAAATTGTTTTTAAAACTCTAAAGAAAAAGTAAGAGAATCATGGAAAAACTCGACTTAAATCAATTTTCCAAGAAAACATTTAATCTAAAAACGACTAATTATTATTATTATTATTAAAATATTCGTCGGTTATTAAACTTTTTTTGATTTATTTCTAGAATTAACATTTATCTCCACACTTATCCACTCAGTAAATATTATTTAAATCCGTAGAGAATACAAAATTCGACTGAACAGTTTAATAATTCCATAAATCATTTAAACGAAAATTCCAACATCCGTCCAATAAAAAAATAACTTACCAGCAGCGCATTCCGCGAAACAGAAAAAAATCACAATCACGGTAAATTTCGCAAGTTTGACAGGTAAAGGTGATACCAGCGTCGGTTTGTAACACATTGTTTACAAAAACGAAATACCAAACGAAAGAACAAAACTATTCGTTACTTGTTGCGTTTGTTGATCTGCAAGCGCAACAGGAATCGTAAACTCTGAATGCTTTCCATGATAGCATCCCTTTTATAGCGAAGATTTGGTCCGCCTACCGCCAACGATTATGCTGCCTCCACCTATGAAGTTGAGTACTTTTGATTTTTGTACAGGACGTGATTCTCTCACTTAACCACCCATCAAATTTTAATCAGATTCTATTGCTGTTTGTTTATCGTAAATATTATTTCTTCACCGCGCTCAATTATTTTTATATGTTTTTACATGCTGCGTTTACACACGTTTGTCTTAAGATTGGGCTGGAATAGAATTGTAAAATTTTACGACTTTGATAACTTAGGATGATGGCTAACGTACAAATGGCCAAATGTTATACTTACTAATTGATCTAAAATTCTAGACGACTATTGATTGCGATTATCTTAAGAAAAATTATCTTTATGTTCGATTAATACAATTATACAATTTAATTTAAAGTTAATTTTGTTAACGATAGTAAGACGAAAGTTCTCAAGAGACTTAGAGTACAATAAATTATAAAAGAAATTTAAGAATTTGCATTTTTTCATTGCTTTCATCTTAACAGATTAAATGATCGCTTTGTTCGTTAAAAAAATCGCATCTCTAAAAAAATTTTTTTTTAAATTAAATCTGTTTAAATTCATAAAAATTAGTTTTGTGTGTTTACTCATAGAATTTTAGATAGAACTTGTTGTTTTCTAAAAATGATTACAAATCGTAAATTAGTACTGAACCGACTGAAATAAATTCATTGTGTGATGAATAAAAAGCGGAATATATTTTTTATTCAATAATTATATTGATTCTTTACTAAATGATTTTTAAGTTTAAGAATCAATTAAATAAATTAAAACTTGAAAAATTTTCAAATTTTATTTTTTTAAAAACTTAAAATGTGGAGGACCACACATTATAAATTTTAATAAAATCGTGAAAGTTTGCAAATACGTCGAATTTTTTAATTTTTTTTAATTTTTAAATTTTCTAGATTTTTTTTAATGTTAAAGGAAATTTAAAAATTTCCTAAAAATGGACTTTTGTCAATTATTCTTTGTCAAATTTTTCTAGCAGTAGTAAAGCTTTTTCTTTAAATTTTTACTCTTTAACTTGTCCTAAGATTGGGCTGGAATAGAATTGTAAAATTTTACGACTTTCTCATTGAATTCCTTTACATTTTGTTTACTGTCTTTATTTTTTGTTGTTGTATAATTGAGTCTTATTAAACTTTATATTTTTTATTAGCAGAATTGTTGAGATTTTTTAAAGTTTCTTAAAATGTATTTAGAATTTTTTTTTAGATTAAAAATGTTTGCAAAAATATGTGAAACAAGTTTAAAATTAGTTTTTAAAAAATCGTAAAATTTTTCAGATACGTAGAAGTTTTAAAAAATTTCTCTTTATTAATTCTGTTTTTTTTGAATAGTTTAAATTTTCTAAAATGGACTTAAAGTTTTTACTGTTTAACTTTGAGATTTTTTTTACTATATGATTTTTTTACATTTTGATTACTGTCTTTATTTTTTGTTTGTATTCTTGTTGTTGAAATGAGTCATTAAATTTTATATTTTTTTATTAGCAGCATTTTTATTCGTTTAGATATTTTAAAATTTTCACAATGTATTTACAAGTTTTGTTTCAGATCAAAAATGTTTGCAAAAATATGTGAAGGATTAAGCAAATATGCAAAATTATTTTACTAGAATCGTGGAATTTTTCGAATATGGAGATTTTTTAAAATGCTTCTAGTTTTTTTGATCATTAAAATTTTGTTGCATTTTATTTTCTTTACTTTTTTGAATCCTTTAAATTCTCTATAACTAGACTTTTATTTATTAATTTTATCAGTTTTTCTAGCAGTTCCAAAGCTCTTTCTTTAAATTTTTACTGTTTAAATTGAAGCCTTTTTTTATTCTATATTTTATTTTAAATACTGTCTAAATTTTTTGTTTTTATACCCGTTCTTATTTTATCGATCTTATTTTAAATTTTTTTTATTATTAATTTTTTTTTTATTTTTTATTTTTAACTTTTTTGAATTCTTTAAATTTTTTCGAGGAAAACTTTATAAATTATTTTTTATCAAATTTTTCTAACAGTTCCACAGCTGTTACTTTTAAAATTTTACTGTTTAATTTTAGATTTTCTTGATTAGGCATATTTTTTTACATTTTAAATACTGTTTTTAATTTTTGTTTTTATTCTTGTTAATTAATTTTATAAAATTGTTATTAGAAGAAATGTTTAATTCTTTAAAATTTTCAAAATGTATTTAAAAGTTTGAAGTTGTATTTTTTCAGATTAAACTTATTTTCAGTCTTTTAACTTTTCATCAATATTTTCAATTTTAATATTTTTAATTTGTTTGTTTTTATTTTTTAGAATGTTATAAAACATTTTGTTTATAATTAATAAACTTTGTATCCTTAGAATTATCATATATTAATTTATTATTATATTAAAACTCCATCTATTTAAAATCTAAATATAAAATCTTAACATATCAAATGATAGATTTTTTTTAAATCTGGAAAATTCTAAACGAGATTTGTTATTCTTATGCATAATAAATATCAAAAATTTTAAAATTATAGACGAATATTATATTATATATTATATATTATATATACTATAATATATATTATATATATATATTATATTATATATATAATATAATATATATAGCAAAAGTTTCATAAATTTTGTTTCTGTTTATGAATATAAATCTAGAGAATCTTCGAAAAATATTTAAGCATGTAACTAGTTGAAAGCATTTCACAACTGAAAAATTAGAAAATTATAAATATTAAAAATCTGAAAGCATAAAGAACTTTTTATTAAAAGTTATAGAGATATTAATATCTATAGTTAAAGATATATTAATTTTGGTATTAAGATAAAAAATCTTATCGAGTCAAAATGTAATAATTTTTTTTTAATAATCTACAAATAAAAAATCTCTAGTTGTATTTTTTTATATTTTTAAAGACGCAAAATATAAAAACTTTTCTAGTTTTAAAATTCGTTAAAAGTATCTTAAATATTAAAACAGTTAAAAGAAAAATTTTAGTAATGGAAACTTGCTTTATGAGAAGCTCATAAAATTAAATATTGAATATCTTTAATTCATTTAAAATTTTTTTTTTAATTGTTGATATGACAACTGTTACAATTCTTCAAATAATAAATTTGGATTCGAAACAATTGTTCCACAATGCAACACTAATTTATATCATTGCTTCGCAAAAAGAGAAATTTATATTTTGTACTTATTGTACGGAAACAGAATTTTTCTGCTTAATCCCGATGCACGGAAAAACGGTTTTCCCGCACCCCTTTATTTTTTAGTTTCCGCTGGGAGCAAGGGATATTTTCGTTATACGGCTGGTATTGGGACTTTTTGAGGACACCAGTCAATCAATTTTTGATTAGTGCGTTCATACCGTTCGCGACTTTTCTCGGGTAGCAGACGCGAAACGTCCTCTTTGGCACGTTGTTGTACGTCGGCATTCTTCGCTGTCACTCATTTTAACAATTTTTGTTAATAATTAAAAACTATATAACAGATGATTTAAATTTTAAAAATCTAGTAGGTAGTTACAGTAGATAGATCATGTTACCAACCCACCATTAAAAAAAACTAAGTTACTTTTTTTTTGGTTTGCTATTCGTTACAAAAAATATTGTACCTAACTCTTTCTGAAAGAATTTTCTCGCATTCGCACTAAATGCAGCACGACTGTAAGGAGTAATAAAGTACTCATGAGGGAAAACTAAGTTTCCGAACTTGTTAGGTAAATAACTATTGCACATTTTCTAAATTTTAACAAAGCATGTGATTGCGTAGTCCATCACATCCTGATACAAAAAATCTTGTTATAATTTTCATCTATCCAGAACGAAATTAATTCTGTCATAAGTAACAGATCTCAATGTGGTGGTATTGAATTTGATTTTTGTAGAGACGCTAATATTACAATATCAATATCAAAACCGTTTTAATTTCTTATTTATATCAATTATTTTTCGAAGTGCACACTGAAAATGATACGATCCTTTCTGTTGATAATATCACCATAGGCTTGGCAGTATACACAGTGAAAGAGTTTACAGGATAAAAAGATATACCAAAACAGTAAAAATGAGTTTCACGTTAAAAAGTATTTACAATCTAGAACAACTTGAAGTATCGAGTGTTCGTTTAATAATTTGGTAGTGTTATTTATGAAAATGTTTTGTTTTCGTTAAGACATGTCGTAGCTTTCCAAGAACAGAAAAGCCACTTCATGTTGTCAACTGTCAACATGAAGTTGATGAACAACTGACAGCTGTCCACTTTACTTGTGTATATTTGCTCTATTTGTTGATTTTTTTACAAAAAATAGTTCTTTTTAGAACTTTTTTGTTGAAGTTGTTGTTTTTTTTTTCTGCAAAATGGTGTTTACTTTAGGGCAGATACCATTCATGATCGAAGGTTATTCGTAATGGTTCAAAAGCGGATGACGCATAGAAATACTCGGTCAAAACAGTTTGGAAGTTTAACACTGAATTTCCCAATGTTAATGTTGATGAAAATGTATTTCAAGACAACCTACAAGATATGTACAGCTGTTTAGTGAAACTAGAAGACTTTTCAGAAGGAAAACCACAGGTCGGCTTCTGAAACGTACTGTCAAAGTTATCGACACTGCACTTGTTCCAAACACCTCTATTCGTCAATTGTCACAACAGGTTGACTCTTCTGTAGGAACATGGCCTCAATTGTTACGTAAAGATGTACACTGGTGCAAGAATTGCAGCCCTGCGATGCCTTTCTATGAACACTATCAGTGACGATGATGACACACTAATGAAAAGTTTTTTTACTGATGAGAATGGTTATGTTAATTCCCACAATTTTAGAACGTGGAGTGCAGAAAATCCTCATGTGTTTCTTAAAACTTTTTACATCCTGAAATGGTTGGTGCTAGGGCACGTGTTGGCGGCAGAAAAATAATTTAATCAATATTTTTTAAACGTGGCTAATTTTTTTGATATTATGAGTATCACACTTTTTGATGCATGATTTTAGGCAACATTAACGCGGCAAGGTATCGCCAAGAAATTTTGGAGTCGTTTATCAATGAACTTCTTGATGACGAACTACAAGAAGGATAGTTTCAACAAGATGGAGCAACTCCTCACTGTACACACGAAACTTTAGCAATGTTGCACGAAAGGTTTGATGGTCGAATTATAAGTCGCAATAGAAATGCACCCTGGCCTCCAAGATCTTGTGATTTGACTACGAGTTTTTTTTTTTTCTGTGGCTTCATATTAAAAACACTATTTATTCTACAACGATTAATAATTTGGAAGAACTTAAGCAACGCTTTAGAAAAAAAAAATGCAGAAATTTGTGAAGGCCCCTGATGTTTTAAAAAATGTAATAAAATCAAAGAACAAGAACAACATTTCCAACACTTCATTTAAGAGTGAATTTATTTCTGTTACATTTTTATTCTAATTTTTCAAGCCTTGCTGTCATGTAATTGTAAGGTTATGTTCGTTAATAATACGACATATGTTTCTCGAGGCAGTTTCGCAGATAATATCGTAGTACTAGATTAGTGAATAAACACCCAGCATTTAGGCATATAATTGATACGCAGTTAAACTGAAGTGCACACGAAGAATATATTACAAAGAAAATTCCAAAAAATATCTTTGTGTTACGAATGATGTCTAATAACATCTCAAAAGAATGTATGAAAGTTGCTTATTTTGCTCTACTGCATTGTCACCTAGGGTGGGGTCATTCTACGTCTAGACACGGACTTTTCAGGTTACAACGGCGCGCAGTTCGAGTTACAGCAAATTTAGGTTACCGAGATGATTACCACGAGTATTTTAAAGAGCTCAATATTTTAACCTTTGACTCATTTATTTTTAAGTGCTTAGAATATAATATAAATAATCCTTTGTTATATACTAAATTAAACGCTGATCATGATTACAATACTCGTACTGCAAACGTTTCTTACAAAAATTTTTAAAGTTGCCTAAATCTAAAGATGGCACTCAATATTACTAGATTTTTTCTACGGATACTCTTAAAGGCCTTCGATACAAATTGAGAATACAATTTATTCATTTATTTATTTATTTTTTATTTTTATATATACATTTCCTTTATAGTTTTTTTATATTACTATTTCATATTTTGCATATCTTGTAGGTAATTTGTGTTAAGCCAGCTGATTATTTTTTGTGTAAAACATACGGTGTGTTCAGTATAATTTGTGATCAAGTCAGCTTTGATATTTGGTTTGAAGTCATGTCTGAGACGTTATGATATGATTATAACGACAGTTCGCACATAACCTCAAATTTTGATTGTTGGTAACACTGAAGAACGTGGGATATGAAAATTTGCATAATTTGGGAACTTTGCGAAATTCAAATTCAAAACAGAGGCCAATATTGTAGGTACACCCACTTCCTATCCACTTTTCGTAGCCGATTAGAAATTAGAATGTTTACAAAGTATTTCCTGGAATCTGAGAATTCGTACTTTGCCGCGTTCCGCAGACTCTAACCTCGAAATTACGCCAAATGTCAAATTCTCCTAAATTGTTTTTGATAAAAGACACGTTAATTTCGGTTAAAGCTGGCTAGAACACAAATCGAAATGAACACATGCTATGAATGTTGGCATTAATAATCAATATTATGAGATGCTTTATTTAGATTCAGAAAAACTTTAGAAGTACAATTTTCGTGTCACTTATTCTAAGAGCATGTTTTAAAAAGTGATTATTTTGAAATATTCAAATCTGTTGACACAAAGTCTCGTGATGTATTTTCGTTTCTGTAACAATTATCTTCTTAAAAATATACAATTTTATTTCCAACATATTGTCAGTTCAAATGTAGAAAAAAAAACGGCAAACAAATGTAACATCCGACAGACAGACGTTTATAAGAGATAAAAAACAATGTAGGTGTTTCTATTGTTATTCAAAACAACGAATTTCATCTGATTAAACGACCATCCAGTTTTTTCAACTCTGTTGCAAAAGTTCCGGCGGGTGAGCTGTACACTAGCAGCCGATACCAAAATATTGCATAAATCTTCCGTTTCTTGTTTGTTTAATCCGGTCTGGTCAACTGTTTGATTTCAGTCGACCGATTTAAAAAATAATGAAATATTTGACGATAATCAATACATTGATATGGGAGCTCTTGTACGTCGGAGGTTAAAATTTTCCAGGTAAATAATAGCTCTCAAGGGATTTAGCTTGAGATTTATTGGGTTTGTTAATATTTTTATTCTAAAAATTCTCTAAAATAAACAAAAAAGCGTTACAGGATGAAGCAAATATTTTTTAGTGCAATGGCAAAAAATGTCACGGTTAATTTCCTCCGATAAAAATTTTCTGTATCTGGCATGAAACTGCAAAAAAGTTCCTAGATTTTAGTAGTGGTAATGGCTCATTAATGCATTAAAAATGAATGTTTTGTTATTTTTTTGGATTGTCACAATTACAAAGTTTTACGTATTCTTTGCAAATTGTTAAAGTTTCCTTACTGTGATAGTCCTATTAAAAATTTGACAGTGACAGCTACTTAAAAGTGATTATTTTTGACACCCAATTTAAATTTTGGATTTCACGTCTTTGACAATTATTTCAAGTTTTTCGTACTGTGATAAAACCATACTGTGTAAATTTGACAGTATTACAAATGATCATACTTGACAATCACTAAAAATTTTGACTTCCACTTCTTCTTTGACAATATAGATTTGACAGTTACTCAAAATTATTTTCATTTTTTGTAAACTGTCAAATTTGTTGCATTGTAACGGACCAAAAGTTGTTACTTTCTGATTTTATAGTAAATATGCCATTGAAAACTTGAAAATATTTATTTTTGACAATCATTCAAAATTTTGACTCCACTTTTTTGACAATTAATTGTTCGCACAATGATTTTATAGTTATTCAAAATCAGGTTTGTCTTTACTAAAATGTCAAATTTCTTGCACTATGATAAGCTAAAGGTTGTGTTTTTCCGTTAAAATTGTAAATTTGACAGTGACAATTACAAGTGATCATTTTTGGCGGTCATATAAAATTGTGCTTATTCTTTTCAAAGTGTCAAATTTGTCGTACTTAAAGTTGAATAATATTGCAAATATAAAGTTTTTTGCGATTGACATTAAAATGACATTAAAGCTCTCTTGTTAATAAATGACTAATAGTCTAAATTTTTAATGCACACACGCAGTGCATTTATTAATGATGTTCATTAACAAACTTGTTTGTATAATTTAAAAATTTTAAAATAAGAAAAAATAAAAAAATTGTTTTAGTTTATTTCTATAATTAGTATTTAGAAATAAATGTCCAAATAAAAACCAAAGATATTTTTAAAAATTTTTGTGTTTTTTAAATTTTTTGAAGGTTTTTGAGAGGTTAAATTGCTATACTTTCATCCAGGGTAAGTTTTCTTAAAATTTTTAATTAAGTTTAGACGTTTTCTACAAATTTTTGACACTTCAAGTTTAATCCATGCTAATTTTAATATTTTTAACTTTTTTAAGCTGTATTCTATAAACCTTTTTTTCTTCAATATCAACGAACGAAAACAGAGATCGGAAAATTTGTATAATTTAGCTTTCAGTCCAATATTTTCTTTTTAGAGGTCAACTAGATTTAAAAAAATAGTGAAAATTATTTTAATATTTTATTAGTGTTAAAAGAAATTGCGAAATTCATTCTTTACTCGAGTTAATATTTGACTTTGCTTACAGACTTAAAAAAATCATCTTTCACTTTTCTTAAAACGCGTTTCAAAATTCAACATTTATTTATCTTCTATGTCGATAATTTTCCGAGTCGTAGGAAAATAAAAGAGCAAGATGTCAATACAAATTGGATTTATGCATATTTCCATCTTTTTGTTAAAATTATTGTATTGAAAGAATCTATAAATCTTTTAGTAGCTAACCATGACGTATGGCTTTCTAGGGAAAATCTCACCACAGGTTCGCTAAGTTATCAACCACTGAAAAGCATCATGAATTTTTTTATATTGTAGATAATTAAATATTTTTTTATAACACGTATTAACGGTCAGGCGTCTCTGAATGTCGCTAAATGTATCATTTGGTACACCAAAATGATCTCATTCCACATTTCACTGGAAACCAGACGACAAAAGCTTTTTACGGCGAAATGTTCTTCACTCGTGATTTGTTTCTGCTAAAAGAACAAAGTTATGTTCGGTGATTTTGTATTCAATTAAACACCCTAAATTAAAACGAAAAAAGCACACCGCAAATCGTTGGAAGGCGAAAAGAACAAAGTGGTCGTATGAAATTAATATTGGTGTGTTAAGCAGTGACTGGTAATATTTGCACAGAAAAGTATCGCTTACTCAAAAAATTATAAGAAAAATCAGGTAATATCGACGTTTCAACTAAATAATATTTTCGATATTGTTTCAGTTGATTTTTTTAAGTAACAGTTATTTATCGATTTTAAAGTATCTGCACACGTTTGATATTTCACAGGTTTCAAGTTCATAATATACGTAATTTCCTTTTGTTTATGTTACATTACCATATTAGTAGCATCTGAACTTATTATGAAAACAAATACAAAAAAATGTTAGTATATTATTTTACCGTACATAGACAATAATGTGCACAGAAAATACATTGAAACTGCAGGGGTCAATTTTATAGGATAATTATAAGGGAAACTACCGATTTTTAGCACTAGAAAAAATTGGGAATTAAAATTTTAGGAATAGCTTGTACATCTTATATCAAACAATTGAAAAGATATGAATATCTGCCAACATGGATTTTCTTCGTTTAAATTAATGACATTTTCAATCTTTTTAAAGCTGACTCAGAGGTGCATTGCGTTTAAACTGATTTTCATCAGGCATTTGACTATGTCAATCATCAACTTTTGATTCCTAAACTGCTTCTTTATGGTGTGAGTAATTGTCTGTTTTCTTGGTGAAAGTCTTATATTAGTGGTCGTCACTATTTTGAATTTTAAATCTTCTGTCTATAAAAGAACGTGTGGAGTCACTCAAGGATTCATTATAGGTCTTCTTCTATTTATTTAGTTTTAAGGATATTTGTAAAAATGTTAAATCAAATGGGTTGCTTTATGCAGATGATTTAAAACTATACAACAATTTAAAAACTATATTGGTGGATCATATAAATATCTTGAGGAGCGACCTTGCGTTACTTGCAGATTGGTGTAAATTCAATATCACGTAACTTAACACTTTAAAATGTCAATTAATATGTTGTAGTTGAAGAATTAAACATTTTAAACTTTTATATACTTTGAACAACATTTCTGGCAACATTGAAAGGGATAAAAAATCTGAGTATTTATTTAGACTATGCGCATTTTAATGTTGCCTATATAAAACCAATTGAGGATGTTCTAGTTTTCTAAAGTTTGTTAAGTTTAAACTCGCGTTGCTTAGTATTGTCTTCAATGATGAAAATCTAGTAGTTTCTTATTCGTCTCTTCAAACGTTTGAAAATCTTCGGAGATACTACAAAATGTGTTCTCTGTTCAAACTGTTAAATGGATTAATTGGTGCGCTTGAGTTGTTGTCACTTATTAATCTAAATGTACATACTCGTAATGTGCGTGACCCTCAACTATTTTTATACCATTTCGTCGCTCTAATTGTGCACTACACTCACCACTGAATAGTATGTTGAGTATCGCAAATAACGATTGCACTCTAGAGTTTTATAGAATCAAATTTAATACTTTTATCTACTTTGCGTTATTAATTAACTCATTAACTTACACCAAAGACAGTTTAATAATGAACGAGATTATTAAACTGATTTTGGTAGTTTTTGACTTCGCTGTATTGGTGACATCAGCCGTGTCACGTCACATGTCAAGCGTCAATATCAAGTTATGAACTTAATTTAACCTGAATTTTTCAATTTATTTTACAAAACAAATAATTATTAAGTAATAATATACAACTAGTGAAAAATTTGAAAACTACTATGTTATGATTTTGTGCATTTATGACGGAAACACTTTGGGTGGCAATGCTTTAGTTAAAGTGAATTTCGTAAAAAAATCTGTTCTGCCATCTGTTCACCATTTGCTCCAAAAGCAGCAGAAACGGATCGAGAGGTACATGTATCTGAAAGAAAAATTTTTAAGAAAAACTTTAAACGTTAAGCAACAGGTGCAAGCCTACACTTACTGGCAAGTAGAGTAATAATTTCACCTATGCTATTATACGAATGGTCGAAATCATCTTTAATAAAAACAGTTTACTATTGCTCAAAAGACAATATTCGACGTTGGAGGATTTTCTTGCAACTTCGGTTTGATTTTGCAATTACCATTCCAAAAATTATAAAATTGCACGCCTTTATTCCATCAACTGAAGGTCTTGTAAAATTGTAAAAATTATAACATGAAATCGTTTTTCCTTTCTTACACTGTTGTTTCATTTAGTTAAAGCAGCAGCAGTTTTACTAAGGATGTATCTAACAATAAGTAGTTTTGTGTCAAAATTTTGGGTTCCAAAAGATTTAAAAAAAGATGTTTTTTGAAAATTAAACAGTTAGATTTCCATAACACTCTGTATTAACAGTACTAACTTGAAAAATTATATTATGTTATATTATGTACCAACTTATTAATCTAAATGTACCTACTCGTAATGTGGGTGCTTCACAACTATTTTTTATACCATTTCATCGTTCTAATTATGCATTGCATTCACCATTGAATAATATGTTGAATATCGCAAATAACTGCTGCACTCTGGAATTTTATAGCAACAAATTTAGTATTTTTATCTACTTGGCCATACTAATGAACTCATTATTACATCAAAAACAGTTTAATAATAAACGACATTATTAAAGTGATTTTTGTAATTTTTAACTTTGCTGTATTGGTGACATCAACAGTGTCACGTCACATGTCAAACGTCAGTATCAAGTTATAAATTATCAATTTATTTTACAAAACAACTAATCCGTAGGTAACAATGTACAGTTACTAAAAAATTTAAGGATTACATTGCTGTATACTTAAGCATTTATAGTAATACTTTGGGTGACAATACTTTGGTTATAATTGGTGTTTCCCCGAATATTTCGAACGAAACTACTATCATTCGTCCTCGTATTGCTTGTACTTGAAGTGGGTACAATCTTTGTCTGGATGTTGTCAAAAGTAGATGTCGACAGTCTCAGCATATCGGCCACTTCGGTATTCTTTATCAACGATGCTTCAATGTACCCTTCCGTAACTACTGAGGATTTCCAGGCTCCTGGTTTTTTATAATGATCAAATCTAAGTCATCATTTGCTAATCTTGATGCACTGGACCTACGGAAGCAGTAACCAGCGTACTGTTCTAGATTAGCAATATCCAAAAAAGTAGCAATCATGCTTGGTACTTTACTAATTGGTTCCTATCGGACTAGTGGTGTACCGACCGTTTCTGTATGTAAGGAAAAACAGTTTGTACATATATATATACCAATGAGTCCGAGGTTAGCATATTTTTTAATAACTTGTGCGCCAGTTATAAAGAATTATTCTATTATTCTAAAGAATCTAAAGAATCTAAAGAATCTAAAGAATCTAAAGAATCTAAAGAATCTAAAGAATCTAAAGAATCTAAAGAATCTAAAGAATCTAAAGAATCTAAAGAATCTAAAGAATCTAAAGAATCTAAAGAATCTAAAGAATCTAAAGAATCTAAAGAATCTAAAAAATCGAAAAAGTCTAAAGAGTTAAAAATCGAAAGAATTTCTTAATTCCAAAGCATCTATAAGATCCAAACAATGTAAAAAGTTAAAAAGTCTAAGATTTCAAGAATTCCAAAGAATGTAAAGAATCCACAGAGTCCATAAAGTCCAAAGAATCCAAAAAATGTAAAGTATCTGAAGAATCTGAAAAATGCGAAGAATGCGAAGAATACAAAAAAAATCCAAGAAAATTGAAAGAATTCCTTCACTAATAATTTAATAACTAATAACTTCACTAATCTAATAAAAAAATCACACTCGATTAATAAGACGTATCATCATACTAGTTCTATCGAAACACTCCTTTCTACTCTCGTTGTCCTTCAAACACACTCGTATGATAATACAGTGTCTTATAAAACTTATAGAATAATACACTATTAAAATAGCAAAAAAAAGACGTGAGAAGAGAAGGATTAGTAACAGCAGCTTCGGAAAGATTCACAACACGACCAAAAAGATGAAGAATATCAGAATGAAATAGAATTAAACCAGAGACATTAGTCAGAATGAGAATGGAGAACACATGCAATGAAAATGTGAAAGAATGTAAAAGTAAAGTTTTTCACAAAAATAACCTAAAAAAGTGAAAGCAAAAACAGAAAAAAGAAGAGAGATTATTGCAAAACAGGCCTGGAAAAATCCAAAGATGAAATAAGACAAATAAATCAAAAAAGAGAACACCAGGGAAGGCAGGAGAAGATCAGTCGTTAACTTGAAGTAATTATAAGCATGCAAAAAGAGTTATTGCACAGCAAATTAACTGATTGAGAAGTAGAATAAAAAATTTGTTAAAAGAAAAAAAAACATCTTTAGATGGTAACACATTTTTGTTTCGTCTAAGTTACCATAACATTCTTTTTGGCTAATTTTCCGGATTAAATGCCAACATAATGACTATATCTTCAAGTTATTTACACACTGGTGATGTTTTATGATTATATAACCGGCCAAAAAACATTCCAAGCTCAAAAAAATGTAATTCGTAAGATTTTTTAATGCAAAGCAGTCCACGCCGAGCTGTTAGAAATTTTTAGAAACTCAAACTACAAGACTTAAATTCTATAATGATTTTTAAAGTAGTATTTTTGAGCGATGACTCTATAAACGTTTACTTCACAGACTGAAGGCTCTTTTACGACCGTAAAGATAAGTTTTGTGACTGATTTATTTTTGTTTTACTTTTTTTCCAAAACCGTTGCGGAAAGATGACATGTTCCACCTTTTTGGCCGTTTAAATTTATTATTTATGATAGAATAAAAATGGCGTCCAAGCAGTTCTTAGAATTTAAATGATGTTGGCTGCTCTGTTTGTTCTTTCTACGTATATCATCTAACATTTTGGAATACAATATAAATATGGAAAGATGTCGTTGCTGACATGTATTTCATGTGAAAATCAATATTACAGTTTTGTGAATAATGCGAGCTTTCAAAATTTAGTGAAAAGTTTTGGTTATAGATTTGGCTTTATTACTAAAATTATACATGTTAAGAAGAGGCAAGTAATCCAGTTGCATATAATTTTGTAATGTTTAAAAATAAAAAAAAATAGATTATTAATTATTGACATTTTTATATTCTCAAAAGTTTGCAAAGTACAGTATTCAACTAATTTACACTTTTTTAATAAATCTTAAAATCCGTAAAAAATATAACACAAACTTTTGGAAATGTAACTTGAATAAATATTGCTTTATTTAGGCGTTAGATTATCGTAAAATAATTCAATTTTAAAATCTTAATTTCTTATTTTCTAAGTTTCTAGTTATTTAGATTTTTAGGTTTTTAACTTCTGAAAGCCTAAGCAAGGAATTGAGAGAAAAAGAACTTTTAGGCCCCAAAAAAATTAAAATACTGGCATTCAGGAATCCAGGAATTTGTAAATATAAAAATCAACTTGCAAACCTTAATACTTGAGAATTTTGAATGTACAAGAATTTAAATTTGAAAGTTTAATAATTTGGGAAATTATAAACAAAAATTAAAATCAATGCCTTAGAGCGTTATGAATTATTCAAGTTTTCTCGAATTTTTTAACAATTTATATACAAAATTTATATAATTTAAAAAATTTTAGAAACTACAATAATTCATTCAAGAGGCTTATTAAAAGAGTTAGGAACAACCTTTCTTCTACAAGGAACGGTTTAAGAATAATTTTTTTATTTGGAGATTCAGGTTTCTTGTCCTGCTTTACAAAAAAATTGCTCAACAGACCTGGTAAGCCATTACTTATTGTTTCCGAATGACCTAGTTATTTAAATATTTGTGCCCTAATGTGTGATTATATGCATAGTTTTCTGTATAGTACTTTTAATTTTTGATCTCTTAGTTTTTTAAATTCTTCTCCATTCTCAAGTTTGGTATGTGTACGTTTTATAATCGTTTTACGTATTCTTACTTATTCCTAGTCCCATGTTTGGAGTTTTACAGCGTTTTTAGACTCTTTAAATTGTATTGCGTTGATATGTTGTTTTTTTGTAGCTTTTCCTTTCTATTTCTACACCTAAGCGCACAGATAATTTTCTTTTGAATTCACATTTCTTTCTACTTTTACTTTCAATAAATTTTCTTGGATCTTACTTTTTCTTAATACGCGGATCACTGCTTCCGTAGATCCAGTGCATCAAGCTTAGCAAAAAGATTTGGTCACCATAAAGAAACACGGAGTCTGGAAGTCAGTAGTAGCGGTGGAGTACCGATAGGGTGGCCGATATGCTGAGACCATCGACACCTACTCTTAGCATCCAGACCAGAGCCTGTACTCATTTCAATTACGAGCAATACGAAGACAAATAATTCTAGTTTCGAATAAAATATTTAGGAAAACACCAACTTTAACTAAACTATTGTCACCCAAAGTGTAACCATAAGTGCTTAAAACCACAAAAATGTGATCCTTAAAATTTTTGCTAACTGTACATTGTTACTTACAGGTTAGTTCTTTTGTAAAATAAATTGGAAATTTTTGTCTCGATACTGACGTTTAACATGTGACGTGACACGGCTGATGTCACCGCAGCGAAGTTAAACATTACCAAAGTCAGTTTAACAATGTTGTTTATTATTAAACTGTTTTTGATCTAATAATGAGTTCATTAGTATGGCAAAGTAGATAAAAGTAGTAAATTTGTTGCTATAAAATTCCAGAGTGCAGCAGTTATTTGCGATACTCAACATATTATTCAATGCTGAATGCAATGCATAATTAGAGCGATGAAATGGTATAAAAAATAGTTGAGAAGCATTCACATTACGAGTAGGTACATTTAGAATAATAAGTTAGTATATAATTTAACGTAATATAATTTTTCAAGCTCAGTTAATACAGGGTGTTATGGAAATCTATGTAAAAAGTTTAAATACCACTACAACTCTTTAATTTTCAAAAAACATCGTTTTTTAAGATTTTTGAAACCCAAAATTTTGACACAAAACTACTTAGATACATACTTAGTAAAACAGCTGCTGCTTTAACTAAATGAAACAACATTGTAAGAAAGGAAAAACAATTCCATGTTATAATTTTTACAATTTTACAAGACCTTCAGTTGACAGAATGAAGGCGTGCAATTTTATAATTTTTGGAATGGTAATTGCAAAATTAAACCGAGGTTGCAAGAAAATCCTCCAACGTTGAATATCGTGTTTGGAGCAATAGTAAACTGTTTTTGTTAATGATGATTTCGTCCATTGGTATAATAGCATAGGTGAAATTATTGCTCTACTTGGCAGTAAATGTAAGCTTGCACCTGTTGCTTAATGTTTGAAGTTTTCCCTAAATTTTTTTCTTTCAGATACAAGTACTTCTCGATCCGCTTCCGCTGCTTTTAGAGCAAATGGTGAGCAAACGGCAGAATCGTTAGTAGTCGTCGATGTACCGAAGGATGTTCCACCTGAAAAAATTGATTACTTACCTCCTGGGACGTTTCTTTATTTTATTTGTTGTCTTTTATAGTGATTTTGTTTTTTTTTTGTTTTAGAAGTGAGAATCTACCTAAAAAAATCTCCAAAGAAAACTCTTGAAATTATCGGTAGTTTCGGTAGACCGACAGTTTTGTGTTTGTTGAGAGTGTAGAGACGGATATAGAAAATATCTCCGAAATAGATGTCGTCCACTAAGAAAACTTGCCCCAAGTTTTCCTTCAGGAGGAAGCTGATGCAGAGCAGAGGAGGGACTATCAACCCAGATCTAGAAAACGTCCACAAAATATTTGACTTGAATCTCGTTTTTCTGTAGACTTTTTTATTTTTCAGTAACGTTAGGGCCTTAAATTTGTTAGTCTCTTTCCAGACAAAGTTCGGAGATATGGCGACCATCGAAGACTGTAGGAGAAAAAAAGTGGAAAAAGTAGAATCGAATGCTATTGGAAAAACAACGAGACATAGATACGCCACGCTTACGGCATAGAGATAGAGATAGATATTTATACATCCTCAGAGACCATTTTGCAAAAATCTCTGAAGAATAACAGAAGGCACCTTAGAATGACTTATACAAAATCCGGTTGATTTTAGATATAATTTATTCAAAAATACAAGCCGTCTATATGCCGAAGAGAAATTTGGTTATCGACGAGTCTTTCATTCTCTTCCGTGAACGCCTGAGGTTTTGTCAGTACATAAAAAACAAACGCCACAGATATGGTATAAAATTTTATTTACTGCCGACAAGATCAGGTGTGATACTGAGGTTTTTGGTATACCAGGGGATGTCCGATAATGAGCTCGGTGGTCAAGGCCATGTTGCCAAAGTTATGAAAAAGCTACTATTTGATCACATGGGTGTGGAGCATCTAGTTTACATGGACAGTTTTTATAACAACTGATCGAGCTCCTCCTGGCTCAAGACCCTCATATCTCGGAAACGTTGCGTGCAGGTCGTCATGAATATCTTTCTATTCTTGGCAATTCCAGAGATAAACTGAAAAAATTACAACGAATACGAAACAGATATAGATTAAAAATTCTAGACGGTCTGCACCATATTTGCCAACATCGTAGCTGCAGAATGGTACAGTGTACGACACTTTCAAAACATTTGCCAAATTTCGTTGTAAAATCAGCTGTAAAAAAATTTCGTATTACACACGACAATAAAGAATGCAAAAACCTCGTGACATGGTTAAAATATCAATAAAAATTTATGAAAAAAAACAAGAACAGTATGATGTAAAATGCTTTAAACCTGCACACGTGAGCTCACTTTCTTCCACGTCGTGTCTGAACCAGGTTGGCACCCCTTAGAGATATCTTTACTTTCGTAAAGTAATTAACTTCCAAAGCGGTAGTTTGTTCCTGCTTCATAGGAGACAAACTAATAAAACAACGCCATTATACATATTATTAAATCGGTGCAATCAATATTGAGAGAGTAATAATTAACAATCTTCTAGTCACAATTCACAGTGCTTACATCATAAAACAAAATGCCCAACGTTGAACGAAATTAAACTAATTTAATTAAAAATTACAAATCGTTTCATGTTGCGTGCACAAATTGGTGGATGCGCCGGGATAGTCACACATTTTGTCTCTTGCAAACAATCGTGAAACAAATATCAGGTTCAAAGAAGTGGATTTAGAACGCGCTGCTCTTTTTGCACCAAAAATGATATTTATTATTTACTGCAATTTCTCTGTAGTTTTGTAAAAGGAAATCAGATGTGTAAACACAGCTGACATATTTCATCTGGAAATTAATTTGCTAACTGCAAGCAACCTTTTGTATAATTACAAGACATAAATAAAAAAAACTGCAACACACTTTTCCTACAAATATTCACAAAATAAAAATAGCTTGTGGGCGCATCTGCGTTAAAATTTAATTGGCAAAACATTTCAATCCTTACATAATCCAGCCATAACTTTTAAGGAAGTGAGCTGACGTAATTAAATTTTGCAGGCGATGATCTTGGTGAATGTATTTTTTTTTAATTTTTTACCTGTGGTTTTTATTCCGACATCACGACTTTATGACTTCATAAATTAACATTTAGTTTACATTATCTACTCAGTTTTTTGAAGGCACATATTTGTTTAAATAAAAGGTTTTAAAACACCCACAAGAAAAAGCTATTTGACGGGCAAACAGCTACATCAAGGGATTTGTGGTGTTCCAAATGCATCAAATAAAATTACAAAATTATATTGAGAATAAGAGCGTTTACTTTACATTATTTGTTCACCACGTCGGATGAAATTTTTAAAAGGTGTAAAATTTAGTTTGAAACTAGAGAATAAATGGAATAAATGAAACAGAAAAATGTGTCAGATTATACGGTTGTGTTCATTCAATGAAATAAAGACAAATATGACAAAATTAAACGGACGATTTATACGTTTGAACGACAAAACTGCATTTTACATTCATCCATACCGGTAGCTCGAGGTTAGTCGGCTACGTCAACGTGTTTGAATTATGTAAACGAGAGAGATGTGTGACAAGACTCGATAAAATTCGTCCGGACTGAAAAGCGAAAAATCATTTTCTATAGATCGTTGAGCTTTGCAATCGACCGACAATAATATACGTCTCTAATAAATGAATTTCACCGGGCACATTTTTCTACTTTTTCATGGAATCTACACTAGTAGCAATAGAGATATTCAAGCGAATACGGACGAATACTCATTTATGCGAATGAAATGTGTAATATACAATTATTTGATTATTAAAATTTTATATTCTTTCAACATCTTGGAACTTTATATTTCTCTAACTGTTTGTAAAGACTTTGGAGTTAATTTATTATTGTTGACGTAAAGACTGATAAATATTATAGTCTTACTGTTCGTAAAGTAAGCGGCGACTAAATCTTAATGCAAATTTATTTCTTCTATCAAATTTATGTGTTTTCCGGATAAACAAGTAAGTCAGACAAGTTTAGTAGACATAGTCAATTAAATAAATCTGTACGAGCATGCAGGTAATAAGATAAAATAATTTATAGACAATAAGAATGGAACTAGAAAAAATTGAAAAGAATAAAGAGATGGATGGATGGGTCGGTTACGTGCAAGAGACAGTTTTGTGAACTAGGAAGTGGGACCGAAAACAGAGACAGATAGAAAGAAAATAGAAATAGGAAACATAAAAAAAGACTGAGAGACAACAGCTAAACAGAAGAAAGAAAACAAATAAAAAAAAAGAAGTACTGATAAAGACATAGGCGAACGGAGACATAGATTGGGGGAGAGAGAGACAGACAAAAACAAGAAAGAAAAACCGGTCTGGCCAGGTCAAGGAATAGAGACAAGAAACAAAAGATAGCAGACACAAACAAAGACAAAAACAAAAATCGGGAGACAGAGACAAAATCAGAAATAACAGAGAGGGAAGGAGGGAGTGACAGAAAAAGAGTGAGAAAACGGAAACGGGGAGACAGAGACAGGAGAAAAAATACAAAGTAGAAAGCATAACAAAAAAGACAGAGACAGCTAAATAGAAGAAAGGAAACAGAGATAAAGACAGAAACAGTGATCAAAACAGAGAGAAAAAGAAACAGAAACAGAGAGAGAGAGAGAGAGACAAAGACAGAAAAGAGAAACCGATCAGGTCGGGTCAAGAGATTGAAACAGGAAATAAAAATGATACAAAGATAAAATTGAGGGTGAGAGGTGACAGGGAATGACAGGTCAGTTCAAGTCAAGAGACGGAGACAGAAAGCAAAGACAACAGACAACAGACATAGACAAAGACAGAAACATATACACGATTAGAAATGACAGAGAGAAAGATAGATAAAACGTAGACAAAAACAGGAGAAAAAAATACAAAAGTAGGAAACATAAGGTAAGTGACAGACAAAGACAAAGACAGCTTATCAGAAGAAAAGAAACAGAAAAAAAGACAGACAAAGACAAGAGAGGAAAACCGATCAGGTTGGGTTATGAGACAGAGACAGGAAATAAAAAAAAAGCAAACAGAGACAAAGATAAAATTAACAGAGACATAGACAGTTGACAAAGAAAGACAGCTAAGGTCAGGTCAGGGACAGGAAACAAAGTCAGCAGGCAGAAACGAAGATAAGAAATGGAAGGCAGACACTAAATCAGAGAGAGAGAGAGAGAGAGAGAGAGAGAGAGAGAGCGGATACAGTCAAGAGAGAGAGATAGAAAACCAAAGACAGCAGACAGAGACACAGACAGAAAAGCCAGAGATAGTAGAGAGTGATTGAGACCAAAACAGAAATAGATACAAAGCGAGAGGTAGAGGAGACAGGAGGTGATAAAAAAGGCAGGTCAGTTCAGGTCAGGTCAAGATACAGAAACAGAGAAAAGATTATACATTAAGACAAAAAGAGAGAGAGAGAGAAAAAAAAGAAACAAAGACAAAAACAGAACATGGAAAACAAAAAAAAAAGGAAGATAAAGACGACAGAAACAAACACACACATGATTTTCTTGGATTTTTTTGCACCCTCTTTTTTTTGAATGATTTGCATTTTTTTATATTTTTACATTCCACGTGTCTGCAAAACTTTCAGATTTTTTAAATATTTTTGGAAATTTTTGATTTTATTAATATCTTTCAACTACGGTCACCATTCAAAACAAAATGGCAATGGAATAAATTCTCTATATATATTAATTGTAAGACAGTTTTTTTTTGTTTCTAGTTTTTGGAAAATTCTGCAATATCTGATATTTAAATATCACATATTTCTGAATTATTAAATTGTATTTTTAAACCATTTTCTTCAGTTTAAGAACTCACAGAAAACTTCTTTAAAAATTCAAAAAATGATAAGTTTCCTGGTTCCAAATTTTTGCAAAATTTGTAAGATATACGTCGTAAAGATGTTGAAAAATTGTAAAAATGTCTAGAATTTTTTAGTCATTAAATTTTTTAAAAACTTATTTTTTTCTTGTTTTCTACATTTTTAAATTTTCTGAGAACTAAAAATTTCAACTTGTGGGTATTATATAGAGAATATTTTTTGAAATTAAAAACTATTTTGCTTTTAGTTAAAAGTTTATTATAAATAGAGCAAATTTACGACATTTTTGGATAATTACTTAAATGATAAAATAGCAGTCAGTTAAATGAAAATAATAATAAATGAAAATTTGTAGAAAAAAAGTAATAAGATATATTTTGTAAAAAATCACATAATTTACAAAATTTGTACGAACTATTTTTACGATAATACTTTAGGAGATATGTGCAAAAAAACGATTTCTTTTATATTTGACCCTGAAGACGTTAAAACGTTATAATATTGCAAGAAATAATGAACTAATAAAAAATAACATCTTTATAAGGAGTTTTTGTTTTTGTCAAACTTGAGAATTTTTGATCAATGACATTTTAATTTTTAACGGTTTTAGATACTTTTTTTTTAAATAAAAAAATCAATTAAAATAACAAAACCGTCCAATGTTATTTAGAGATTTCGTCGTCCTTAAAATTTAAAAACGGATCTTTTTGAGTGATGTTCTTTTTTCGTTGATTTCAATAGCTACACATATATAACATGTAACAATAACTGTTTCAACCTGAAAAAGACTGCACCAACTCCGGTTCAAATATAGCCGTATCAGAATTTAGAACAAATTAATATGCCATGCTCAAAATTAAATTGCTGTCAGATCCTAATTCATATTAAATTTAACCCAAGTTGGCAAGTTATATTGTACTCTTCATATTATTTTCTTTATAGCTTTTACAAAAGACTTATTCACAACCTAAGCGTTTATTAAGGTAATTGAGTTTTAATAACAACATGTTACTACGGAATCTATAGCAAGTGTAATCGTTTTAAGTATTAATATAAGATTTCTACTTTCAGATGATCGCCTGTGGTGTTTTGAAAGTATGTTATATGTAGGCTACAAGCGAAGAATTGATTGGAGGGATGGATGGAGATTTAAATAGAATTTTCATTGACGAGAGCGACTGAGTTCTCGTCACAAATCTGTTCTATTTAAAACGTAAATATTTAGCTTCGGATGGTATAAGAAACGATTATAATGATCGATTTAGATAGTAACGTCCTGTCATGTCTGCTCTGTGACAGATATTTGAAAAAAAATATTTAATTCAATGTTTTTACACCTTGAAATCTCTTTGATTTGGTTCGTTTTTTTTTTTGTTTCTTTAAATGGCTGATAGTTATTTATCATACAAGAGGATAAAAGACGACTTCAACAATCAAATAAAAAGTAATAAAACACGAGTGGCGTAGCTACTAACGTATTAATTTTACGAGATGATTAAAGATCTTTTATCGTCGTGTATGGTACATTATTTTTTCCAATAGCAGATATTTAAAAATAAATTTGATTTTATTTTATTAATTTGAAAAATTCACACTCATTTATTGTGGTACCTAAAATTGGTTGTTATGGAATTTTTGTTATAAACAAATTTTTCATTTTCTAAAGTATCGAAAATACAATGTTCGAGAACGAATTAGAACTGCCTGCAGACGTAGACGAAGAAGCTCCAGAGACAGTGAATAAATTATTGCATTAAAAATCGTAAAATATACGAGAAAGTACAACGCGTTTCAAAAATAGAAAACTGAGAAAAACATTAGTAGAGTGCTTCTCGCTTATTTTTCTAAAAAAAAGAAAATGAAGTCGTTGAGTTTGTGAATGCTAAAGAGCGCATTTCTGGTGGATCAAAATTTCGACTTTCCAAAGTAAGAATTTTTCAAAATACTGTCAAAATGTCATGTTAATTTTCTAATACAGCAAACTAATTAAGAGCGCTGATTAAGAAATATTGATAAAAATCTAGTTGAAAACAATTTTTTGGAAGAAAATCATTTTATTTTTCAACATAGTCTCCAATCAAGAGCTGGCAACAGATATTGTCTAAAAGACCATTTTAACTGACAGTTATGTTGTTTTTCAGATTGAGCGCCTTCTTGGTGTCAATTTACCACATTTATCAAACCACTCTCGTATAGGCCTAAAAAATCGAACATATAGCAGAATCCAATCTATAAATTTTTGGTAAACACTTCAGATGGATTGTAGAGGTTAGATATTTAAAGAATCGGAAGGCTTGAAAGGTTTTTAAACTTACAGATTGTTTGCAGAATTTTACAGAATTGTACAAGTTAGAAGTTTTCAAAATTGACGATTGATAATAATCGGTAACGATTGTTTCACTTATTGATCTAAGACCAAGAAATATCGGTCGGTTTGTGTAACTGGAGTAATTTTTTTGGAAATTGTACGAAAACATTTAGGCTCGGTTCCTAAAGACGTTTCTGTCAGATAAAGTGTACTATTTAGCCTGTAGATGTCAATACATTGTATAAAGTTTCAAAGAAGATTGCCAATTTTTTGAAACCGGTCACATCTTCAAATCTGTATTGTGTCGCTCTCGCTGCTCTGCAGCTACGATGCTGACAAACACGTGCTGATCTTGTCACTGTTGAACGAATAGATCAATGAAAATTATCCTTCGTAGTGGAGAACTATATTGAAGATTTTGTATTGGAAAGAATTGACGTTTTTAAAATATATTTCTTGCGAAAATCAAATCAACAAGTTCAAATACGAGTACAGTGCAGATAACCCACGAAACTATCAATGTGAGTTTTATTCTTAATATAAATGTTTCTGGAAAAGTCAATTGTATCACTTTTGTAGTAACCCGTTTTAAGATTTAAATTACCCATCTTTGATGCGTGCAAAAGTAATACCACAAGGCGACGAAAGAGAAGGAAATGGAAGGAGTTGTTACTGTTGATCGTACTGGAACAGTAGTAAGGAACAGTCTACTTTATCTGTGTACCCGAAAGAAAACAATTTGTGATTTTTTCACCGTGAAAAGGTATGTAAATTATTTAATTAGGTAAGTCTCATGGAGAATCCAACTATTCTGTCGTATCAAATGGAACTATGCCGATACAACTTAATCCTTTCAAAAACTGTTGCACACTTTTGTGGGTCACAGCTTCAGATTTGGGACGCGTAGTTCCAACTTCGTTTTCTGTTTACCATTTCATTAACGTGGATCTGAACCGCTACTTTTTGCTTTTTGAGCTTTTGCATAAAATTTTCGTAAAATCAGTCTGTTTTAGGAAGTTTTAGAACGAGAAAGAAAATTCTACACTTTATTTATTTGTGTTATGTGTGTTCAGTCCATATCCGCGTGGATAACAAATATTACTTGTGATCTATCGTATCACATCTGCGGGCCTCTAAGAGAGAGAAAATGTCGAATGTTTTGTAAAATGACAATGATGATGTGTTTTGTGTGTATGTATAAACATGGAGGAAATGATAAATTTAGAGATTGGCCGCTTCGAAGACTAAATATGCTTAGAATTTTGAGTGCTTACTTTCTGGGGCTGGAGCCACTATGCCTTTGTCGGAAAACTAAAGGTCCATGACGCATCTCCGTGGATTAAACCATTTGTGTTCAATTATCAATTTACGTATTTGCTAAAGACGTAAGCCGAAAGCCAATAACTAAAGATTCGCGTGGAGACCGGGATATTAAAAATGATAAACCTGGAAATTGGTGCAAAGCCCAAAACTTAACAGAAATATTCCAAGGTGTAAATTGTGATTATCAACTCCCACTAATTGAGAAAGAAGAAGTATTATAACTGTAATTGATGGCTACACTGAATTGGTAAGATCTGATCTACTTTGATTGTTTCATAACACGTAAACATGCGGAGGAGTTTTGGGTGTTTTCTCATTCTATTAAAGAATGTATTTGTCTTTTGTTTAAAAGAGAACAGTAATTAATATAGTTCTCTCTATAATATGGTTGTTTTATTTTCCTCTTGCTTTTTGTGTCATTTTAACCACGATCCACCTTTTTATCTTCTTTGGTTCACACCGCTCCTATCGACGATCGCAGCCAAATCTTCATTTTTTTTTGTTTCATTTAAAATGGCACGGTTTTTGCCAAATTTCAATCGAAATTTCAGTTTGTGCGCATGTTCTTTGCACATGACGGGTCTTTTGGATTATTACAATATAGAATGTATCTGTTACCAAATATCTCTTATGATAAATATTCTACTGGGTAATCCAAAAAAAACAAAAATCACCTATTTAACTGTATTTAAATTACGCAGTGTATTTATAAGATGTCAAATTAGAATTTTTGCCAGCAAAATTTTAATAACAAATTAACTAGTGGCTGTTGCAACGAAAATCACACGAGTCGTCGAAAAAGAGGATGTGATTTTCGAAAAGCAACAGCTATTTATTAATTTTCACACACAAATTTTGAAGAAAAATTATTGATGCGTCTTTGAAGAAAAAAAGAAATGGTCGATATGTTGTCTACTTTTGTCAAGATTCAAACACCACCTGCACTCACTGCAGCTACGAGCAATGCGAAGCCGAATAGGACTAGTTTTTTACGAAATTCATTTTAACTAAGGCATTGCCACCCAAAGCGTTTTTGTCATAAATGCTCAAAACCATAATATAGTAGTTCTCAAAATTTTTACGAGTTGTATATTATTAGTTAATAAATTAGTTGTTTTGTAAAATAAATTGAAAATTTCAGGTTAAGTTAAGTTTATAACTTGATATTGACGCTTGATATGTGACACGGCTGATGTCACCAATAGAGAGAAGTTAATAATTACCAAAATCAGTTTAACAATCTCGTTCATTATTAAACTGTTTTAGATTTAATAATGACTCTATTAGTAAGTAAAAATCAATAATAAAGAAATTACCCTGGTGACAAAGAAAGAAGGGTGAAAGACCCAGGAACGCACACACTCTTGTTCTACCCTTCTTATGGAAAAGTTATGACAACAAAAGATCTTGTGCTCTGCACAGTTATTGTGACGCTCTACTTTGGAGAATTTCCGTATTAAATTGATAGATTTTTGTTTTGCTCTTCATTATGTTTGGTTTTAGTTTTGTTCCTGGTTTGTATCTGTGTCTTTCCTGTCGTTAAAAGATATGTAATTTTAAAATATTAAATTTGGAGAGTGCTAAATCTACTGACGGACAGGTACGGTGATATTAAACTAGTGTTTTGAAATTTTGAAACTTCGCAGACTCCTTATATGGAGACCTGTTGCTTTGGTAGCGTGTAGAATTTAGAAATCTTGTTTGATTTTGCGGAAAAGCGACGCCGAATTTTGATGCACTTTTCATTGTCTTGTTTTTTGTCACGAGATGTTTACAAACAAAAATTTATAACACCAAAGGCGGCAATGTGTTACGTAACATAAGGATAAAAACTTTTGTAGTCAATCTGTTTTGGGGAGATAAAAGGGGAAACTAAATTCTACACTTTATAATTGTTATGTTATATATTTTTAGGCCGTATCCGAGTGGGTAACGAATTAATTAGACGTGATCTTCATGTTGTTAGAGAAGAGAAATGGTAGAAGGTTTTTTTGTGTTTTTGATTATAATGATGCTGACGCGTGATGAATGTACGGATGCATGTGGAGGGAACGAACGTTTTGTGTCGTTTTAACCATGCTATTCGTTAAAATATTAAGTTGTTGCAACAAATTTAACTTCTGCTGTAAACAGTGAGTGTTCACTTATTCATATAATTTTGATCATAGAATTATATTGGTAAAGAGACGATAGTCTTTTATAATAACTCTCTATTTTTTCTTACAGAAAACATAGATTTATTATTACCAGATAAAGTCATCCTATTAGAAACGTACGTCTGCTCTTAAAAAACATATCAACGAAATTGGTACATCTCTCCATCTCTTTCTAACTTCAACCATGCCAATTGTTTATTTCTTTTTATCACATTAGCGTGTGTCGTAACTCGACGAATCGGTCCAAATCGGTCAAGACAAGAGACTGCGCGTGCTCAATGTCATTTGAATAATTGTTAATTTTACAATTATTTGGTAATATTTCGTACTAAATGCTTCGAATAAGTTATACAGCGATGCCCGCAGTTGTTTCTTCCACATTTCACGACACTTCGAGGAGATTTTGTATCATCAGTGGAACCCGTCAAATTTTAGCCAACAACGTTAAAATGAAGTTAATATTAAAATCGTAAGTAGAATTTACTTTTTGGACCACAAGAATGGATCGTCTTACCATGCAATTAGTAAGAAAATGAATAAAAACTCATAAATTTCAACAAATTCGTTTGACAGTACCTCTCTAAAGGATAGCGCTATACAAAATGTACGCATTGATAGAGACAGCGATAGAATGGACGTCTTGCTGAACCTTTTGCCGTATGGCTGCGTCTGGTAATAATAAATCTAGGACAGAAAAGTATTGGTGGCGCCACCTTTGGCAAAAAAGACAAATTCTTAAGTAATTAATACAGTTCCCATATTTACCATTAAGTTTTTAAGTTATCTGTGGTTTAACTCATATAAAAGACTTTAAAAAATAGAAGATTTCATTCTCGTTATCATTTATTTGTAGCCAACTGAGATTTTATCTCCGCTTCATTTCATACAGTCGTAACGAATCTGCTAATCTAACAATTTCAGTAACTAGCTCCATCTACCACCGAGCTATTGAACAAAATAATTTTATGTTGATTGGAAACGATGTTTTTGTGAAATGTGGCGAAAATTCCGTTTGAATTTCCGCTCCGACAAAATCGCTTGTTAATCCAAATGAAAGTATAATCGTCGTTGTTCAGGCTATAACAGCTATATGAATTTTTCATGACGCTAAATCAGCATTAACTAGCCGAAAATCTGTAATTTTAAAGCTCTTAAATAACATTTTTTTCATAAAGCGCTACTTAGAAGAATTTAGACGCTTATTTTTTGTAGTTGAACATATTTCGATGGGCGTTTTTAAAAATTTACTTAAATGGTTTTTCCGCTCTTTTGTCATCTTGTCGTTTGGGCCCCTCCGCATTGCGGGGTTTCACAAGTACGCAGTTACGCTAATGTCACTTACGGCAATTCGATTTTCATCTTCTCAAATGCGATAATTGTGTGTATTGAATGTTCCTTGTCGACTGAAGAAGAATTCATTACTAAACATAACATTGCTGATAACGCGATAAGATAAGGATCATTTGAATGATGTTGCAAAGCTCAACTACAGAAATTTAAACGTCCTGCATAATCGCCTCTTGTTTTGGTCATTATGCAGGCAGATTTTCCACCGCCTTGTACAAACCGGAAGGACATACTTTTATCGGGATGCTTCCAGCTGAGAAATCTAACAGCATGTGAATCTGTCGCCGCACAAACAGTTTGCCTGCTCTTACAATAAATCGTTAACATCTCGTAGTGCTGTTAAAAGGATTTGACAAGATTCATCGTGGTATCTTGGTTAAAAAATGGTGTTGTCCTCATTGTCCTTTATTTGGTCGAACTCAGTTTATTAAATTAAGTGTGGTAACTCGCTCTAAATTTTAAATCTTCCGCCTTGAAAGGTAAAAAGTGATACCGCAATATTAGGATAGGGAAGGACAAGTCACTGTTGAGCAAGTAGTACCGCAAGATGACGGAAGGATAAAAAGGCACTATGAGAGCAACGAAGGAAAGTAGAAGGAAGGTAGAAAAGCGAGGACAAAAGAAAGTGGTTTGTGGTGGTACCTACGTCATTTTAACTTGTTATAATAATCTAGAGCAAAATTTTCTGAGTTTAGTAGTTATACCATTTTGTTAGTGTAGGTACTTTGTAAGTTATTTCTGTTGATAGTCTTATCTGTGTATGACAAATAAAAGGGTTTACAATTTGTTTAGCGGTGAAAAGGTCTGCAAATTTAGAAGCTAAGTCTCACGAAGTACCCAACTCACTGATTGTGAGCTATCGTACCAAATGGAACTGTACCGATTGTGTTTGTAAAGTTTTTGGAAGAAATTGAGGTAAATATCATAACTGGAGTTATTCAAACAGGACTTAACCCTTTTAAAAACTGTTGCACAACTTATAACAAGATAATTATAAATTATTGAATATTTTCTGTAAGTTTGTGTGAGTCGTATCGATGCGAAATTTAGTGTTGTGCAGATAGTTGGCTATTTTTATTTGTTAAGCATGTTGTATTGGATTTACTGTGGTGCTTAAAGGCCAATTTATGCTTGCATCTGGGTGCGTATAAACAAGATTATGATTCTGAAATAAGATAAATCCATTTTATGACTTTGAAGCTTATTTGCGGGATTAAGGAAGTCTGATGCTCTACAGCCAGCGTAAATTTGTTAATTATGAATATAAATACAATAAATTTTCTCTATGTATCAATTATTAGCTAATGCCTTGTTATTTTTTTGAATTTTACGTCATCGTTTAAAAGTTTTTAAAATTACTTCTCCCAATTTTTTTATTACTTCTATTTTCTGATTTTATGTAATCAATGCTGCCTTGACGTTGAAATTGGCAGTATTTACACATTTTAGTGTTTTAATTTTATTTTTGACAGTATCACATTCGTAGCAAATCAAAGAAAAAAAATTGTTAATGGAATTGTTAATTTGCTCTTTGACCAAATTTTTTCGTGGCAATTTGAAAAGATGTAATTTTAGATTCAAATAGATAGAAGACTCAAATAGACAATTAACCTACGTTTGGATCTTCTAGTTTCATTTATTGTTTTATTTGGCAACAACAACCTCTTAGTAAACTAAAGATTTTTTTTCTTATAAAAGGGGCTCTTTTTTTACCATATATCTTTATGTCCGTTTAAACAAATGTAATTTTATAATTAGAGTAGATAGAAGACTAAAACAGTCAATATAAACATTATTTGATTTTCTGATTTTATTTTGATAACATCAAAGTCATAACAAAACAAAAAAAAATGTAAATGACGCTGTTATTTTACTTTTTTACCAGATTTTTCCATTTCAATTTGACAAGATAACATTTTAAAATTAGAGTTTATAGAAAGTTTAAATTGAGCAATGGGTTTGATCTTTCGCTTTTTCCCAAAATTTTCCATGACAATTTAAAGAATTTAATTTTATAATTATAGTAGACAAAAGGATAAAACTATACAATATCCATGTATTTTGTCTAATTTGATTTTTCGTAGCATTAGTCACAGGAAATATCAAAAATGTATATATAAAAGTATATATAAAACCAAAATTGACAATATAAGACTAATTTAATTTCCTAATTTTATTTTTGGCAACAATAGTTATGGTAAATCGAAGAAAATCTTTGTAAATAAAAATGTTATTTTGCACTTTTGCCAATTTTTTTCCTATTTTAAAAAAGTATAATGTTATAGTAGAAAAAACACATTTACAATATAAACAAACTTTAATGTGACTGATTTTATTTCTGACACACTCATGGAGCAAATTAAAAAAATGTAAATTGAACTATTATTTTGTTCCTTCACCAATTTTTTTCATGGCAATTTGAAAAGATGTTAATTACAATTTAAAGTAGATAGAAGACTAAAAGTGACAAAATTTTGATCAGAGAGGCTATTATTTTACTTATTTACCATATATCTCCATGTCAGATTTAAAAGAGCACAAAATTTACAATGGAAACGTACTTTGATCATTTAATTTCATTTTTGGCAACACCAAAGAAAAAAGAAGTGATATTAAATTTTTTATTTTGCATTTTTACCAAATTTATCTAACAAATGACATTTTATAATTGAAGTAAATAGATGACTCAAATGAACAAGATAAACAGATTTTGTCTTTCTAATTTTATTTTTAGCAACATCACAGTCATAGTAAATCAAACAAAAAATTGTAAATAAAACTATGATAGTATTTTACAATTTTTATGTCAATTTTAAAAGATGTCATTGCATAATTATCGTAGACAGAAACCTGAAGTTGAGAATTTAAACAGATTTTAAGCTTTAAATTTTATTTCTGACAATTTCAGTTCTGGCAAATCTAAAAAAAAAAATTGCATATAAAACTGTTTGTTCTTTTACCAAATCTCTATGTCATTTTAAAGAGATGTTATTTTATAATCAGAGTACTCGTAGATAGAAGAGTGAAATAGGCAAGATAAACAGCAAATTTAAGAAAAAAAATATTTGTATCAGTAAGAGTGATATTTTGCTCTTTTAGATATAAATATAGATAAATAGATAGAATGTTCAAATTGTCAATATAAACAGATTTTGGTCTTTTAATTTCGTTTCGCCAACATCAAAGTCATAGTAAGTAAGGTTTTTTTTACTGTATTTTTTCTTTTTTTACCAATTTTTTTACGTCAATTTAAAGGGTTGTAGTTGTAAAATCAGAACAAAAAAATATACATATAGGTCGTTTTCCTAATTTCATTTTTGGCAACATCAATCATAGCAAATTTAATAATATAATTTGTTGTACAGATATTTTAATCGAAGATAATACTCTTTTTATAGATACTAAATACCTAAACTTTCTTTATGCAAAAGTTACTGGGTTGAAAGATTTTTTTTTTTTTTTGAGAGCCATTGTATACTTTTAAATTTGGCGCTCAGACTTGATGGCACGTAGACGTCAACCAATCAGACGCAACGGCGAAATCGAATAAAAAGGTTAGCGCCATTTTCATACCCGTCAATCAATTGAGTGTCTAGATGAGTTTTGGTTGTTTTGTAATTTTGTCTCGTCAAAAATGCTAGCAAATTTGAATTTTGTGAACAATACGTATTTAGAGTTTGAAATAATATTTATTATTTGGTGTTTATTCGTTGACCAGCCCCCAAGAATCTTTTTATAAATAATTGCTCCAGTGAGTTACTAAACTGAAGACAAAATTACTTCCCGTTAAAACCAGACGACCTGGAGGCTTGACCTCGTGTGACTAATTGAAAAATAAAATAAAAAACGCAGGTAAACTATCACTTTTTAAAGAAACGAAAATTTTATTTGGGCAATTTACAGGCTAGAGAAGTTGCTCAAAGTGGTCACCGTCGTTTAAAATACACGCGTTTGCTCTGCAAATCCAATTGTCTTTATTGTTGTTCATGACTTGGTGATTTTGACGAATTCGCAAAGGAGCATGATTGATTCGTCGCTCCAAAACTTTAACAGTATTAACTGGGGTAGCATATACCAAGTTGCTTCAAGTGACCCCACGAAAAGAAATCGCAAGAATTTAGATCAGGTGAACGCGGTGGTCATAAGATAAGTCCATTAGTATTTAGTCAACAATCAGGAAATCTCTCGTTCATTTTGGTAGTGATTTGCCCTGTACTAGCCCCATCATGCTAGTACCACAATTCTTGCTGCACACTTAGCGGAATGTTTGCAAGAAGTTCAAGCAACACATTTTCCAAAAAATCGAGATAGTTTTGGTTTTGGCAAAATATGAGAACCAACCAGATGACCTCCAGCAATACATACCCATAAATTGATCGAAAATGTTTGCTGAAAATGATTTTCGCCGGTGGGATTTGGATTTACAGCTTAAACTTTTCGGACATGAAAGGGATGCAAACCTTGTTCTTTCAAGGTTCACCACACCAAAAAATGGGATACTCCGACCTCAGCGGCAAGCCGTCATGTGCTTATCTCCGGCCGATTTTCCATTTCCTGAGGTATCACTTCTTTTGTTTCAGATTTTGTTGACCATCAATATCAGTGGTGTTCATTTTAAATGCCCCAAATTCTCTGAAATGATAAACTATACCATCAAACGTACGTTCATTCGATGAGGCAAACGTTCACGAAACAACTCTCGTGCTAGAGCAGCGTTTCCACGAGCACGAGCTTCACCATAGACCAACACTATATCCATTTTTCCGGTGTTTGTAAAATTCATTACGATAAATAAATAATTTTACAAAAATTCAAAGAGAGTTTTAAAAAAATATTTCATATTTAATAAAAAAAAATACATCGCTGTATTTTTTCTTAGATTTTTTTTTTTTGGAAATCATCAGTGGCTCTCAAATTCTTTGTGTCTTTTTTTTTTAAATCATAATTTTTTTACGGTGTGTGCGAAAATTATCTACTTGACAAGCACTGCCATCGGTTAAAATATCTGTACAATTTGTTTTTATATTCAAGGGAGATAGAAGGGTGAAACTGACAAAAACAAATTTCGATCTACTACTTTTATTTTGGCGACATTGAACTCAAAGTAAATCAAAAAAGTTTTTTTTATAAGTAGGGTTGTGATTTCGTTCTTCTAGTCAGTTTAAAAAGATGGAATTTTATAATTAGAACAGATAGAAGGATGAAATTTACAATATAAATATATTTTGATCTTTTAATTTCATTGCTGGGAACATCAGTCATAGCAAATCAAAGAAAAAAAACTTTATGAATTTTTTTACCTTTATCTATGTAAATTAAATTGATGTTATTTTATAATCGGAGCAGATAGATGGCTCATATGGACAATATAAACAGATTTTGATCTTCCAATTTTATTTTTGGCAACATCAGTCATAGTAAATATTTTTTTTAACTTTTTGTTACATTTTGGGCAATATCAAAGTTTTTCGATTTCATGTAGCTCATACTGCTTTGATGATTTTATTTTATGTTAAGTTTTTTTTATATTCTTGTTTGTTGTCTTAATTTCTGTTTGTTAGCATTCGTTGTGATTTTTTCTTGTTTCAATTTTTTCTACAATTTTTACCAACGTATTTTGATTATATTTTTACAAGTTTGCCGTGACAAGACTTTTATACTTATTTCGGTTAGTATGTTTTTTATCTGTTTCTAGTTTTGTTCTACACGAGTGGTGAGAATTTTTCATTATAATATTTTTTTGGTTTTTTTTGTACTTCCATTTTTTGGGATTTTGTGAGCTACATTTGCAATTTTTTGTTTTTTTAACTTTTTTTTTGTTATATGTAGCTTTTCCAAATAATGCATTCCGCATTTAGTTCGTATATTTATTTCTGTCAACAAATGGTATTTCGCACATTTTGTCTCCAATTATACTACTTATGATGGAAAATGCAACACCCAGAAATAGTGAATATATTTTGAAGAAATTTGGTACAGTAATTGGGTGTTAATTAAAGATAAAATGATAAGAATTTGAAAGAAATATCTGAAGAAAATCTTTTAGATTATTTCTTAATTGAACATGCATTTCTTTTTATTCTTGACGATCAGTTATCATAAATAATTTGAGTATATTGCAGTATTTAAAGTTAATTAGTGCTACGCTATGTCTCCAGTACGAAAACTGGCCCATTATCAGCACGTAACTCAATTTGGAAGAGGGCGTATTATCGGAATGCGAGAAGCAGGTCTTTCATATAGGGCTATTGCTGATCGTATGGGACGAAATGTGGCCTCTGTGTTACGGTGTTGTCGTACCTGGTTTGAAGAAGGAAGACACCAGCGTGTTAGAGGTACTGGTCCAAGAAGGAGGACTACAGATCGACAAGATCTCTATCTTTGATTTTTGGCCCTTAGAGATCGATTTTCGACAACTCGTGAGGTAGCAAATGCTTGGTACTGTAGTAAATTCACCAGATGAGTTGGAGAAAGAACTTTATTTTTTGAAATCAGTTGATAAATTTATTTATTGTTACCATAGAATTAAGTCTATGATAACTGGATTCACTACATTTGCCCTCCCTCACAAAGAAAGAAAAAACTATAAGGGAGAATTTTTGAAAGCAATTGGAGTGGAAAAGCTAAAAGACATATCGTTTCAAAGCTGAAATGGATTATGTGATATTAACAAAATGTATGTATTTCAGCTACAAAAGCATTCATCTTTTCAATTAAAATTAGTTTACATAGGTTAAATTTTCCTAATTGAATAACAATAAAAACAAGAGCTAAGTTTGATTTCTGGGGGTTGTCGTCGAGCGCAGTAGTCTCGTCTTGGTACCAGACATTGAAATTGTTCCAGGAACAACGTGATTGCCATAAGACGAAACCGGTCTCAACGATCTAGAAACAACACGTTTTTAAAGAATTAAAGTTAAAGAATTACGCATTAAACTTGTGATGTAGGGAAAGTTAGTTCCTGCCACATCACAGTAAAGGTTGTGTTCAACCACTTTTTAGTGAAAACGTTTGGTAAAAAAAAAATGTAAAAAAATAATTAATTGGGGCGTCCAGCCACTAGTTGTAGGGACGTTTGATAATGTAAAAAAATGTTTATTTGAGTTCAACCACTAGCTGTGGGAACGATTGAAAAAAAAATTAAACATTATTTGTTTGCGTCTGGCAACTAGTTGTGGAGACGTTTGAAAAAGTTTGTGAAAGATGATTTGCTGCTGTCCGATCACTAGCTGTGAGGACTTTTGCAACAAAAATTAAATGAAATGGTCAACTGATGATAATAATTAATAAATTAAATTCTATAAACTTAGCTTAGGTTTAGTCGACGAAAAGAAAAGCCCATGAAAGTTTCCGCTGGTACTAGCCCATCTTCAGTCTACGTCGGGGTCACCAAAATGTAGTAAATTCACCAGATAAGTTGTAGAAAGAACTTTATTTTGTGAAATCAGTTGACAAATTGATTTATTGTTACCATAAAACCAAGTCTATGATAACTGGATTCACTACAGTACGGCGCAGTAGGAAGACCTATTGCAATGTCATCAATTTACGGGCGAATAAGGTCATTTAGGATACAATCTTGTCATCCACATTTAGTATTGTTTTTAACTCCAATTCTTTGACGCCAGCGATTGGCCTGGTGTAATGAGAGAATTGACTGGAATGAGCAGTGGAATTCAGACATCTTCAGTGACAAATCCCGCTTTTGTCTTGGGATGCATGTCGGTGGGCAAAGAGTCCGGAGACTTCGAGGCGAAAGACGCAATTTTGTCTTTTCTGTTAAAAGGCACGTGGCAAGAACTGTTGGTGTTATGGTGTGGGGAGCGACTTGTTATGGAAGCAGGTCTCGACTACTCTTTATTCAGGGAAACATGACAGCAGTTCGCTGTGTTCGGGAGATTTTGCGGCCTCTTGTGGTGCCTTATTTTCGAATTATAAATAATGCTCTGTTTCAACAAGATAATGCGCGGCCGCGTATTGCCAACATTAGTAGAGACTTCCTAGATGAGTCTCAGGTGGATTTACTTCCCTGGCCGCCAAGATCTCCTGATCTATCCCCGATCGAGCGCTTGTGGGATTTAATGGGTCGAAGACTGACCAATTTGCAAAACTCTCCGATGACTTTGGCTGCACTCAGACATGAAATTTAAATTGCCTGGGATACCGTTCCCTAAGACGACATTGACCATCTTATCAGAAAGCATGCATCGACGCGTCCGGGAGTGTATAGGATCTCGAGGCGGTCCAACCCATTACTGAGCAAACTTTTTAACACACGGACCAATGGAACTGAAATTTTCATCATTTTATGTATAATTATAACCTAATTACTGTACCAAATCTCTTCAAAATACATTCACTATTTCTGGGTGTTGCATTTTCCATAATAAGCAGTATATATAACTTACTGGCAATGTACCTAAATTAGACTTCACTGCAATTAAAATGACAGGAAAACATGAGAGCACTGTTTAATACCACTTTTGTTCCGTTCTGTTAAAAGCTATTATTTGTAACCGTATAATATTTTTTTCAGGCAAAACCGGGTATTTCAGCCAGTATATCATAATTAGTGTAAAAATTAAGAGGTCAGCGAAAATGAAGAAGCAATGAGAACGGGTTACGACAGTTAGTAAAAGCGACTACTATTTATAAGCTAAATTTAATTAAAAAAGATCATGTAAAATATTAAGAGATGAAAACCACATCAGTCCGTGAATCAAAAAACATTGTCTGGCTTTTAATTAGAAGAAACCGCTATTAAGAGGTTTAATTTAATTACCGACTACAAAGCATGCTTCTTGTTGCTCACTTCCCGCACTAAAATAACAGATTTTAATCAAAAGCAATTGATCAAAGTTCTTTTGTACTCGGTTTTCTATTTACGAAACCGAATGATTTATACGACACCAAATGTTAAGAGCATCATTTATATGTAATTAGCGTTTTAAAAAGGCTGATTTGTTGTTGTAGTTAATAGGAAATAAATGTTTTCATTAGATTACGCGACTGAAGCAATTATTTTGAAAAGTAAACTATCGGAATGTTCGGGATGGTCGGATAAAAACGCATCAACGCAGGCTTAGAATTCGAATTGGGTTGGCAGCTCTGTCCGTGTGCTTTTGACAGTTTGAGGTTAAAAACTGATTGAATTGCGGTCATGTCTTTGTTGACACTGAATGTCAAAATCGATATAAAATGGAACGAAGGTGTGAATCATGTTGAATTTTAAAAATTTTTTCTTAGGATATTTAAAAATCGATATCTTGCTAACGAGGTGTTGATGGTCATGTCTTAATTTGAAATAAACTACAAGATAATACTTTCCACTTGTCTCTGTATGTTTCCAGTTTAGTATCTCTTAGAAGTTAGACGAACGAAACATGGGAAAATATTTTTATGTGTTTATTTTGGGTGAGTCAGTTGTTATTTTAAACACACTTAATTAAAAATTTATAAAATAGCGATCCATAAAGCGCTGAAATAAAGTTATTAATTGTTAGAAAATTTTAATTCAATGTGTCTAGTTTAATAGATCATTTATTAACTCGCTTGTAAAATTTCCGAAGGCGAGTTCTTGAAAAATCATTTCGATTCAGCGAAAATTAATAATGCTTAAATTATGTCAATTTCAGCGTAATTACGGCTATTTATTACAAAACGAGCTTTACGTAGCTTACTGTAGACAGTTAGAATATAACCTCCGAAAGTTAAACGGAGGTCAGTTTCTATTCCTAAGAATCTAATACCTATTCCCTCACGTTGGTATTGATTTTCGGTTGCTTTTAAACACACTGTGGATGGAAATCAGAGTACCGGAACCAGGTCGTTTATTATTGTTCAAGATTATGAAATTTTAACGTTGTGTGTTTCTCTGTAATGATGATGTCGTCGTTAGTTGAAAACCATTATTTTTACGAGTTTATGAGTTAGAGGCGAATGACACGTCAGTGAAATTGATTGGAACTTTTTCACGTGCGACAAGTAAAAATTTGAACAAGCGTTAATAAACTACACAAAAATTTACGCGTTTATGTGGAGTTGTTTTTTATTGTTATGGAACTTAAGTGCTCAAATTTTGATAACAAAAATTGAGTACGGTTACCAGTTCAATTTCTTTAGGTATAAACTACAAAATACACTTTTCATCTCGCTTTTTCATCATATTGCGAGCGAAGCTAAGCGGGGAAATACACTTTGACACGATTTTTTCGCTCCTACAATGCATTGCTGAAATTTGCAGTTGTGAGCAATTTTTTCACGTATTTGCCAATAACTGAAAGATTCACACTTGAGACTTTTATTATTACAAATAAAGTAGCTAAACTATGTTTTTCAAAATTTGAAGTAATTTTTTGTTTTTAACTGAAATTTGGGATTGATTAAAAACGTGTTAAATAAAATTATTTATTATTTCTACAGAGTGAGTCAATTTGAAATTCGGTATGAAGCTAAAAAAAAATCATTGCTGTTTCGTATAGCACTAATATTAGTTGATGCTATCATACAGGGTGTTCATTAGAAACATTTATTTTGTACAATATTTAAACAGCTATACGTTTATTTAATTTTTATGAAACCTGCATCTTCTTGTGTCATCGAATTCTTTTTTTTTATTAAAAACAAAGTACACTTAGAAATTAGAAAAAGTGTTTAAGGTACAAAAAGTACAATGAACTCAGAGCATTTTAAGGAGTCAGACTTCAAGAATTCTAAAAAAATCAAGTAATCTAAAAACTGCACAAAAACTGTCAAAAAAAACCTCAAAAACAAGAATTTTTGGCAAATAAAAAACAAGATATGCATTTTTTGACTAAGAGTAAATAAATTAACATTATAGGTCCTATTTTTGCTCTGAAAAGCACAATATTATTTACCGTGGTCGATAATGAATACCATCCGACGTATTATTGACCTAGGCTAATAATATATAGAAAAACATTGAATAGAGTAAGCACTGAACGTCCAACGGTGTATAGGTACTCAAACTTTGACATTTCTAGTATATTTTATTTGCAAACGAATACAATAAATATTTAATAACTAAGAATTCTAAATTTATCTATAATAAAAGTTGATACTGCAGTTCTGGCCTTTTATACTAATTCCATTGTTTAAAGAGGTTGAATTTTCTGTATTCAAAGTATTTGTGGTGGTTAAAATGGTAATAGTTTCATCATGAATACTTTCTGCCATTCTCATTACTTTGAGTATAGGCGAAAAAATATTGAAAGAACACAATTGTTGTCGATGTCTCTGGACGCAGCAACTGGTAGATCTTTTTGAACCATTGCTGCAATCCTTTTTTTGTCGGCGAGGAATATAAAACATCCCTCCGCTGTCGTCGCCGACTTCCATCTTCCGGAAGTGTCAAAGATAGCAGATCACCACCACTTTCTGCTAAAATTGTGGCCGAATTGCGGATTAATGAATGACCAGTGTAACTTTCAGTGTAGGAAAGTTTTAGGAACGTAGCTATTACTTTAAGCGCCTTGCTGATAATGTTAGAACTTTTGAATCCAATAAAGACCCTAGGCATGTCGAGGACGGGTATGCAGTTTAGGTACTTTTTTGTCACATTATTCTATAACGGATCTATTAAAGAGGTTCCATTTTTACGGTTTGGTATATTGATAATAATTATATTATTACGTATATCAACGTCTTGCATTTGCATATTGCAGAGTTTATCAGTTCTAAATGTCCCTGCTACTCTATGACCAAAACAGCTTAAATTGTATAGAAGTTGTAAATTGTATAGAAGAAAAAAATAAAATTAATCAAATTTTTCATGTTTCTTTTGCAGCTAAATACAAAAACGGTTAACTTTTTAGCATTTTTTTGATTTTTTGTTTCTGAGTTATGCCTTTTTTTTGTACTTTTCTAATTTTTTTGCGTATTTAAACAAGACACAGATTTTGATTTTAGTCATTGAAACTTTTCATTGTTTTGGTTGATAATTTAAAATTGAAAACAACTAGATTTTTGAATTAAAATAATATATTGAAAAACCCCTACACCAAATACACACTTTTGAAACACACTAACATATGTTTCGGTATCAATGATACCATCATCAGAGTGATGATTAAACTTATCTACCCTTAAAAACTAATTACTTATATACTAGTTACCTATACCACTTTTTGAGTGGTGTTTAACAATCTAAAGAGGGGAGAAGAGGGGATGGGACCATTATCGGCGTTCAAAACAAAGGGCTTATTCTTAATTATTTCTAGACTTTCGTAAACGTCTAGAAATTTACAATTGTTTACATTCCTAACTAATTTTAAACAACTTTTATCTATACGATGATATTTGTCAAAAATATGTTGAGCAACACTGGATTTTTCAAACCTGCCATATTTGGCGTGAGCTACATGTTCTGTGAACCTTGTCAAAATTGACCTCCTTGTTTGCCCAATATATTTTTGCTCACAGTTCTTACATTTAATTTCATAAATACCCGACTTTTCTTTGGGTCCCACTTTATCTTTCGGGTTGCCGAGAAGACATTGGAGGTTTAATCCAGAGGTGTAAACCACCTTTAGATCAATACCTTGGAACACTTTTTCCAGCCCCTTTGTCACTGAAGGTGTATAAGGGATCATGGCAAATCTTGTCTTTTCTGGCATTGAATCACGAAAAGTCGAGCATTCTGAAATTGATTTCTTACGTTCTAATTTGGACACTAACCTGTTGACAATTCTAGGGTCAAAACCATTACACCTGGCTACATTTTTGATCGTTGTCAATTCCTTGTTGAATCTAGTCCGTGTTAGTGGGAAATTTACTAACCTGTGGACTAAGAAATTGAAACTCGCCATCTTATGTTGAGGACAATGATGTGAGTCTTCTGTAATGTAGCGAAGTGTACTGGTCTCTTTTCTATAAATATCAAATTCTAATTTATCTTTATTCCTAATTACAAGAGTGTCTAAAAAGGGTAGTTTACCGTTGTTCTCTATTCTCTAAATAGTTTAAAGTTTAAGTTCTAAGTTTAAAAATGTAAAAAAGTTTTTAGATATTCAAAGTTTTTGTTTGATCTGCATTTCAAAAATCAAAAAGTTGCTTTTTTTTGCAAAATTTGTCGTTTTTATCAAATTTGTACATTATTTTATCGACATATTGTATAATAATATTTGCACTAATTTACCTTTAATAGTGAAAGTATTTTTGAAAATTCGTGTGTGTTAATCAATATATACATTTTAATTTTTTTTAGATATTTGGACTTTTTTAGATTACATTTTTGATAAAATCTAGTAATATTTTTTTGTAAGATTTTTTTATGCTTAAGCTCTAGATTTTTAGTACTTTTATATTCTTTACATTCTTTAGTCGCCTGAATGCCTTAAATTTTTTGTTTTCAGTTTTTTAAACTTTGATGTTTTTAGATCTTCTTCATATTTTTATTAAAATTTCAAAGTTTTGTACAGAGCGATCCAAAAGTTTTTCTACCGAGTGGGCCATAAAAGTGGCCTCAGTAAATTGAACTTGTTATTATTTTACTTATACTATTTTGACACTTTAACCAGGTTTTATTTATGGTGTCATAAGACGACATACGTTTTCACTTTTATGATCTACTTTTGGATCATTCGGTATGCATCTTGAATTTTTTGGTTGTTTGTAAATTTTATAAAATCTCTATATCTTCTATACTCTACGTAGGCTTTGATTGTTTTAATTTTTTGTACTTTTTAAAATTATCTAGAGTTTTTGACAATTTATTTTAAATTAATTTTTATATATTTTTAAAATTTTCTAGGTTTCTATTTATCTCTCAAATGGTTTAGGCATTTTGCTATGTTCACATTGATTGAACTCGTCAGATGTTTTGTTTTTGTTTATATTTGAGTTTTCTAAATTTTATACTTTCTAGATTTTTTATTTTTATCTAGAATCTTTATTTATAACTCTTAGACCTTTTTGTCATTAATCTAAAATTTTTAGTTTTAAGTTTTTAACAAATTTCATACATTTTAAAAAATTGAAATTATATACTGCTCTATACTTGTATCTCAAATCTAATTGTGAGCTGACAAATTGTTACAAAAAAAATATAAAATTAATGACCAAACTCATAAAATTTATTAGCTATAAACAAAGCATTCAAATTTGAACCAATTAAAGAAAATATTTCTGTTTCATCATCATTATTATTATCATTATCATCATTATCATCATTATCATCATTATTATCATTATATCATCATATGAAAGTAGCAAGTGGTAACACACGAATGTGGACTTAAAAGTAAAAAAGTTGATTAATCGCCAAATCAATTACTAATTAATAATTAAATTAATAAAGTTAGTAAAATTAATAAGAAATTATAGTTATGCATTGATTCTGATGTTTTAGCCTTGATAATCGCTTGTTAATTAATTAATAAATTAATCGCAGTATAATTAGCAACAGCCATCTGAAAATCGTTTTTATTTTTGATTATGTAACTTTTTCCACCTTGGAACTAGATTATAAACAATGTTCTTGTTAATTTTTCTGTTTGAATTTGCAGCAAATATTCTTTTGCAATCTTTGGCCGCAGGAGAATGGATATGGGAAGATCAGGACCCATATTTTTCTACATCACAGAAACCACCACTAACGTCTACTCCGCTGTCGCCAACCACCGCCTTACCGATACCTTCAACAACTATTAAGCACAATCCAACTATCAGAAGATGTATCAAGCGTTGTCCTAGCACTAGTGAATATAGTCCCGTCTGTGGTACTGACGATGTAACCTACACGAACGAAGGCAAACTCTTTTGTGCTAAAAAGTGTGGTGTCAGTAAGTGGTCTCTAAAATTGAAAAGCTCTATTCTAATCATCTCAACTCTTAGTGGTCGACAAAGCCAATGACGGAAGATGTGGACCAGTCGTACCAACTACACAAAAGACAACATCAACGTCACTAACACCAACCACACAATCACAGCCTGATGTAGTCACTCCTGATCCCGTTTGTTTCAAAAAGTGTCCAAAAACTGCAGAATATAATCCACTATGTGGAACTGATAGCAAAACATACAACAACATAGGCGAAATTCTGTGTGCCCAACAGTGTGGTGCTAGTGAGTTTGACTTCATAGTTCACTCTGTATATATCACTACTGAAATTTAGAAATGATTCTTTTTAGTTTGATCAATAACAGTTTCTAGTCACTTATTTCATATTTCAGAAGTACAAAAGAGCTTTGATGGCGTGTGTGGTCGTCCAACATCTTCCACCACGACACGCCAACCTCCCAAAATTAGAACAACCTTGCCTCCAAATTTTAGAGCTTGCATAAGACAATGTATCGTGTCGTCTCAGTATCAGCCCGTGTGTGCTTCAGATGGTACTACTTACGATAATGAGAGTGAAATGATGTGTGATGTCTCTTGTGGTCGAAGTAAGTAGAATACTCCCTCAAATATTTATTTGTTAATTTCATGTTTTTTTAGATGTGCAGAAAGTAAAAAATGGAGCGTGCTAAACCTGGAAGGTGTTTATACAATTTTTTGTTTAATTAGAAAAATACGTATGTAGTCTACATTTGTGTTAAATATTTAAAAACAGCAATAACTTCCGATTTAAATAAACATTATGTTGATTTTAACTTTTTTTTTTGATTTTTTTTTTTCGAACTGACCTATACCAAAGGTTTCCGAACTACCGCACACTTAGCAAGGCAAAAGTTTTAAAAGGTCTACTTCTTCTCTCTCACTTACAAAACCAAATTTGCAACGAGTTTTCCAAGACTTATAATATCACTACAGCACTGAAACCACGCTCAATTAAATACGAAAACGGAAATGCATTGAAATTTTTTGCACTATATTTCATAATCCAGAGTGCAGTGCTGATATTAATTTCTGAAGCCAGAACTCTTGGTATCTACTTTTGAATTTCATTCTCAGTTCTTTACTTGTTGTGAGTTGTATGAGTCCTTCTTCTAAATTTGTGATCCTTCTGTGTGTACATGCAAAAAATTAGCTAAAACCTAATCTGGTATATCCATATTTAGAATATTCTCGAATCGCTAACTGAAATCAGTATGGACAACCTCCAAATTTTGGTAGTAAGTAAGTAATTTTTCTTCTGAAGAAAGACTGCTGATAGATTTGCAAAATGAATGAATGAATTTTTACATTAATTATTTTATACAGGTCTGTCAAAGAAGTAGTGTCATTTTTGGATGTACTTAGGTTAGCCTGTAACTCGTCGTCTTTGCTTTCCATAGACTCTAGGACAGAGTCAAACAGACTGTTAAATCAGTTTAGACAAGTACCTTTGGAGAGCCAACGAGCGACGTATGGAGGGGTACACCGGATTTTTCGCAACCAAATGTCGACGATCGATGACACAATGTACAGCAAATATATTTGATACAGGTCGTTTTTAAATACGCCATGAAGTGTTTGTCGCATCCTGTCATCGCTGGAGCACCGTCAGTAGCAGAGAATATATACCGAATGACATTAGAAATGCAACACCTAGAAATAACATTTCCCTCTTGATAATATTTTGTGTATGAGGAGTTTCATGTTTAGAAATAAAGTTGTAATAAAAACTACAGCTCACTATCTCTAACAGTTTTTGTGCAAAAATTCTTTACCTCTTATTTTCCAACTCCCATAAATTTCAAATAATTCTCATTTGAACGTTTACAAGTCTGTAATCTGTAATCTGTAATGTTACCCTGTCATAACACAATGCCTAGAGTACGAAGCCCTAGATAATTTCACCACCTAAGTGACTTTGACAGGAGTAGAATTGTTGGGCTCCAGGAAGGTGGTTTTTCGTTCCGTGAAATTAGTAGATCCTACGGGAAACCTAGACGACCCACAGAACACCAGGATCTTCGGCTAAGATTCATGGCCCTTGCCACAAGTCGGCAACTGGGAGACCAATGGTTTTCTGAAGAGGGTAGATCAGTTGGTCTGCGAACATTATATCGTCGTAGAGAAAGGTCCCATATTGAGTTTGCTGTTGTAAGGCATGTACATCGTACTGTTGGAGCAATGGTTTGGAGAGCGATTGCCCGTAGTGGCCGGTCACCTTTGGTATTTATCAGAGGTAACATGACAGCAGCTCGTTATGTCAGGAGATCATCCAACCTTATCTTCTCCCAAACTTAGACAGACAAAACGTGTTATTACCGCAAGACAACGCACGTCTCGGCAAAACAGACTGAATGTTTTGCCTTGCCCTCCCAGATCTCCCGACTTAAATTCAATTGAGCACGTTTGAGATAGAATGGGAAGAAGACTGACGACTTTACAGAACCCTCCACAGACGTTAACCAAACTACACCACGAAGTTCAATTTGCTTGAGATGAACTACTTCAGGAGTAAATCGATCTTCTAATTGAATCGATGCCTAGACGTGTCAAAGAGTGCATTAGGAGTGGAGGTCGTTAAACACATTATTTATTGACTTTTTTCCTTGTTTGCTCGTTCTTGGGGTTAAAATTTTCCCAAGATGTGTAGCAATTTGAGGTCAATAAATGATAATTAAACAAATTTTAAAAAATTGTTATTTCATAGTGTAAAAAAATTATCATTGGTATTAAATATGGATCCTTGCTTTGTATCCATTTTTAAATTTTAATCGTGTAAATGCTAAGAGTGCGAGGTTTGAGATATATGCTAAAAAGCAAGTTAAAGACATTTTTTTGTGAAAATTTTATTTTATTTTCCAGGGTAGTCCCCATCAAGAGCTATACAGTTGGTCCAGCGAGTTTCTAACTTTTCCATTTCTTCAGAAAAATAAATTTTCTCAAACTTCCAAAAATACTCATTAACGGCTTCAATTACATTTTGATTAGATATTCTTTTTTCTTCTGTTACCGAGAGTTCGAACAATTCGCGCATATAAGCGTAATTCATGCCGAGTAGTTAGTTTAAGATTAATTAAGTTCGTTTAAATTTCGGGTAGTTTTGTATATTGTAGGTTCAGGTTAAGGGATGTTTACCCATCGGGGTTGGCTTAGCGAAAGGGTTAGTCAACGATGAGGCAATTATATTTATATTTTTACGTGGACGGACCCTCAAGCCAATCAGAAGCAACAACTTCGATGGCTCTTTGTTAATACCCCATCTAAATCTAAATCTTAGGATTAATCTTTTTACCGCCATCAACTAGATCAAATAGGTTTGTGACATACCTCCTTTTTTCGACTGGTAAGCTGCGCGCATAAACTAAAATAAAGTATAGTGCGGCATACAAATAATTGACTTTCCTATTAAAGCATCATTCTTTTCTTCATGTAAAGATGTTTATCTTAATAATTTTAGTAGATAGATATCTATTTATTTATGATTAATTTCTTTTATAAGAAGCAAGCGCCGCCCCCTTAAACTGTCTCAACGCCCTCTACGCTGCTACTGCCCAGAGCCCAGTGGTTTGGTGGACGGTAGGAACCACTTTAGAGCCCAGTGGTCTTTAGATTTGACTATTTTTTTGCGTTTAGTGTTATTTTCTTTACTTTTGTTATCTGTGTTTTGTATATGTTGTAGTTTTTTGTTTTTTTGTCATCATGCTATATAGTTGTAGCTGATTAGTAAAGTATCACACGCTTGCTTCACAGTATTTAGGATAACTTCTTTAAATCCTTTCCACGATTCTTCAGTTTTATTCAGTTTTCTTCCAAAGTGTTAGTTTTTATTTATAACTTTGTTTTCAGTTTGTTTGCTTTTATAACTTCTTTTTTATTGTATTTGGAGTTTCACATCCGTCATCTTTTCGTTTTCTTTTTTCTAGGTAGCCACAAGTAAATAAATAAATAATAGTAGAAGTATTATAATAATAGTCGTAGCCCGAGGTTTATAACACGCGAGTTGCGTAGAACTGATGAACTGAGCAATATGCAAATGCAAGACTTTTATATGTGATGCTGTAATTATTGTCAATATACCAAACAGTGAAAATAAAACCTCCCGAAAATTTGTTTTAACAGATCTGTTATGGACTAATCTGGCAAAAAAATACCTGTAAGTAAACTGCAGAAGTGCTAAGCCTACGCGCCAAAATATTGTTCATAACACTATCAGCAACATGTCTAAAGTAATAGCTTCGTTCCTAGAACCCCCCTGCCCTGAAAGTTACACTGGCCATTCATTCCGCCACACTTCGGCCACAATTTTAGCATCTGTTATCTTTGAAACATAACGTAGGATGAAAGTCGGCGATGGTGGCCGAGGCATATATTGAGGAAGAAAAACGACAAAAAAAGAATTGCCGCAATCGTTCAAAAAGGTGCACAAGTTGCTGCGTCCAGTGTACACCTTTTACACCACCCAAACCAACACCCAAAGTAATAAAAATGACAGAAAGTATTCGTGACGGAACTATACATGCCAATCAGCACAAATTCTTTGAACACAGAAAATTCAACCTCTTTAAACAATGGAATTAAGATAAAAGGCCAGAACTGCAGTATCAACTTTTATTATAAATAAATTTAGAACTGTTAGGTATTAAATGTTTATTGTAGTCGTTTGCAAGTAAAATATACTAGAAATGTCAAAGTTTTACACCGTTGAACGTTCAGTGTTTGCTCTATTTCAACCTACACATTACAAAATCCCTAACTAATTTTGCATTACTGAAAGCTAATTTATTATCACTATATTATAAAAACAAGTTTCTTTCAATAATTAAGAACTTTCAATTAAGTCAAACCGAAAAAATGTGCTTAGAAATCTGAACGGTTTTAAAAATTTAATGTTTTTCTATACATTATTAACCCTGGGTCAATAATGCGTCGAATTGTATAAAATGTACTCCATCTTTATTTCCGGTAGGTTTCCATGTTTTCCAGTCACATCACAACATCATGTTCTTCCGTATGTCAATTCTTTTTCGAAATTTGCCTTTGTATCCAGCTTTGTTATCCTCATTTGGTTCATATACGACGATTATGTAAATTTTCTCCATAATTTTGTTGTCGAAATTTATCACTAATATTTTTTCTCTTATCTGGCTCAAATTCCCACCATTTCTTTGTTAATGATGCACACAACACCCGTTGCTTACATTTAATAATTTTATTCCTTATCATCTTCCTTATTTTTATTATCTGTGTTTTTCTCGTATGATTTCAAATTGCATCATGTCCATATTAATTGATAATAAGTAGATATTATAAATTGGGATTCAATAGATAATGATAATATTGGCTGTGAAAATAAATTTTGTCTGTTCATAAATATATTAGTACCCAAAATTCATTTTCTTGTATGATACTGTAAAAAATCTTTCAATAATAAAATATTTTGGAATCACTTCAGAAATGCGAGAACATCTCAACAGTTTTTATAATTTTCATACAAATTTGATAACAAAAATAATCGACTGGAAAATGTTAATTGCAACTTAGACCCGAACAGTTTTAACACTTATTTTGCAAATATTTGTAAAAAAGTAACTAGCAGTGTTTAATTAATCAACAATTATCCAAGAATATAGTAGCAACAGTTACTTACTTTGTCACTTAAATCTAGAAGAACACATTTTTATTGATGCAAGAGACACAGTTGTTAGATTACAAAACAGCTAGAGTAAATGTGTAGGCGATAACAGTAAAGACGTTAGGTAATTAAATTTAATATGCTATTACCAAACCCAAAATCTAGGAACTTTTTTTTTTGGTTGATAACACATATTTGACGAAACGTCAAGTGTCAATGTTAGTTTAAGGTTATAGTTTCAATGAAAAAATTAACCGTGGCAGTTTCTGTAATTAGAGTGCAGAATGTTTTTGTATTTATTGAAAAAACTAATTTTGCAATTTCTAAAGCATCTAAAGCATCCAAAGTATCTAAAGCATCTAAAGCATCTAAAGCATCTAAAGCATCTAAAGCATCTAAAGCATCTAAAGCATCTAAAGCATCAAAAGCATCTAAAACATCTAAAGCATCTAAAGCATCAAAAGCATCTAAAGCATCTAGCATCTAAATTTTTTGATATATTCATATCATGAGTAGGAAACGCCAATTCGACCATTATCACACTATTGACTCACCCTGTATATATTTAATGTTATAAATACATGTAACATTTTTGTTAAAATTGATGATGTAAAATAAAATAAAAATATAATTAAATGTTGAACTATGTTACAAAACAAGTATAGGTCTGATGGTACGGTCGAGAGAAGAAAATCATTGTTGTAGCAAATAAATTTTTACAAATTTAAGAAGTGAAAGGTAACGATATTTTCACATATGTTGTTCGTTTAGCCCTGTACGATTTCTGTTGGCATTATTAGTGTAAATAATTTTCAAAATTTTATCAATTCGACAATACACCTGCTTGTTTGAATGATTCATTGATTTCACATCTTTGGCTGTAACTGTAAATTCTCGTAGAAATAATGATCTAGATTTTGTTATATGCTATGTCTTTTAACATTTTAAACTTGAATTAAGCAGACTTCTTGTCATTTTAACCAAGTGAAATTGCAAAATTAGTGTTACAAGATTAATTCAGAAATTTTATGCACTTTTCTAGAAATACGGCAAATTGCAGAAAATGCCACGGTTAATTCGCAGTCACTAAAATTTTCTGTATCTGCGCTTGATACTTTAAGTTTAAACTCACACAGATATTTGAGATTTCGTCCAGTGTATGTTACAAACCAAAAAAATATTTTTGGATTTTGAGTTTGATAATGGCGTATTAACGCATTCAAAACAGCTTTGTCACAACATCAAATTATAAAATAGTACATTAAAATACAAGTTTCATAAGACGAGTTTTCTAAGAAATGAGTGCGCCAAAACGATTTATGAAACGTGTGTTTTATACTATTTTTTCTACTTCAGCCTATTTTTCCATTTTTTAACAAAAATGATTCTTAAAAATTTTTTAACTTTTGTCGCAGTTGGCGTCATCAGGTTGCCATTACAACCTGTGGCGATATTTGTAAAAAAAATTGGGAATTTTCACAATTTTGATTAATAAAACGCAATTATTAAACAAAACTTCATTACGACACTGTCTGATTCAAGTGAAGAGAATTTCACTCCCCCTGAGATACCGCAAATTGCTGAAAGTACTACGAAAACTTTGGTACCGAAATCTCATGAAGCCTACAAAAAGCAATTTGAAAAATTCGAAGGTTGGTGTAAAACAAACAGTGATCAAGGTATTTCAGAAAATGTTTTGTTGGCTTATTTCCAATTACAAAAGAACCAGTACAAACCTTAAACTTTATGGACAACTTACTCTATGTTGAGGTCCTGTTTAAACATTTATAAAAATATTGACATTTTAAAATATGCGAAATAATAAGCTCTCCTGAAACAAATATCTGATGGGTATGTACCTAAAAATGTTACCATAAATGAATATAATAACTGCACATTCCCCGATAAAGTTTAATAACATTCTATTTCGTTTTTCTGACATTTAATTTAATTTATTGACATTACTGACCTTGTAAGATTTGCAAGTGACGTCACGTCTACCAACCTTGTAACAAAAATTTCACCAATTCTATTATGAAACCCGTCTGGCTCATAAGAGCACCCAGTTTGGGTGCTTTAATGAGTCGGTTAGCAACCCGAAGTAGAAAAATTTATAAAATAAATTTTGTTATGAAATAAATATATATATATATATCATATATATATATCATATATATATATATTTCGATGATTTATTTTATCTATAGAGGTCAAAGTTGTTTATTGTATGAGACATTTTATTCCATGATGACACTGTGAGCACATATAAAATCGTTACTCTTATCTTAATAAAATAGTTATTAACTAATAACAAAATTTAATAAATATGGGTAATGTTATTTCATAAAATTTTGTCTAATTAATATTATTAGAAATATTTGTAATTTATCTGAACACTTTGTCTGATACGAACTCATCGTATTTTTTTTTGTGTTATCTACAGATAACAAATTGTGTAAGTTCTGCACCCAAAACGAAAACCTCAACTCAGTTTAACTAATATCGTTAAATGCTTAGTTTGGTTTACGAATAAATTATTTTTGTACTAAACTGTTGTAAATCTCAGTTTTACTAAAGTTGGTAAGTTTTGTAAATTATACGTTTCCTTATTTTGTATTTGTTGTTTCTCACAAAAAAAGTTTACAACTTTAGAAAGATGCTTACTTTCATCATTACTGCCTCAAAGTCGTTTAAAATAGTACATTTAGAAGATTGCGAACATTTATTAGTTTTGTTTAATAAGTGTATTATTATTAATATTTTCGTTGCTGTCTTTTGGAACTACCTCAGATTCAATAAAATTCAAAATTTTATTTAATATATTAATTTCGTTATTTAATGATTTATCTATGTAACCTTCTGTGACTTTTGTTGAACGCCATCCGCTATGACGTTTCAAGGCAGTGATATTACCATCTGCATCTACTAAAAGAGTTGCTGAAGAACGGCGAAAGCAGTGACCGGTGTAGTGGACAGTTTTGAATAAAGAGCAATTTGCTTTGCCATTTGTGCAAATCTCTAACATTCTCATATTTGATTTGTCACAGTTTTGTCTTTCCACATGCTCCCATTATTCCAACGATTAACATTATCTAAAACCTGATAAAAGCATGAAGAAATTTTTACAACTTTTATCAGGTTACTTTTGTTCCTAGATAAAGCTCGTCACTAATAAATTTCCTAATTTCTTCTGAAGTAAGCGATTTTGACTTTTTTGATCTATAGTCGTCCAGTTTTTAATATCAACATTTTATTTAATATTTAAAATATTTCTTAACATGAAGTAAGTTTTTCAAAATGTAGATGGTTGCATCAGCTTACCAAAATATTTCAGAAACACATTTTCACAGAGAGTTGTCTTTTTTTGTTGTACGAGGTTCATAAATTTACCTCGGATAAGTTTATAAACCGCTCTCGACTTTTCTGGTAACAAAGTGAAAAATAACGAAATGTAAGAAAACTAGACGCCGTCAACAAATTGAAACTGTTACTGACATTTTTAACTTGGATTTTTTTTGGAATCCATTAATAATTTTTGATTATTATTTATTATTTATTATTATTTGAAACCGGTCGCTGTCAACACACACGGCTCTTCTTTCAGTGAAATCGTAAGTCTAATTTCTAATTTACGCAAGAGCACAACAAATAATCGCAAAAAAAATTACAGACTTTCAAAAAAAAAAAAGGCACAACCGATGTCGGAAAAGATTATGAAAATTTGGTTATGGCAAACTCTGTTCTAAATTTAATGGATTGTGTTGATGATTTCCGCATATGGTCGAATGACGATAAGTACGGCAGTTTTGATGATGTGATTGTAGAAACTGGTCAAACAAAGTACGCGATTCAGCTTAAACATTCAATGGAAAAAAAGCGACAACTAAGTTTAAATCAATTTCTTGCTGATAAAGGCGACTTCAGTGTTCAAAAATATTTTCATTCATTTTTGCAGAAAAAAACGATTCTTTTTGATTACAATTTAATCATTTTTACAAATCTTTCAACCAATTTTGAGTTGGGAAAAAAAGTGAAAATCCAACTTGCTGACAACGAAATTGATGTTACCATTTCTAAACCTGACGTACTACCGTTACGTAGTCTTGGTGTAAACAATCAAAGTTGCTTTCAATTTAAAATTGTAACGGAAAGTTGTACCAACATTGCTGCGAACACGCTAGAAAGCTTTAAAACATTTTTTGAAAACTTTTTTGTTTACACGGCTCAAAAGGACGTGAAAACCTTACAGAAAGATCTTCTTACGAGTATTAAAAAAAAGTTTTCTTGTAGAAGCGAAGTGGCCGAACAATTCTTGAAGTTTTTCACCGACTTTAATCTGCTAGAAGGTACTAAGGAAAAATTAAGTAAGCCAATGATGCAAGAATTATTTGCTTTGTACTTAGTATCACCTTACATTTATCCATTTACTTTTGACGGAACCGAAAACGAAAATCACGAAATTTTACAAACTGCGATTTCAAAGTTTAATGTTACCGTTTTCGACAAACAAAATGTTAAAAATTTGCAAAAATTATTGCATAAAAACAAAAGTTATTTCGATACCAAACAAGTGAGTGTTTTAAGCGAAATTTCGAAAATGTTTTCCAAACCCTGTCTGACTTGCAAGTTCATGAAGAAATTTATAACGATGTAATCGTAAATTTTGAATTAATGCTTTCAGGAAAAAAAATTAATCTATCAAAATTGATAAAAAGTAACGATTTGCAAGAAAAAATGACGACTAATGACTTATTGTTAATGATTAATGATGACTACGAAATACAACAAGAAGTTGAAGAGCTTTCATTTCCATACATACCCAGATTTCTATCCAGAAACCTTGTAGACTTACAATTTTTGAATAATTCGAGAGACGATTCGCTGATTGTAATTAGTAATATCAACAGTCAAGAGCAGGATGATATCACAAAAAATTGTACAATTGTCGGCGTTGAAGAATATTTGAAAACTGAAGACCGAAGCAAAAAACGAGCAAAATTCGACAACAAACCAATTTTGGTTGCCAGTAAAGACCACTGCACACCACAACAGTTTCGAAAAGTTTGTGATAAAAAAAAATTTAAAAGTTACCACCATTTAAAATTCTTTCGACATAAGTTAGAATGGGTGAAAAGTGTTGGTGACATTACCAGTTTACAACGCTTTCGATTTCAAGACGATTCAGTTATAGAGGACGAATTGCGAGAGTTAAATTCTGAAAACAACATTCATTTAGTCGTTGGTAATCCTGGTCTCGGAAAATCTACGTTGTTAAAAAGTTTGAAAAATAAGTTTGAATCAAATGGTTTGACCATTCTTCTTACGCCTCACGACATGAAACAAATTTGTATTTTTTTCAAAAAAGATCCCAACGTTCATAAATTAAACGAAGAAATTTTGAAAATGAAGTATCCGAATTGGACTCGGTTTGATCATGACGTGGTGAATTCTTTGATAAAAACAGAAAATATTAAAGTTGTTTATCTTTGGGATGCTTTAGATGAGATTCTTTCTGATAAACATCGCGAAGTAATAATAAAAATTGTACATACATTTTCTGAACAAGGATTCGTACAATGGATGACATGCAGACAACATTTGAAAAACACTTTGGAAGCTGAGTTTTGTGTTTTATCGCGAGTGGTTTTCGAGTTTGAAGAACACCAACAAATTGAGTACATAAAAAAACGACTTAAATTCGTTCAAAGTAATCGTAGTCTGACAGCCAGAAGAATTATAGAAAACGTGACCTTTTACAAACATAGAGATATTTTAAGCATCCCTTTACAAATTTACATGCTTACTGAGACTTTGCGAGAAAACAAAAACAGAATTCAAGATTTCACAGAGAGATACTTTTCTTTAGGTGATCTCTATGAGTACTTTGTCGACGAAAAAATAAATTTTTGTTATAAAAAAAATCCAAAATTTGATGATTCGGATCTAGATGACTTTAGCCAGGAAAAACAGGCCTTGATTAATCAACTGGAAACATTTGCTTTACGAACCATTTTTAGTGACGATGTGTTGAAGTGTTTACACGTGAACATAAAAGAAATTGAAAAAAACATAAAAACGTTTCAAGATCGGTTTGGTTTCGTTACGGACATCATAAATTCGCAAAGTCTGATTAAGTTCTCGCATATTTCCTACGCCGAATATTTGGCTGCACGTTATCTTGTACGCCAAAATGACCCGCACATTAAAGACTTTATTTTTAAAGAAAAATACACAAACGTTCGTTACTTTTTCGATTTTATATTAGCCGGAAATTGTCCTGTTCACATTGCGGTTTTATGTGACAATATATCGCAAGTTCGAAAACAGGAAGACAAATTGGAGGTTAAAGATGCAGCTGGAAGAAATCCTCTGCAGTTGGCGTGCTCTTGGGGTAGAAGATATCAAACACAAAAGTTTAGAAAAACTAAGAACCACGCCGGCGTTGAAACATTTTTTTTAGATCGTGAAGACAGTACAGTTACTGATAATTCTCTCAATAATAATTTAGAGATAATTGAGATTTTGTTACCACGATACGATGTTTTTGAAAAGGATACGATATTTGAGCTTACCGCTATCGATTATGCTGAAGCAACCGATAACATTTTTGCTCTGGCAGCTATCGAAGAAAACTGTAAGATGAATTATTTCGATGCCGATAATTTTAATCTTCAGTGCAACATCTTGTATTTTTCTGTTCTACTTGGTGTGCCAAATTTTTTCCGACTATTTAGATGTTACCTCAACTGTCTAACGATCTACAGGTCCGAAAACAGTTTACTTCATCTTGCTTGTGAAAAAGGAAAAGAAAAAGTAGTAGAGTTGTTAATCAGCCAAGGGGGCGAAATCAATGCTTCTAACAAGTATGGAGATACACCTTTATTTTGTGCTTGTGCTAAAGGGCATGAACAGATTGTAGAATTGTTAATCAGCAAAAAGGTCGACATCAATGCTTTCAATAAAATTGGTGATACACCTTTAATTTATGCTTGTTGTGGAGGACACGAAAAAATTGTAGAAATGTTGATCGACAAAGGCGCCGATTTCGATACTTCTAATGCAGATGGCGATACGCTTTTAATTCTTGCTTGTGCTAATAGATACAGCAAAGTAGTAGAAGTGTTAGTCAGCAAAGGGGCCGACTTCAATGTTTCTAATAGAACTGGTGATACACCTTTAATTGTTGCTTGCGGTAAAGGACTCGAAAAGGCAGTAGAACTGCTAATCAGCAAAGGGGTCGACATCAACGCTTCCAATAAATTTGGTGATCAACCTTTAATTCTTTCTTGTGCTAAAAATCACAAAAAAATTGTAGAATTGTTGATCAGCAAAGGCGCCAATATTAATGCTTCCAATAAAATTGGTGATGGTGCTTTAATCTGTGCTTGTGCTGGAGGACATTATGAAATAGTGAAAATGTTAATCAACGAGGGAGCCAACATCAATGCCTTTAATAAAACTGGTGATACACCTTTGATTCGTGCTTGTAGCGGAGGATACGAAGAAATAGTAGAATTGTTGATTAACAAAGGTGCCGATACCAATGCTTCTAATCAAATTGGTGATACATCTTTACTTCTTGCTTGTGGTGGAGGACACAAAAAAGTAGTACAATTGTTAATTACTAAAGGGGCCGACATTAATACTTGCGATAAACATAACGAGTCACCTTTAAGTCGTGCGTGTGCTAAAGAACACGAGAAAATTGTGAAATTGTTGATCAACGAAGGCGCCGATATTACTGCTTCTGATATAGTAGGTGATACACCTTTAACTCTTGCTTGTAGAAATGGACAACACAATATAGTAAAAGTTTTAATCAACAAAGGAGCTGACATCAATGCTTCCAATAAAGTTGGTGATAAACCTTTGATTTTTGCTTGTAGTGAAGGACACGAAACAGTCGTTGAATTGTTAGTCAAGGCAGGGGCCGACATTAATTCTTCTGACATTGTTGGTAATACACCTTTAATTCTTGCTTGCAATGGAGAACACAAAACAATTGTAGAACTGTTGATCAACAAAGGAGCTGACATCAATGCTACGAATAAATTTGGTAAAACACCACTAACTCTTGCTAGTGAAACAAAAAACGAACAAATTATGCAGTTGTTAATAAATGTTGCAGCCTCTACCACACCCACGAACTGACCAAACGGAGCAATTTTTGGACTACTTTTAACATTATCCTTAGAACCTTTTAGTTTTCATGTTTGTGAAAAATTTGCTTTATCTAAAAAATTATAAAACTTTCCATTATGATTTCTATTATTTAATTTGTGTAATCTCACTTTTATATAGTTTAATAAAAAATTCAATTTTAAATTTTGATCTGCTACAGCAACCGAGCTTGATGCTTATTTAAAGTTTTGCTTTCTGGCTGAGTATTTTGAGACTGAATTCGCCAAATTTCACAAGGATATAGTTTTTTTGACATGTTTAAGTACCGTTTAAAATTGAAAACCATTCTTTGTACAAATAAATTCGTCATTCGCACCATAAATTTAACATCCTCAACATGAGCAGCGAAGAATTGAAAAGCATTTGAACCATCTTGGTGAGTAATTTTTAGTTCATTTAAATTTAGTTTAAAGATATCTAGATTATTTAAATCTAGAAGAATTTTGCTGAGTGAAATGGTCAGGAAAGATTAAAGATAGAGATATAATTATAAAAATTACAATTAAAAAGTCTGAGGATTGTGTTTAGTGACGAGAAAAAATATTGGATGGACTAGATGGTAATTTATTAAAAAGAAACTACCGACGGTAGATCATTAATGATTTGGAGTTCATTGCAGAGTGCACCAATCTAATTTTTAGTGTGCTATACTTTTTTACTAGTACAATAATCATGATAAAACAAATCCTTAATAAAAAATAAGCAAATAAATAAAAATATTGCAACGAACTCTTTCTAGTGCCTTTTGAGCTGAAAATAAAATGTACAGATTTTAAAATCTCACGGAATTTATTCCAAGAAAAGTTTTGATCGATTGACCAAGAAAAGTCTATTAGTCATATATTCTTGCTCTTGTTTCGTGATTTAATCTCTCTTCGTGAGCAGCTAACCACAATGGAGCTAGCTAACATGTTTCCGCAATATCAGGTCTGTTCATGGGTTCGTCTATGAACTAGTAACTTATCCAACGTCGTCTTCTCTAGTCGATTGTGTCTTTTTGGGTGTAAATAGCAATTTAGATTTCTTGATATCTTGAAAAATTTAAATTCTTTAAAGAAAAGTTGTCGAAAATGGTAATCCTATTGTTACTTAAGTTGCACCCGTCCACTCGCAGCGCTCAACTAAGAAGAAGTCCGACTTGACTGTAAAAATATTCAAAGTGAATTCAACAGCACCTCCACAAAAATATTACAATAAAATGGCCATTTAGAGAACAAGGTTCTGAAACGTAATTTACACTGCTCGTATTTGATCTTCGAACCGGCTAACCTCTGTATCTTTTATTCTCGGCACATTTGTACATACAGACAGCATACACCATCATTTAACAAAATTTTCTACATGTTTTTTCTTCTAGTGACCCGCAGATCCGATGCGATTGATCACCTCTGATTAATTTATTATCCACGCGGATACGTGCTGAGAATACATAACACAATCAAAATAAACTGTAAAACTTTATTTTTTCTTCTGGAGTTTTCTTAAACAGACTGATTAATCGCATTATGCGACATATCGGGCTTTGATGTTTCCTTAAATTTGAAAGAACATTTTATGCGAAAGCACAAGTAGCAAGTGGCTGTCTAGATCCACGATAACAAAATGGTAAACACAGATTTACTGTCCCCTTCACACAAACAAGATTGGAACTATGACTCCCATACATACCTTCAGCAACAATTGAAAAAATGCATTCACTAACAAACTGTTAAAGCAACTTCACTACAGTCATCTTAGAAAATATTGCTGTAAATTTTAACAAGTTAAAATGGCAGAGGTACCACAACAAATCACTCTCTACCAAAGTTTTTACCGACTTCCCTTCATTCCTCTCCCAGTACTCTCTCTCCCCTTTAATAACTTGTACTACTTGTTCAGCAGCACCATCTCCTTCTCTTTCTTCAACTTGCAGTACTACTCTTTTATCCTTGATACACGAGGGATTTTTCCCTCTTCATGCACGAGGGATTTAAAATTTACGAGTTACTTCATTATACCATTATTAGTTCTTGATTTGTTTTTATTGAAAAGTTTTGCATCAAATTCCAATTACTGCTTTATCTTAATAAGGTTAAAAAACTGTATTTTATCTCTCTGCTATGCCTCCTTCTGGGTGCCTTGCTTTTCTTGGCGAGCAGTGCAAAAATACAGGTACCGTGAATTAAAAGTTACATCTTGAGATATTTTAGGTTTGGGCATCTTCAATTTTCTGTATCAACGAAGAAAAAAAGCATTCTTTTAATTATACGAAAAAAGGCAAAGAAGAGAAGAACAGTCGGCCCAAGAAAAAACTCTTTGAGATAACAGTAAGTACTTTTTTTCAATGTTTCTTAGAACAACAATAATAATAATATGTCTAATATTTTAGCAAATCTGATTTCTTCGGTGCTTAAGAAGACGATAATAGCAACAACATTATCTTTGCAGTGAACAGATACAAATTCAAGTTTTCCTCAAGATGAACTTCATCGTTGTTCGAAGTGGACAAAAATCCGAAATTTCACTTTCTGGTTGTATTTCTAATTTTGCTGTATTTTCATTTTTTTAATTATTAATTGAATTTTCTAAAAGAACTCTCAATTTTTATCTAAAATTTGAAAATTGCTCAATTACTCTGATTTGAGAAAAATACGCTTCAACTAAACATTGAATATTTGGTCAAAAAATGGAGAGATAGCTCAAGTCGTGGTAATATCAATGAAACCAGTTTAACCGCATCAACAAGAAGTATTGTTCTGTAGTATTATATTTATGAAAATAGTGATGTGTAAAAAAAAGTTGGAGGTTTATAAACAATTTTTTATTGTATTATCAGTGTGGTGTTGTAAATAATAAAAATAAAGTAAAAACATTATGAAAGCATAATTGAAGTAGAAATAATTTTGAAGTAAAAAAGACTTTTTCGAAATTATATTTTTTGTGCTCGTTTTTGTATTTTGTTGTTTTCCACATTTGAATTTAATATCAATTTTTTGTATAAACGTATATAAAAAAATAGAATAATTGTACATATCAGTATTTAATATATTTGAATGTCATAACAAAGTATATTTGAAAACTGGTTTACAGTATTTACCTTTACATTTCATTATTTTTCCATCTAATAGCCAAATAACTATACTTTGTTACATCAGACCATTAAGAATAATAAATTATTTATTTGGAAATATTAGACTAAAATTATTGCTTATCTACATTCATTTTTAGAAGCAAAATGAAAGCTATGTAATTAGAACGAGGCTGTGTTCTTTCAAAAAGAATTGTTTAGTTTTAAATTTTTACCAAGAAACGTCTATCTTGAAAACAAAGCAGTTATATTTAAATATGTATAAATCTAAACGATCTCATTTTACTTCTACAGATTTCTAATAAAAATAATAAAATAATAGATAGCGACTGTTTTTTTTAACTTTTATTTCAATACTGTACTAAACAATTTTCCCACATGGTACAATAGCACAAAAGAATAACAAAAAAAGAGTGTAGTTTGTGTTGCTAAAACGACAAACAAATGTTTCATTCCATTTTTTAGGGTCGTTTGATTGGAAACAGTGGCGGTCTATTGTATAAGATAACAAAGTTAGAAACTTTTTTGAAAATTAGAGGGTGGTATTTTATTAAGTTCTTTCTAGAATTCTTGGAGAACAACATGATGAAGACCACTGACTTTCCAGAAATTGTGTTAGAAATTAGTTCAGGCAAATGCTACGACAAGGCGCAGTTATTCGTCCTGCCGCATAGAAAATAAACTTATTGTCACCTTAAATATTTTGTTCTTACAAGACATAAATGAGCCAAGAAAAAAACATCAGTAAAAATAGTACTAAAAAAAAGGTTTTTAAAAAACAGTTTAATAATAAAATACATTATTTTTTAAATTCGCTGTATTAGTGTCATCCGCCGTGTCACTCTACATGTCAAACATTAGTAGCAAGTTATAAATTTTCAATTTATCTAGAGAACGAGTTGAAGAAGATCCTCCAAGCAACTTTTGATGCTCTTGTGAACTCCATGCCCAGATGCTGTGAAGCTGTTATCCCGCTAAAGGCTAAACTGATTTTGTTATAAACTAATAGTTTTTAGGTTCTTATGAAATTCTAAGATAGATACTTTCATGGTTCCCAGACCGCAGCATGAAGGCCAATTTAAAATATTTTGGGTTTATTTATTATCTGGGAACACTTAAACGAATAGTTATTGAAAAAGCTGTCTTTACAGCGTTTCGACGAAGAGAGTAGTCAAAAAGGTCACATTTGGAGATAATTGCATCCGGATGTAATCAAAAGATGATAAAATTTCTGAGTTTTATGCCGGGACAATCGCCATACGTCGATGATCTTGTCCAATCAAACCGCTACAAACGTGTCCTACTGATCGAAAAACGCGGATAGATTGAAAACGCACTTCGAACCAGAGTTAGATTAAGTTAGATTAAGATATCAAAATTGTACCTGAAGTTTGACTTTCCCGCCTCCAATCAAACATCTTATCAAATTAACTATTAAAATTTTGGCATGATCTGGAAAGAATAACTTGAACGATTTAGAACATTTTTTCTCAATTTATCAGAAGAAATACTTGAATTAGACTCTTATCGCCATCTGTTTTTCTAGGATACTTTTACTACTATAGAGTTCTTTGGTACCAAAAATATTATTTGTTGATAACATTTGGTTATTTCTTAAACAATTAGTCAAATCTTAACTTCTTTCACTATCTAACGTAGTTTAATCTTTATGTAGAAGTGATATAAATTAGCCACCTTGCTTAGACCAAACAATTTCTTTAAACTTTATCAAACGCTATTAAATCTTTGCTTCAGAATCATTTAATCATGTAGTACCATCTAGTAGACTTCTGCCTTTTTGTCAGGGCGTTAAATTGGCACTAGTAATATCCTCTAGTGTTTTGGTATTGTTTTTACAATCACCGACAATTAGATTAAGATTAGGCAAGAACTTAGTTTTATTTGTTCATATCATTCGAAAAAGATGCTCAATTAAGTTAACATCATTAATTGTTGTAATTTGGGTACCGGAAATACCGTAATTAGCTTAGCAATTTGACTAATTAGAAGAGACCACCAAGTAGGGTAACCAGCGTGGGTGGATGGTGACCAATAGAATGAGCGCGTCAGATCAAGTTTGTCGAAGAGAGGGCAAAACATTCTCAGAGAGGGGGTACCACCTCGGCTTAGTCGATAAAAGTTGGAACACAAAATTTTTTGGGGACTACTTGATTAAATTTCTTGCTATATTGTTTGACTCAAACTTTTACTTAAACCTTTATCGAAATTCGTTTCGACAACCTTCACTTTGAGTATAGTCATCGAATTTTCTGCATTCAAGCGAATAGCCTTGTGGCTGTTTTTCTGTTAAGTGTTCAAATTCCAACCTTTGTTTTTTATTTCAGTAAAATTTTGATTTTAAAGTCGCGAAGATTAAAAGAGAGTTCTTTGTGTTCAAACTCTCAGGAAGAAACATTGCACGTTTAGTTTTCATTTTATTTTATTCAACATACTGACTCATTATCAAAATCATATCGACGAGCCTTCAGACATATCGAGATTTAAATTCGTTTGAAGTTGTAAAAATTCAATATTAAAATTTTGTATGCGGTCGCTCATTTTACGCATTATTTTTGTTTGATTCTTCAAAACGAACGTTACGATTTTATCGTCTCATATTCTTTTAATGTTCATTTTTCTGAGATGATCATCATGTTATAGGGGTGATTTTATTCCCTCATTTATTTACCAGGATTTTTTTCCGTATTATAAGTTACATCAAGTACTTATCGTATACTAACATCACATGATTATCATTCATATCATTTGATCATCTAAAATGATTCAACTGTTATTTTTTTGCGAAAAGGCATTAACTACAATAGAGAATTAGAGTTATAAAACCAAACCTGCCATCTTAAAACAAAGAGCAATTAGTTCCACAAAGGTCAGCTAATTTAAATAGCACAACCAATACTACCAGAATTACAACCGATTTTTATCAAAATATTACTTAACGTCATCACTCAAATTAATTATTTTCTCCATCAAAGAAGTGGCAATCTATATTTGATCATTTAACCATGCTCGTGATCTAAGTTTAACAACTGGCTGACTCAGTCCAAAGTAAGTCATGCGGTAGTGCCCGGGTCTCAGACCGGTCTCCGACCAGCTTCTGAAACTTTTTCTTTTGGCACCACCAACGCGATGCCTCAATCGTACCAAAAATCAAAACCTTAGTGTTAATCGTGAAAGTGGTAACTTCTTTGCAAATGTAACGCCATCCGTTACCACAAAGTTTATTGTAACAAAATTTTATCATAATTATCTCTACTGAAAGGTCAGCCATTACATTTCAAACGACATTCTTACGACGACACAAATGTTTCTGACCTAATTTCTAAATAACTTGCAGAGTTTCATAATTTATCCGTTTGATCCGTGTCTTGTCTAAATTCTCGTTTCTTCGTCTTTGGATTAAATAATTAACAACAAAATTTTTAGAAAACTTATCAAGTCGATAAAGAGAAACTAAATAAAAGGAATTTAGGCGAACATTTAGCAACGAGAGATACAATTTCATTCAGTCTAAATCAATGTATGGACTTTGACGGTCGCACCTAATTTTCGAATATTTGACATGTCGTTAATAAAATTTAAGCAAAGTGTGCCGATTTGTTTCATTAATCTCTTTTTTAAATTCTCGCTGAAATATGGAAACTATGATAAATCTGAGTTAAACTCTCTTGAATTAGGCAAAACACAACGTAGATATTTGAGTTCTTCTTTTTTAAAATTTCAATCGTCTAGAAGAACTAATACATGAGAATATTGCGAATTTATTTTCTAAACAAGTTACAGTGCTAAACGGTCACTTAGCGTTTAGAGCTACGACTAGTAGAGCTACGACTAGTGGTACACCAATCGTTCGAGAAAAAAAAATTATAAAGAAAAAAAAAGAGAAGGAACACTATCACAATAGTGTTGGTATTGTGATTATCAGGTCAACGTGATGTAATTACTAATTTTCTAAAAAAGAATTTTCCCAATATTCATCGTTTTTTTAATTCAGATAATAAATGTTTTGTTATGTGGATGTATAATTAAATTATTAACTATTCATAAAATTCAATACAAATTCAATTGTTTTTTTTTCAAAAAATCTAAAGGTGATATAGTTTTGGTCGGTATTGTAGATATTTACTTATTTGGTTACTTACTTTAACTACACATTCTATTTTTTTTGTTTTATTTGTATATTTTATAATTTCTTTGTAGGATATTTTTTCTGTTTCTATCCATTTTTTTATGTAAATTTCTAATATTTTTTGTCTATTCTCACTCAAACTTTTTGGTTGTTTCTCCACTGTTATATTCACGTCTCTGATTGTTGGTATTGTCTAGTATTTTTTTTGGTTTTATAAAGTTTATTTTAAATTTGGTGTTTTTTTTTTTCTACATTAGCGACTTTGTTTGGATATTTTCTACTGTTTTTATTTTCAGTTGTATTGTACTGTATTAACTCATCATTTTTAGATCGATGACAATCTTTAGTTAGTCGATCATCTTTTGTTTCGACTACACATACTTTTTCCTATATTTTGGTTGTCTTTCTTAGATTGCTATTCATTTTCAAGGTCTTTACAAAAAACTTATTATTTTTATTTTCTTGTCTTTATTTAATTTTTTTTTCTTCTTATGTTTTTCTGGTGCTCTCTGTTTTTTCGCTGATCTTGAAAATTTCATCGTGTGCTTTTTTTCTATTTTTTCTTCTTAAATGCTCCACCACTGGTCATCTTGTTATTGTTTGGATAAAATTTCGTTCATTAATGTTTTCCTTATATTTTTTTTTTGTTGTAAATGCATCAAGCCAGATATTCCATTCACTGGAAACTTGTTTTTGATTAATAAATTATTACCGCTCGAATTCAAAACTATTATTACCAGTGCATGGAATTTATAAACTATTGATTTACTTTGGAAAATACGCTGTAAAAATTCCGAGTCCGTCGTTTTTGCGTGATAAGTTTCGGGTGCTCAGATAATTTTATCTCCGACACGACACGGACAACCGCTTCTCTTGCCGATCAAAACTCAATCTAAAAATCCAAAGAAATCCAACAAAGCTTTAAATAGGATAAAAAAATTTAGAAAATTTTTCAGATGCACTACAATTTTTAATCTTTTAAAAAGTTCAAGCATGTTCTAGAATCTATTTGAAATTTTTCTATTAATATATTTTTTTAAAATTATTTGTAGATTCTTGTTCTTCTGATTATTCTAAAGAACGTGTAGTAAACAAATATTGTATTAGACGATTTGTCAAAATTTTAGCCAAGTATGGAGCGGCCTTTTCTCCGAAACGTGCATTGCTTCCGACCTGGATTTTGCCACTCTCCAAACCAATCAATACAAAAAATTATTAAAAAAAATCGAACAAGATATGATAATCGTAAAATTCCCACCCCCGCACTCAAGAAATTTAAAAAAGCTGTTTTTCATAAACGCAACTGCGTGAATTCATATTGAGGGCAGTAAAGTGCGCATAATAGCAACCAGCCAGGCGAAAACAAATTCTATTCTCATTTGAGGCGTGAAATTTCAGGATATTTTCTTTGTGTTTACCTATCTACACGGTAAAATTATCGGATCGGTAAAACAGCAGTAAACTGAAGCACTTTTTTCACTATACCGTGGATAAAAACATAAACTATACGCGAATAATTCCATCTACGTTTTGATCGCCGTAGTCCTGCGAATAAAGAAGAGCGCAGGCCAAGCGCGAGGTATAAAGCTCAAGCCGCAGGAAACGGCGCACACCTTCATTTGTGTTCTTGCTGTGCGATTCGTGTATCCGCTCTGCTTACAAACTTTGGACTGACGTCTTTGTGACTGCTGGTGAGTACTTAACGATTAAGTTTTATATCGTTAATTATGTTCGTTGGTTTCTAATTTTTAATTGAAAGATTTTAATCGCGCCACATTTAGCAATTCTCCAATTAATTATCTAATTTTATTTAGTCGAGCTTTTCGGGGTAGATTCACAATCAAAATTAAGAGCTCTTTAACTTTAAAAAGAGTTTTAACTCGTCGTTAGGCTTCCATGACAAAAATGACTTAAACTAATTTGATTACCAAACTGATAACGTTTAAAATAAATATGCCTACTCATAAATCAAGCAGAAAGGACTAACGTCCAAAATTTAGAAAGTTTCCTGTTTTCCATCCACGGTTTAGAATAATTTACCAGTCTTTGTTCGTAATAAAAACATTTTTATCTACTTAACTGCTTTTCATAAGAACAAGTTCAAGAGTTATCGTATATATCATTCAGGAGGACTTAAGACTCAGAGTTCTTCTCAGGATATTTTTATAAACCACTCTTTTCGAAAAGAATTCCAAGTTTGTAGTTTATCGTGCTTTCGCGATTTGCTGCGCTAGATCGAACGTGCAATGAAAGAATTTAGAGTGTGCTTTTTAAAAAAAGTCTTCATGATTAAATTTCTTGTTACCGGCAACTTTTAAAAATGACAAATGTATGTTACGCGATTTGCTGAACAGCGTAATTTAGTAGCGAGTTCTATTTTATTTCGTTTCCGGCATAACCGCCTCATTTTTTTATGTTTCTACTTTTATTAATGTTGTAATTAGGAAAGAGAGAAGAGTTGGCAGGAAAAATAAAATTTCGAATTTTCTGCTCTGAATTTTGGTGCAATAAAACGAAAAATACTAAAATAACCGACCTATATCGACGATTTAATGTCAAGATGGCAAGATTTTTACTGGTTTTTAGGCATTTTTTATTGGCTCAGTTTTTATTGATTTATAGATTTCTAGGTATCTAGTAGTGTTCAGAAATTGAATATTATTGATATTTTTTAACACATTGTGGGCGTCTTTTTGGCGAATTAAAATAATTTGTGTTTGGTTTTTATGTTCGAAATATACTCCTTTAAAAAAACTTTAGATCCTTTAATTTTTTTCGGTTTCCTTACTGCCAATTTTTGATTTTTTTCTCCTGAGTTCTCTGAATTCTTCGATTAGTTTGCAATTTTTTATGCTAAATATTTTAGATTTTTAAGATTTTTTTAATTTGATGGAATGTTACGCTTTAGTTTTCCAATTTGCTATTTTTTTTCGATCAATTTTAATTTCTATCTTTTGGGATTTTCTGGGATTGTTAAGATTTAAATTTTTTTTCCAACATTTTAGAAGTTTTCTAAATTATGCTCCTTTTTTCAATTTAAAAATTTCTTTGATCATTCTAATTTTAATTTTGAAAAATCTCATTGTTTACATAACGCAGTAAAAAAAAATATTTTTAATTAATTTTAATTGAGCCTCGATTTATAAACTTTTAGTTGCATCATTTCAATGTATTTCAAGTTTTTTTTACAACAGCAATTTTTTGGTAATTTATAATCTTGAACAATTTGACAAAGAATTTTCAAAATATAAAAATGTTTGTCCTTCCTTTACAGATATTGGCTGTTTTTTAGTGCTTTAGTACTTTTTTCACGTAACTTTTAGAACTTTAGAACATTAAAAGTGTTTACCTGCATATTTAAGAAGTAAAAAAAAACACAATTAAAACTGGTTCTACATTTTAGTTCTTGGAATGCAATACGAAGTGCGCAGATCAACAAATAAATACAAAATATAAAAGTTTCCAGATAAATTTATTTCAAATTTATTTAAATTTTTTAAAACTGTCTTCAATTTTTTTTTTGTTTTTTTGCCACTCTGATCTATTGGATCTTTTTTTAAATTCTTGATTCCTCTAAAATTTTTATTGTTTAATATTTTGAATTTATTTGATTTTTTTAATTTGTCAAATTTTTATGTTTTATATATTTTCTAGATTTTTACTTCTCTCTTCACTAAACTTTTCGTTTTTACTTTTGTTTTTCTAAATTTTAATTTCTATACTTTTAAATTTTTTGGATCGTTTCAACCCTGAAAATTTTTTTAAAAATATTTTTTGAATGCTTTAAGGTCTACTTAATCAAATTCAAAATCAAAAACCAAAATATTTGTGATTTTTCCAGTGTTGGATGTAATCTTTTCGTAATATTTTATTTATAACAATTTCCATGTTTGTCGAAAAGTTAAAGAAAGAGTTACCAAAAACTTTATAAATTCTGTAGTTTCCAAAAATTCATACGTCACATTGTTTTCTGAATTTATAAAATTTTAAAATCTTTGACGTCCAACTTTCCAAAATTTAAATACTAGGAATTATACAATAATTTTAAATTTGAAGTTTTAACCTACTTTTGGAGTGCATACTGCGTATGCGCTAGAAATTTTAATAATTTTTTTTTTCAATTCTAGACAAATTTTCTTGTAACTGTTGGGAAAATGACTTGAATCACGTTTTAATTTTAAACAGATAAAAACATATTACTTTAAAATTCAATCATTGCAGATTTTTGGAAACAAGATTAACAAATTTATTAATAATAATAATATTTTTTTATTAATAACTTAAATTTCTAGTAATTGTAAGTCCGGAAGTTGAGGTTTAGATTATAGATTCATTTGTTGAAGAAATACAGGTAGTTCCAGCTAATGATACAAATGTTTAGGCAGTTTCAACCAATAATCAAAGTATTCAGGAAATTTTAATTTTATTTTGTATAGAATCTACCACATATTCCTCCGCAACAGCATCACTTTTTTATTTGCCGTGTTTTTTAAGTGTTCTAATGGCGGCATCACTATCCGCCAAAATTGTGGCAGACGTCCCCCAGCAGGAGGCCGCCCCGAACTGGTTAGAATTGAGTAACTTGCAATTTTTTTCGGTCATAAAATAGCGTATGATGTTCGTTTATAATGCGGGATTATGGCAGTCATAAAATTAGCGCATGAGCGTAGCGAAACTTTCATTAGTGCCATAATCCCTTCCATTATAAACAAATATCATAATGTTGGTACTATTGCAGTTTTGTAGAATTCGGATGACATTTAAATTTTACAAATTATGCGGGTTCAAATAAAAGGCATTAATTTTGAAAATTATAAAAATTACAAACAAAAACATTTTATGTCACACGATATGATGACTTTAGAAGTTAATCAATATAAAAAAAATTATTGAGAAATTAGTAAATTTTATCATTTTTTACACTAAGGTGTTGCAATTTTTTACACAGTTTTCCGAAATTTGCGAAATTTTTAAACTGAAATATTAGAAACTTTAAAAAAATTTAAATTTTAATTCGACAACTTCACATTTTTTTACATTCTAAAGAAATAGTTAACTTTTAGATTCTGTGGAATTAATAAAACATCAACTTTCTAGAACTGTACTAACTTCAAATTCATTTTTTTTTTATAAATCAATTAATTTTTAAACAGATATTTTTTACTTTAACGTTTGACGACATTCTTAGATTAGAAACAAGAAATTCTAAAAACACAAAACATTTTTTTAGCATATTCATATTTTCAGCATTCCTCTATTTACAAAAAAAAATCAATCAATTTTTCTTTTTTAGATTTTCAAAACAAATTTCAAAACGTTCCTAATTTTTTTGTAAGTAAACTCGAAAATATTATAGCACAATTTCCTTTATGTTCAATTTGGAATATATCCCAACTATTCCTTTCCTTAAATTTGCGAGCTAAACAAAACAAACAAAATATATAATTTAATTTATGCCTCCGTCAATTTGTCAGATCTTAAGCCATAGCATTAGCCGAGCTGAGAAATGCAAATCTCTCTGGCAACCGTTTTCAGGAAAAACGATAATTTGTCTGAATGGGCAATGATGACTGTCCTACTTTGCAGCGATATAGTTCCAGTGGTCTTGTCTTTAATTAAGAAGAGTTTCTGGAAGCTTGGATCTATAATTTTATGGAGGAAGTTACGAAAATAAGATACCGAAAAAATTAACACAAAAGAAGTAGCTTCCATATTAAATAATTAATTAATTTGCGTAATTTTTAGTGAAAATGGGGCCGTTTTTTTTTGGCGAGGTTTAGTTTTATTAAATATTTTAATAACAATTTTAAGAATTGTTAGAATGATGGAAGTTTAGAACCCTTAAAAAAGATCTAAAGAATGCCGAATGAGGAAATAATAAAACTACAATTACAAATGAAAATAAAACAAAGAAAAGAACAGTAAATAAAAGATATCAGGAGGAAACAAAACATGGACAGTGTGTAAATCTGGACTAGACAATGAACAAAAAACTGAAAAAAATGACCAACTTTAAAAAAAAAACTTGTTTTATTATACTCGCAGATTACTGAGTTAACAACATCAGAGGTAAATACCAAAAGATCAGTGGAATCGATAGACGTGCACGTACCGAAGACGCTGAAACAGAAACTAAAGAAACAAATAATTATTTATGAAAATAAATTATGCCTGTAAATTAATTATTAGTTAATAAACAGATAGGAGACGAAACACTTTAATCCCACAATTTGTAAACATGGCTTCCATAACACTACAAACCGAAATCGAGAACTATTAATAGATTTTGCCACAAAATGCAATTTAAAAATCAAAAGCACAGACTACGAACGAAAATACTATCACAAAGGGACATTGAGAGCTCCTAATGGAGCGTACACAAACCAAATAGACCATGCATTGACTGAAAGAGATGAACAAAACATTACAAATGTGAGAACACCCAGGGGACCAGACGTCAATTACTAGTGGGTGGCAATTAAACGATTAATATCTAGGAAAATACCTACAAGAAGGGGACAGAGCAAGAACAAAGAAGATATAAAGCGGAATTACGAACGAGACTGAATCTGAAAGAAGAGAAATGCTTCAATTTTCTGTGCTTCTAACTATAATTTACAATTATATTGCCTAAATTTTGAGATCTGTGTGAATTTTGAAAAGCTGAAGTTACTTCTATTAACATTGTTTTTTATAAACATTCCGTAAGACTGAAAAAAAATTTTGGTAACATGTATCTACATTTTTCAAAAATATTAATTTAAGATTATATTTTTTATTTAAAAAGAATTTTTAGGACTTCTAGATTTTTGTTAAACATACATAGTTTAAAAATTACAACTTCCTAAATTTTTTTAGAAGGTTAGAAAATTGGTTCAATTTTCAAATTTTAATCTTCTGTAAACTACTCTTCTGACTGACTGTTTAAAAAATGCTTTAGTATATTTTTTAATTCTAAAAATTTTGAATTTTTAAGTTTACAAAAGTTTAAAAAAATCAAAAATATTCCGCATGTTATTTTATTTAATATTTTTTGAAACTTAAACACATGGTTCTTACAAGATTTGTGAAAAAAAAAACGTACATGTAGACAAAAAATCACTGAATTATTGAAAAAATCGTCTCTAAAGTAAATCTAAACCTATCTGAAGATGAACAAAAGTTTCCTAACTAGAAACAAAACTTCAACATACAGAAATCTGACAACCTATCACAATTTCGGTCTGCATAACAGAAAGAGTAAAAAATTATATAAACCAGAAAATCTAAAAACCTGAAAAGAGAAACTTAAACCAGAAAAGAATGGAAGGAACTGGGAGCATTAAAACTTAATAAAATTCTGAAAACTTTATTGTATGCAAAAGTTACAGACTGACAGCATGTAAATTCCAACATTTCAAAATCCGAGAGCCTGAAAACCTAAAACCTAAATCTAGTAAACTGTAAACTTCTCAGTTCAAGTTTATCATGTATAAATTTTCTCGTTAATTTGTTAGATTTTGAGAATCCCAAATCTTCAGATTGTTACACTTTGTTACAAATATTAAAAAACTAAAAATCTAAAAAGCTCTAAACTTTACAACCTGAAACCTGTAAACTTCTCAATTTAGGTTTTTAGGTTATAAAGTTTAATTTTTTAATTTTTTTCTTTCTTTCTTTTTCTTTCAGGTTTACAGTTATTCAGTACCTAGAATTTAGATTGTTTTAAGTCTGTTTTTAAGTCTTCACGCTCTAAGGTTTATAGGTTGGCAGATGCAATGTTTTTAGGTTTATATTTTTATTTAAATTTTTAAAAAAATGTTATTCCATAATTTTGAAATTCTGAGATTTTTAAATTTTGGAGATTTTTGATTTTTGATTATTTATTTTTTTAACTGTTTGGATTCTTTTGTAAGAATTTTTTGTAATTATATTTTGTGACGATCTAAAGTACTTAAGTTATCGACTGATTTCCGTCATACCAAATTTCCAAATTTTAAAATTTTATGATATTTTTAGTTTAACAAATTTTGAAGAAAAAATATGATAATTTGATGTTTGATTAGTTAAAATTACCTAAAAAAACTGGAAAATTAGGCAGCTGAAAAACTAAAAATCTAAAAATTTTAACAGCTTAAGATTTGAAAAATAGAAAAACAATTAAAATAAATGATCTTAAAATACATTTTAATTTGTAAATCATTATAGTATGATTTAAATATTTTTAATGTTTAATTTTTTATTTAAGATCTCTAAATAATGTCCATTTTTTTCAATTTATGAATTTTAGATAATTTAAAGTGATAGAATAGATTTCAATGTATTTTTTGCAAGATGATTAAAAATGAACATTTTGAAACTATGATCTTAAGACTGCCGATAGCTTTTCTATATTTAAATATCGACAATTCGAAAATAGATTAAAAGAAATCGATACAAAATTCCAAAAAAAAAAATTAAAAAATAAAGTCAAAGTTGACCAATGCAAAAAAAAAAACTATACAAAATTCTCAAGAAAATATAGGATTTAAAAAATAGATAATTGGGATCGTAAAGGCACCTTGTAAAAAAAGGATTTTGAACAATTTTTAGTTCGTATCAAATTTTGAAGTGTTAATTATATTACAAAATAAAAGGTTGTAAACAAACAAAAAAACTTTTCTGTAATATTTTCAAGAAACTGTAAAGTTGAAATCTGACAAACTGTTACAGTTTTAGTTTTTTAGTGTGAAAACCTTCAAAACTAAGAAACATAGGAGCATAAAAATTTACAAATATAAGAACTAAAAAAGGTGATAAGAATTTAAAAATCTAAAAACTGAAAAATGCAAATCCTAAAAATTTGAAAAGTTTTAATCAAATATCCTGAAATCTGAAAACCGAAATCTGAAAACTGAAATCTAAAAACTGAAATCTGGAAACTGAAATCTGAAAACTGAAATCTGAAAACTGAAATCTGAAAACTGAAATCTGAAAACTGAAATCTGAAAACTGAAATCTGGACACTGAAATCTGAAAACTGAAATCTGAAACTGAAATCTGAAAACTGAAATCTGAAACTGAAATCTGAAAACTGAAATCTGAAAACTGAAATCTGAAAACTGAAATCTGAAAACTGAAATCTGAAAACTGAAATCTGAAAACTGAAATCTGAAAACTGAAATCTGAAAACTGAAATCTGAAACTGAAATCTGAAAACTGAAATCTGAAAACTGAAATCTGAAAACTGAAATCTGAAAACCGAAATCTGAAAACTGAAATCTAAAAACTGAAATTTGAAAACTGAAATCTGAAAACTGAAATCTGAAAACTGAAATCTGAAAACTGAATTCTGGAAACTGAATTCTGGAAACTGAAATCTGAAAACTGAAATCTGAAACTGAAATCTGAAAACTGAAATCTGAAAACTGAAATCTGAAAACTGAAATCTGAAAACTGAAATCTGAAAACTGAAATCTGAAAACTGAAATCTGGAAACTGAAATCTGAAAACTGAAATCTGAAACTGAAATCTGAAAACTGAAATCTGAAAACTGAAATCTGAAAACTGAAATCTGAAAACTGAAATCTGAAAACTGAAAACTGAAAACTGAAAACTGAAAACTGAAATCTGAAAACTGAAATCTGAAAACTGAAATCTGAAAACTGAAATCTGAAAACTGAAATCTGAAAACTGAAATCTGAAAACTGACATCTGAAAACTGAAATATAAAAACTAAAATCTGTAATATGAAAACTGAAATCTGAAATCTGAAAACTTAAAACTTAAAACTTAAAATTCAATTTTTTTAATTCTTGCATTTTTAGGTTCCGCAATTTTTTGGTTTTTAGACCTTAGACTTAGACCTGCTTTTAGGATATTTATTCAGTTTTTAGAATTTTTCAAAATTTTCAGAGGAAAATTTTTGATTAGTTCAAAATACCTAAACAATTTGAAAAATAGGAAGTTGATAACCTGAAAAGGTAAAAAAATTAGGCCTTGTGGAAGTCACGTCTTATAATCTGTTGGCAGGTTGAAAAAATTTAAACTTAAAAAATTCGTATCCATTCAACCTCGGAGATTGAAAAAATCTAAATTTCCTCTTAAGACGTGATAACCCAGAAAATTAAGAAAATGTGGGACTTCAAAACTGGGAACTTAAAAATTTGTGAAATTTTATTTTGAAAATTTCATTAACTATGTATTTAAAAAAGACAAAAACCAAACTATATGATGTCAGAAATCGTTTCAATATATCTAAAACAGTTAACATGTTATTTTTTTATATTTTTTTAAAATCTGCATATTTTGCAACAATATGTTGAGTATATTCCCGTAAAAATAGTTTTATAAAATTCGCACTTTATTCACAACGCAGCTCTCAAAATCAATATTTTTGCCAAGTTTCTATGCAAACAAAAACAGGAAAATAACAAATTGTTACTATATTTTGAAACTTTTAACTTGTTTCATAATCAAAAGTGTTCGGTCTGATCGTAGTAATACCTACGAGCATATCGTCATATGCACTTAAGTGTCTTCAATTTTAGCGTATTCATAACTTTATTCGCAAGTAGTCACAATGGATTTAGTCCTCAAGAAAGTTCCCATAAAAATTGCTCAGTCACGAAAGTATTAAACATCGCTTGCGTGTGCGATTCTCTTCTAGAGAATGAGAATATAAAAGCTTTTCATTTTGAATGAAACAAGCCGATAGGTATAAATAGGTACGAACCCGGGCAATAGTTTTTTTCCCTAATTAACTTTTAAGGGTGTTTTTAATTTACTTGATATTAATGTACCGCTGCTACTCATTGAAGTAAAAGGATCTGCGTCGGTTTTTATTTAGTTTTCAAACAAGGTTATTACGTAAGAAAGGGTAGTAAAATTTATTGCTTTTTCTCATACTCTGAACTCGCCGAGTTTTAGAGCTCTCTAAAACTGCAAGCTACTGGAGCAGTATCAATTGTTTGGATTAGAATCATCGATTGTAAAATTCTGTTATCATTTTTAATGATTAGAGCTGAAATTTCCAGTCTTGGAGTTAGAATGTTGTACTGGCAACGTGCCAAGCTTACGCATTATGCGTCAAACGGACCTAAATGCACTGACGCATGCCTTTTTTGTTGGCGTAGTTTATACCCTCGTTCTGCGCCTTAGGAGACCGGCGAGTTGGATCCTCGCTCTTGTTAGTCGGTTTAGCTCGGTATGCCACATTTTGTCAATACAAGTGTTGAAATTTTATGGTCGTGTCTCTACAAATACGATTAGAATTTCATAGAATTGCCAACTGAGGTTTTTATTACACAGAGACTAGGACTAGGCGAAGGTACATCTAAATTGTGCAAAATCGATGCCAGCATCGCCGTGTCGACATGCTGTTTCAAATTATTGTGAATTAATGTTCTCCTCCGTAATTAGCCCGGAATATATTCTGTGGCCACAAATAGGAAGAAAAGTTTATAGAACATATATTATTCGCAAGTCACGATGCGAAGACAAGGGCGAAACCCGTATCGTAGCACCCACATCAAGTCCTGACGTTTTAAAGGCGTAATAGACACTCTTTAGCGAGCGCAGTGAGCTTCTTATCGAATAGTTAGACCAAACGTTATCCTTCATACAGATCGTTGGGAGAAGAATCGAAGCACAGCTGTGTCATGCGGAGCGTTCCCGCAGTCATGTCCAACATTTCTGCAAATAAAAACTGGATTGAAGGATACAAAACACAAGAAAATCGTGGAGAAGCGAAGCTGGTTTTGGCCGTCATGGTTTAGAAGAGAAAAAATTAATAAAGTTTTGTGCTTTTGGGATTTGATGCGCTAAGCAGTCTGCATGAAATCTCTAAAAACTTCGGACTTGTTAAAACTCCACTCTAATGGTATTTTACGATTTATTACATCTCTGCGTTAAACGGTTGCTTTTTCGAGAACAAATCGATTATACAGGGTGCTTGACGAGGTTGCAAACATTTAAACCAGTAATAGTTTGTCTCTGAGAGACTTTGATTAAAAAAAACTTGGTGGAAAAAACGCTCAAAAAAATTGAAATTTTTGTTGAAACCTTTGGCATTATTATTGAGTCACAAGTTTACTTACACTTTTATTTGAATTTGTTTGTTTACCCCGAGGGCAATTTACTAAGTTATCTACTTAGCCATGAAAGAGAAATCACATACTTAGAATATCAGTTTAATTTTTGATGTAACTTCCTTCTACAACAACACATTTATCTCATCTCTTCTACACTTGCATCATTCCGTCAGAATCTAAAGAAAATATTTTTGAATAAAAAAAAGTCGCTAGGGGCTAAATCGGAACTATATGGTGGATGACGTAGTTTAACAAAACCACAATCGCTAATCACTTCTTAAACTTTATCTGCTTTACGAATTTTGCAATTGCTGTGGAGCATCAAATTTTTCTACCACTACTTTGTGAGAGGGTCCCAGTGGTATACCCAAATCTCATCACTTGTTATAATCTTAGAAAAAACTTCACTGTTCTTATTTAACAAGTTTTGTTCCGAATCTGTCTTGAAGAGATCATTCTCATGACCAAATCGTCATATGATATATAATTTTACAAACAGTGGATTGGGATAAGTTGGCCTCTCTGGTTATAAGAAGCAACGTCATTCATCTATCCATTAGTACCAAATGTTCCACTTTTTTGATAGTTTCTAAAAGAAAAATTTTGCTGACACGGTCAAATTTCTAAGCTCTTAAAATTTACTGCTCTTTTTTAAACAAAACACTAATAGATCATTTAAAAGAACAAGACAAAATCGAAAACCCTTCCCACTGTTTATGTGTTAGGAAACAACTAAAGTACCTGAAATACTAGATATGGTCTTCAATAAGTACCTGGAGCATTATTATACATTTTTTTCCCGGCCTCTGGCTCTCGGTTTAGCTTTATGTAAATATTTAATGGTTGACTTTCGACATACGTCTTTAGCAAATACCTATATTGGTGACTGGCCATTAATAGTTTGAATTACAGACATGCGTCGTGGACGCTTAGCTTTCCGACAAAGGCACGGTGGCTCTAGGCCCAAGAACTAAGCACTCAAAGCCGTATTTGGTTTTCCAACCGACCAACCTCTTAACCTTTCAATTCCCTCACTTTTCTATATACACACAACACACATCATCATCGTTTTTCAAAATATTCTCTGCCCTCTTCCCTAGCGGCCCGAAGATCTGATACAGTTGATCACCTTAATTAATTTATTACCCACGCGGTTACGGGCTGAATACACATAACATAACAAAAACAAAGTGTAGAATTTTTTTCTCCTTCTAAAGCTTACTAAAACATTATCAATTCGTCTTAATCAGCTTAATCTTCCGTATACGCAGATAAGATGAACTGTTTCTTTTCAGTACGACCAACAGTAACAAGTACTTTCACTAATAAACTGGTGAAACAATTTCAGTACAGTAAACTTGTAAAATGTCGATGTAAATTATAACAAGTTAAACTGACGGTAGGTACCACAACCAACTGCTCTCTCTTGTCAACGTTTTTTTCCAACCTTTTCTTCATTTCTCTTATAGCACAAATATTGGCCTTCTCTTCCTCTCATCGACTCATCATCTTACGTTACTACTTGCTCAGCAGCGCCCTCTTTTTCCCTTTCGTCATTTTGCCGTACTACTAGGTATCTAAAAGTAAAACTAATTTTGAAGGATAATCCAATTTACCTATATTCCGATAATTTCCGAATTAATATTCTAAGATTCTGAGATTTTCAAATTCTAGAATTTTAAGTTGTTTAGACTCTTAGAGTGTTTTCAGGTTTTAGACTTTTGCTTTTATGCGGTTTCAGGTTTGCTAACTTGTAAGTTCTCAGATTTTCAATTTTTCAGTTTTGCAGGTTTCCATTTATGTATTTGGTTCCTAGGAATTCAGATTCTAAAACTGAAGTTTTGATAGTTTTTAACTTTTCAAGCTATTAATTTCTTAATTTTTTATGTTCGTGGGTTTCCATCTTCTGAAATTTTTAAATTCTTAAATTTTATTTTTTTTTTAAATAAGAAGAATGTTTATGTCGATTTATCGATTTAATGATTATTCTTAGAAAGTTTTACAATAAATCTGATAAAAATTTAAAAGTTTGAACAAAAGGTTTAGAAAGTTTCAGAATTTAATGACTATTTTAATACCAAAATCTTTAACGTTTTAAAACTTTTTAGTTTAATAAACAAAATATCTAAATGTTAAGAATTTTAAAAATTTATTAACACATTTTAAAAGTAGTAGAAAATTTGCAACATTTTGTATTCTAAAACTTCATTTAAATTTAAGAAAATCTCTGAAATTCTAAAAATAAGAAAGACAAAACTCATTTATAAATCAATTTTAAAAAGAACACTAAAAATAAATATATATTTTTTTAATTTTAAAACGAGTGAGTAACATTTAAAATTTGTTGTTTTGGTTTATGAACATCGATGTTGTAAAATTATTAAAAATCCGAGATATTTTGGTGTCTGTCTACATATTTTATTTCTAGCTTTTTCCAAATTTTGTGGCAATTTTGAAAGTTCCTCAACAAAAATCTGAGAAATATGAGAAGTTTTTTTTACTTCTATTTTAATTTGTTTGTCTAGTAAAAAGTTTGAAACGAGCCAAAAAAAAAGACGATAAACATAATGTAAAAAATAACATTTTTTGACTGAAAGTCATTTCAGTGATTGCTGTGCTAAAGATGACATTTAGAAGCAAAAAAACAAATATGAAAGCTAGTGAATGCAGCTTCAAAATTTTTGGGAGGAGGTGATTTCCTTATTAATATCGTTCTTATATAAATACGCGTTGTTTCTAAGTATAAAGTAGTAGCACATCTACACTTTATCTTGGGAACAAAAGGCTTAAACTTAGAACTTCATGCAGTAGTTTATAAAAAAAATAGGACACACGTCTCGTACTTATGAAACAAACTTTAAATTTACTTAGTCTTCCTATTTTAATTAACTACTTTGTACCTTTTTAATTACTTCAACTTAGAAAGCGCAGGATGGCAGCCAAGCTAAAGTAGAATATTTAAACCATAAAAACTTTTAAAATTACTGATAATAAGCGCAATCATCTTCATTAGAAACCACATAATCAATATGCTCATTTCAACAATGTAAATTTAGATGGAACTGTACACCGAGATTTTTAATAGAGTTAACGAGTTGAATAATAGTGTTAAAATTACAGTGAAATAATTTTAATTATCAAAATGAAGTAAAAATAGTATTTTATTCGTAAATTGTAGAAAGAGAATTAAGAACATGATGATGTTCGCTAGTTGTAGGTTTAGAGAAAACTGAAGATAAGGAGAAGGTTGAAATATAAATAATGGATGAAAATGTATATATAAAAAAAAACAAAAATAAAGAAGGTGATTCCAATCAATAACCGACATCGTTTGTAGCGTTTTGGAGCCAAAGCCAAACTAAACCTCCTCTTTAGTTTCACTCGTTGTAAACATTGCAAAGGTGGCTATTGTTGCATGTTTAATTTTCGGCACATCGCATATATAGAGTAGGTATAGTAGAGGACCAACTACACTGCCTTGCGGAACACCGACGTTTATAGGATTAGAACTGTGTATGCGTCTTTAGTTTAGCTCTAGTTCAAAAGTTGAAAAATATTGAGGTGTTTTTAAAAATTGAGACGTTAAACATTACATTTTTTATAAAGGTAGCAAAGGTGAAATATACACCTAGATTAACCTTTAGACGTAAGAGGTGATATTTTTAGAAAGTGTATAGTAAATATAAACAAAACTTGCACAATTTTCGCAAGTGAATCAAGAAAACAGTCATCTGAGGAAGAACTAAAATAAATGCGACCAAGATATAGTGTGTGGTAATACTGATTTGGAATATTTGGCGTTATTGGAAGAAACAGCAGATTTGAAATCATCGAGAAAAAAAGTTTCAAGAACAAGTTTTAGTCAATACCTAGAAATAAATAAACAAAAAATCTATTAATTAATTTACACAATCTAAGCAATTAGAATGTTTAAAAGGATGTAATTTTTGAAAGAGCAACAGAAGTGAGATTAAATTTTGGATCAACATCACATCAAATTACAGAAAAAACATAATACTTACATTTAGTAAAAAAAAATCGAGAGAATTTTGAAAATTTAAAGAATTTAAGAAATATAATGATTACTTAAATTTGAAAGAATCTTTAGATCTAAAAATAACAAAATTAATGTTACTAAAAATTGTAAAAACTTTTTTTTAGAATGTCAGAAATCTGTGCAACCACAAAAAATCAATGAAGTCAAAGTATTTTTAAACACAAAACTCGAAAGCATTTCAAAAATCTGGAAGAAATCGAAAATCTAACAATATAAAAAATATAAAAAAAAATAAAAAAGTTAAAAAAATATTTAGAGGCTCATTTAATAAAAACTACACAATTTAAAAAATTTAAGACCCGGAAGCATTTTAACACTCTAAAACATCTTAGCATTTCAAAATTCGAAAATAAGTAAGAAATAACAAACACTATAGGATAATTTAGTAAGAGTTTTTAAAATACTTTGAAACCTACAGCGCTAAAAGTATGTACAATTTTAAAAGCTTGTCAAAATATTATTTATTTCGTAGAAATCAACTTGAAAGTAAACAAATTGACAATTTTTTGATATTTTTTTGATTTTTTAAGATTAAAAAAAACATCAATTTATAAAAAATTATTATGTTCTTATTTTTTTAGGTTGGTAGATTCTTAAAATTGATATTCTAAAATTCGGAAATTTTAGCATTTTGAAATATTGAGTGTCTTAGGCCTTTAGATTCTTATCAGATTGTCAGACTTTTGGTTTCCTAGCCTCCATGATTTTTCAGCCTTGGAGGCTTCTATTTCTCAATGTTAAATTCTGCAAATTGTAGATTCTGAAATTTTTAAATTTTTTCAAATTTTCCTTTTTTCAGGTTTTAAGATTTGGTGCTTTTGAAGTTTTCGAGCACTAACTGTAAATGTTAATTATGACGTATTATTTTGAAAATTATACTTGGAAACACAGATAATATATGGTATTAAACAACTGTTAAAATCCAAAAAAAATAAAATTAAAAATTGAACAGAATATAGAAAATCTCAAGATCCTAAAAAATGTAGGAATTTAGAACATTTAACATTTAACGAATTTATCAATGGTTTGGAAGAAAATAAAAACAGTTTTTTTTTTATTTATACATCAAATTTTTCAGGGATTTCATACTTTTTAGTTTAATAAATGAATTATCTAAATATTTAAACAATTTAAAAACAAAAAAAATAATTAAAACTAAAACTTGATAACCAAGTTCTTGGAAAAAAATGGAAAATTTTGTAAAATTCTTTTTTTGTAATTTTACACATTTTTAAAACGACCCAACTTTGCAAAATTTTGTAATCCAACTTTCTAACTATCGAGAATTCGAAATAAATTAGTATAAAAGCTATTAAAGCGACACAGAAATGTGGGAAATTTTGAACACTTCTCAAACAGACAATTTTGAAATTTTTTTGTGTTTTCAGAACATTATTTCTCAAGATTTAATAAAACTAAAAATTTGAAAGTTATGATTTTCTGTTCCTCGAGTATCAAGTTCTAAAAGCCGGAAATGCTATGAATTTTGTCGTTTCTAGATTTTTTTTTATTTTAAGAATTTTATTACGAGAATATTTTTTTATGTATTCTCAATCTTTAGCTGATTTCAAAAATCGATCTAAAAAAAATTTAGATCGAGTTCGCGAGTTCTTTAGATTACAATTTGTTGATCAACGTTTCGCTATTGATTTTGTTTGAAACTGCCAAAAATTCTATGCATTCATAGCCTGATTGAAACATTTGACTTGCTCAAGCATTCATGCAAAAGAGATATTTCACGTCATGAATAAAAGTGTAACCGCACGAACCACCGCCAAAAACACAACACGACTCCACAAAATTAACTTTTTCCATTCTTTCCATAAACTCACAAAACTAAGACCAAACTGCTAATCAATAATTACAAACTTTGATTGTTTTTGTGTTTTCTATGGGTTTCTTTATAAAATCGCAAGCGTTGCGATAAAGTGGAAATAAAATAGACACGCTCACGTGGAAAATTTAGTTGGATTTAGGGCGATTTGGTGAATTTTAGATTTTCAATTAGCATGATTGTTTAAAGAGAAACAGTAAAAATTTAATAATCTCGATATGTTAAAAATAAACAAGCGGCTGGGGTTGACGGTTTTAATCGATATCCAAATTAGATACTATTTTTATCGTTGCTAATCATTAATCTTCACACGTTTTTATATCAGATTTCAAAGCTAAAAGTTAGGTCTAATTATACATGTTTAAGTGAAGGAAACAAATGTCGTTAAAATTTTATTTGTTCGCGTGGACATCAAAAATTCAATGGATCGGTGAGAATGAACTCAAAGTTATTCGTGGCTTTTAGGGCGAAGTGTCACTTAGCTATTTGACTATTTATTACATATTTTACCATGAGCGATATTCGTATCTAATGTTAGTATTCAGTTCCGGTCAGGTTTACGCAAATATTGCAAAACGTTCAATAAACCCCTCTAGTTATAGGCGTGAGTTTGCTTACAATTTCCAAGATGAATTCCCAGAGAGAGAAGACGGGCATTAAAACTTTATAATAAAATAACAGCTTAACTTTAAGAATATGTTACAGAGTACTTAGAAACTCACAGAATGTCTAAAACAAAAAAGTTGGTTGACATTTGCTCTGCCGGCAATGGCTTTAACAATTTTAAAATGACTCGAAATCGAGTCAAAAGTTTGCAGAATTTATGGTTCTTTTACATTTCTAACATTTTTGGAAATTTTAGAATCACAATCTTGCAAAATCTAGGAAAAAAAACAATGTAGATAAAAAACAATATTTTAATTTTATACATTAGCTGAATATGTTATTTAAATATGCAAATTAATAATTCTTTAACACTTTTAGAATTTTTTTCATACTCACTTTGATTTTTTGTTTGTGGGTAATTTATTTGAAGATCTCTAAGACTAATTTTGAAAATATAATTTTTTATATTTCAGTTTTTCTAGATTACACTTTTCTAAGAATTGATATTCTGAAATTCTAAAGATTTTAGAATTAATACTTTTTTTGACTCTTAGGCTGTTTTCAAGTTGTCAAACTTTTGTTTTTTTACGATTTCAGGTTCACTGAATCAAATCACAGTTTTTAGTTTTTCAGTTTCGCCGGTTTTCATTTTCTAAGCTTCAGTTTCCAAATTTTTTAAATTCTGGAATAGTGGGATCTTGAGATTTTTAAATTCTAAAATTGAACATTTAAGTTCCAAGTTTTAAGTTTTAGAAATTCTGAGATATTGAGATTCTGAAATTCTAAAATTGTGAGATACTAGGATCTTGATTTTGAGATCTTGTTTGAGATTCTTAGATTTTGAGAATTTTGGATGGTGAGGTTCTAATGTTTGTAGGTTCTTAGTAGCTCAGCTTCCTAAGCGTTCGATTTTTCAGGATTTTGAATTTTTATGTTTTTTAAGTTTTTGTATGTACTTGGGCTCTTAAATTCTAAGATTTTTAGATACTGAAATTTTTGCATTTTAAAATTTTTAAGTATCAAGGATATATTCAACTTTGTTAATTTGATGATCATTCCTGGAAACTTTTACAATGAATCTATGAGAAATTAATTAATAGATGGCTCCAAAAAAATAAAATTTATATAATATTTCTATACAGGGTGTTATGGAAATGAATGCAAAAATTTTAACTGGAGATAGAACTTCTCAAACGGAACAACTTTTCTAGTTACCATTTTTGCGAAAACGCGTCTCAAACGGAGTGAAAATTCGAAATAGATTTATCCCAATGATGCATCTCCGCCTATGAATTACGGCTTCAATGGAAAGAAAGTGAAAAAACCTCATCTACTTTTTGCCCGAAAAACGATTAGGAATGTTTTTATCTGTTGAAAGTATTAAAGGAGGATAAAATAAAATACCAACACAAATTTTCGTATAACATCACCATGTCTGTTAACTCCGCATTGGTATACGTGACCATTTTGGCACTACTTGGTACACTCAAAAACTCGAAATTGTGACCGAAACTTGTGATAGCCGACGCGGTAGACTTTTAACTGACATGACCCGATAAAACAGGCAATGCATTTTTTGCCACAAAAAATACGATAAGATGTTTTTGTGTAAAGCCAGTGTCATTCACCACCGCCCTATTACACTACTACACCTACGTCAGCGAACGACTCGTGAAAATCAAAGGGGGGGGCATTAACAAAATCAACACGAGATTTCGACAAAATGTTATAAAGAAAAGTTGTTTATATCGATGAGTTATGTTACTGGGTAAAATATTTGCATTCATTTCCATAACACCCTGTATATGCAACTTTTGCAAGATATAAAATTCTAAACTTCTAAAAAATATAGAAATATATATATTTCTTCTAAGAATTATTATATTATTAAATGTTCTTAAAGAACTAATTTTTTTAATTTTTATGCCAAAATTTTAAAGGTTTTTAAACTTTTTAGCCTACTAAACAAAATATTGAAATATATACAGAATTCCAAAATTTTGTTGATAAAAAATTGGAAAACAAATATTTGAAGTATTAATTTTAATAAAATTCAAGAATTCAGAACACTGAGAGTTTTCTAATTTTGAAACTTGTACAGATTTTGTAATATAGTGTATTCTAGGCTTCTATAAAATTTTAAAAATTAAATTAAATTAAAAAGAAAATTTAGAAAAATTACTATAAAAGGAAAAACAAGATACATTTAAAAACAATTCTAAAAGTAAAAATCCATATAGACAAAGAATTGTTAGTTTTTGTAACAATGTAAGCATTAGCTCTTGAGATTTTGCATTTTTAGAAATGCAATCTTTTGATTTTTAGATTCTATTTTTAAAATTTGTTTAAAAAATTGTTTTTTGATGCAGTAGATTTTAGTAGAGTATTTTTTTAATATATATATTTTTTGAATCATTTACACTGAATTTTGAAATAACTTTTAATCCTTTGATTTTAAATTTTCTTTTTTTTTTAACTTGTTAGAATTTCTTCCTTTTAGTTGTTTTTTAGATTATTCAAGTACTTAAGAACTTTTTTTGTTTTTAAATTTTCATATTCTTTTTTAACCGTCATTTTTTAAATCTTTTTTTTTAAATTTTTTATTTGTTATTGTTTGTTACAATTTTTGGATTCTATTTCAAGCTTCACAGATTTTAAATATGCTATTTTTAATATAGTTTATGGAAAAATCAAAGAATTCAAGGGTTTAAAATAATTAAGAAAATCTTAAACAATCAATATACATCAATAGTCTACAGAGCTAAAAACTTATGAATTTTTTACATAGATTAGATTTTTTAGATTACTAAAGTATTCATTTCTAATGTTAGTATTGAGTTTCGGTCAAGATTTACTCAAATATTCCAAAATGTTCAATAAACCCCTCTAGTAATAGACGACTCACAATTTCCAAGATTAATTTACAGAGAGAGAAGACTGGCGTTAAAACTTTATAATAAAATAACTTAACTTTAATGATATGTTACAGATAGAAACTTACAGAATATCTAAAACGAAATATTTGGTTAACATTTTCTCTGCCGGCAATAGTAAAAAAATGGCTGTAACAATTTTAAAACGACTCCAATTTTAAAATGACTCGAAATCTAATTAAAAGTTCGCAAAACATTTTTGGAACTTTCAGCATCATAATTTTGAAAAATCTAAAAAAAAACAATTAAAGTAGATAAATAAAAACAAATTAAGCTTTAGTTAATAAAATATTATATCTTTAGCAAAATTAAAAAACAAACAGCCATATACAATACGTCAGATGTATTGACATTTAAATTTTTTCTAAAAAATGCAAATATGCTAATTTTTGCATATTTACTGTCATTATTTATTTGTGGGTAAATTAACTGAACATGTTTAAAACTTGTTTTGAGGTTATAATTATTAAATTATTAAATTCCAATTTTTGTAGATGGTAGTTTTCTAAGAATTAATATTTTGAGACTCTGAAGATCTACAATTTTAAAGTTTATATTTTTTAGACTCTCAAGTTATTTTCAAGTTATCAGACTTTTGGTTTTTTACGATTTCAGGTTTGATGACCTTAAAGTTCTTAGTTTTTGTTTGTGTTTTAGTTTTGCACGTTCCAAGTTGTTCAGGATCTTAAGATTCTTAAACTTTAAAATTAAACTTTTAGATTTTGAGGTTTTTAGTTTCTAAAATATTGAGACACTGCGACTAAAATGCTTAGATTAGATTCTTGATAGCTCATCTTCTCAAACGTTCGATTTTTCAAGTTTGTGTATGTAGTTGGGACCATGAATTTTAAGATTTTTGGGTACTAAAATTTTCAAGCATCAAAACTGTTTACTCAAATTTGTTAATTTGATAGTAATAAAAATATAATCTGAAGAATTAAAAATGTCTACAAAACACAAATAATAAATGGCACCAAAAAAACTAAAATCTATAGAAAATTTTTAGATATACAAAATTTCCAACTATTATTATTATTATTAAAAAATAGGTACATTTTTTGCAATTACAATGTAGAAAAACGGTGTAAAAATAAATTAGACATTCTGATAATAAAACTGATATAGCATAAATTTAATCAAATTTAAAAATTAGTTTGGGCTTTTTTTTTCTGAAAAACAAAAAAATTAAATTATAGAAATCGTGTAACTTTCTAAATTCTAATTAATTATTTAAATTATTATTATTCTATTATTAATTAGAATTAGAATTATTTATTAGAATTAGAATTAGAATTAGAATTATTCTAATTCTAATTCTAATTACAAAATTTAAAAAATCTGATCATTTTTTAGATTTATACATTTTGGGCATTTTAAGGACTAAATATCTAAACTATTTAAGAAGGAGTAGCCTTTCTAATGTTTTAGAAATAAAAAATGAGAAAAGTTTGTTTTATTTTAACCAGTTTTCCAACTTTCAAAAAATTTAGATTTTTTAAACATTTTGAAATTCGTAGATTCTTAAGAATTCAGGTTCTCAAACTCATAATACTTAATGCTTTTCAGGTTTTCAAGCTTCAAAAATTTTAGTTCCTTGTGCTCTCATAAGCTAAAATTTTAGATTCAAAATTTTTCAAGTTTCAAAATTGTTTATGCTGATTTGTTGAATTTTTAGAAACTTTTGTAATAATTTCATCAAAAATCAAAAAGTCTGGATAAAAGGCTTAGATAATCTGAAAAAGTTTAAATTTTTACAAAACAGATAAAAAAATGTTAAAATTTAAAAAAGACAAAATTTGTAACACAAAATTCTGTAAATTCAAAAACCTAGAAATTTGAAAAATCTAAAATTTACAGCATTTTATAAGAAGTTATTTTTCTAAACTTTTCAATTCTCTTAAGCTTTTCAGTTCAATAAACAAAATGTTTCTCACATTTCCGGATTTTTTATTATATTAGAGTATTCTATTTTTTTTTTTCAATTATTTCTAGATTCTTGTTCACTTTTCAACCTTATCATTTTTTTAAATGAATTTTTTTATCATTTCTAGAGATTGTGACTTTTAACGGTTTTCTAAATCTTGACAAGTGAAAAACTTTTTGAGTTTTTTAAATTCAAATTTTCATTCGAAAACTTCTCATTCTATTTTAGAAACTTTTAAAAACATTTTTTCAAACTTATAAATTTGTTGAGATTTTGCACGACCACATTCTAGAAATCCAATAATTTTTTTGAAAATAAAATATAAAAAATGGGTCAGAGTAAATTGTTGTAGGCAAAAAATGTGAAACATATTTAAACAATTTTAAGAATCGTATTTTTTTAAATTCTGGTCATTTTTCAGATTCCTTATCAAAATTTGAAATCAAAAATTTAAATTATTTAAAAAAGAAAAAGTTTTCTTGATTTGTAAAATAATTTTAAAAACCTAAAGATGTAAGTTTTAAGGGTACCGAAAAAATTTTTAGAATTTCTAAACCTAGAAACAATTTTAAAATATTCAGTCACAGTCAGATTTAAAAAATTTAAAATATGGCAAAACAACATTGCATTTTTTTCTAAATAATTTATTTATAATTTTACCAATTAATAGCTTTGAGAATTACGTAATTTGTAATTTTAAGTTAATATCTAAATTTGTTTTTAAGTAATTAATTGACACTTTACTACACTTTTATGCATTTCCACACATTACAAAAATATTTCGTCTGATCTTCGAAGAGGTAGAATGGGTAACAACCGGCACTGTAAAATAAACTATAAATTTTCATCAAACATGAAAAATACTTCAGACTTACTTCACTTAGGCACAGGAAGTATCGGTTCCTTACAAGTTTTTAATATAGGAATTATGTTAGGGCAACATTTCCAATTTCCTAAACAACTGGAATCTTCTGAACAAAACTGCAAGCCATCAGATTTTAAATTTGGAGGACAGGCTCCAGGTTTCTTGGGTGCATCATCATTGAAAAGGGCACTGATGCCGGACACACAGATTAGACTTACAACGACCGAGAAGAAAATTATTTGCAAAGATTTGGAGATCATGGTTCGCGACTAACTGCTAGTGAAAAACGTCTCGGATTTATATATTTTTGTAAGACTGTTATAAAATGACGTTTTGATAAGGAAAGAAAATTATTATCACGCCCAGCACGAGAGCGTGTGATAATAAATTGAACGCTTAAAATTGCTATCTTCATGGTTTTGTTTTAGGGCTGACAACAAAAAAATTAAGTTTTTTATGTTATCGTTTTTCGTAATTATTCGGTTGATGCGGTCTCTATAAGAGTCATCAGTTTGACATTTATGTTATTTAAATTTTGGCTAATGGTGGAATTACATTAATTCTCTTGCATTAAATCACCATCTTAACGACGCGACGGCGACGTTTAAGACTCTAAGACCATAAAATCGATTGCTGCATTCAGATTGCAGGCTGTCCCAACGGCTTGTGGCTAGAAATTATATCAATCTATGTGATTCCTGAAGGACCCATGAAAGTTATACAAGAAAAGGGCCATTTCTGCAACAGCAACTTTGTTTGTTATAAACAAACAAGTAATGCTGTAAAACTTTAATGTTTTAGAAACAATTTTAGTTATAGTTTTTTTCGCATTTTAAAATTTTTGTTTACATTTTTTTAGACTGGTTAAATCTGCATTTTTTTTGTTTTTACATTTTTGTTTTTTTTTAATTGTATGCAACTTTCTGGTACAAATTCTTGACTGCACATTCTACACTTTGATTTTTTATTTTGGGGTCTTCTACAAATTTAACGCAATTTTTGGAATTCAAAATTCTAAAATAGATGAGATTCATTTTCCGTTTTCTTAAATTTCTTTAGCATTATTTGTAGACTAGGTTCTTTTCTGGCATTTCTTTTAATTTTTGGATAATTAAGCTGTGCCTTAGAAAAAATGTACAGTTGCGGCCTATGGAAACTCAAATCTGTTGGCAGCTCTGTCATTTATGTTAAACATCTGTTTGACAGTTGGAGGTTAAACGAAAAAATAGTGCAATTTATTATCCTTGCATGAAAATGTCTGGTTTGGTATAAACTTTATATCAAACTAAATCAAGGTTAGCAACTTATTTCAAACTCCATAGTCTGTTTTCACTATTTAGATACTTTTAGTTCCTTTGGATTATTTTTATTATTTTAATTCATAGAATAATTTAGCTTTTTTGAGAAAGACCGATTCTTAATATTCTTGGAAATGTATATTTTTGCTAAAAAATATATCGCTTAAAGCGACTTGGTCGCTATAAGTGGATCGTTATAACCGAAATCGAAACAACTAGCTTTATTGTAGTCGTTAAAACCGGTCGGTTGCATAAAGCTACGTCGCTATAAGTGACTTTCACTGTATTTTGACACTTCAACCATTTTTTATTTATGGCGTCATAACTTTTATAGTCCACTTGATAGAAAGACTTTAGGTTGCTCGGTACATATCTTTCAAACTCTACGTCTATTTTGATTGTTTTGATTTTTTTGTACTTTTATTTCTTTAATTTTTGAAATTTTGTAGATCATCTTGGCTTTGAATATCTTGTTTTAAATTTGATTTTTTTATTTCTATAAATTGTTTTAATTTTCTAGGTTTCTATTCATATTTTGAATGGTTTGAACTTTTTACTATCTTTAAAAATCTAAATATCTATTAGTTCAATAAATATTGAACTCATCAGATGTTTTAGATTCAATGAGATCCTTAGTTGTTTTAAGTTCTCTAAATTTTTCAAGGTTTCGATACCGACTTTCTAGACATTGCAAATTTTTTCTAAAATCTTTATTTTTATCTCTTAGATATTTTTCTTCATCAGATTTTTTCTAGTTTTAAGTTTAAAAGGTTTTATATATTGTAAAAAATTGAAATCTCGAACCTCAAAATTGAATTTTAATCTGACATATTTTTACGCAATTTTTTTTTCCAGAATGAATGACCAAGCTCATAAAATGTATTTGTTAGCGTCAAAGAGAACAATAATTTAAACATTAAATATTGATTACCCTAGCACTAATAATGTTCGTCTCAAAAAGCAAACTACATGATACAAACAATGACATAAAATGAAACGATGAGAACTGTCTACTGGTTTCGATAAGAAATTTTTACTCACAAAACGGAGAGTTAATCATTTTTGCTTTCATTTTTTTGGAAAAGTGCCCTCAAAATAATATCATCTAACTTCATAGATTTTAGTTTTGATTTGAAGAGCGGTTGGCATTAGATTTCAATAGAAGTTTTGCACGTGATGTGGTTGTTTAAAAATAAAAATTTTTAAAATTTGCACACAAATTCGCACAATGCTGGAGAGTGCTGGAGAGCATTGAAAAATGAACGAGACAAGATGGGATGAGAATTTTGCAAGTGCAATTTTATTTATATAATATAATATTTATTTATATAACTATATATAAATTTATATAATAAAAATAATGACATGATTAAAGAAACATCTGAAAATGACCTGCATTGTTTTTTAAATATTTTTAATTTCTTTTCTTTTTTTTTATATTCTATATTTTATATTCTTTTCTTTTTATATTTTCAAAAACATTTTAAACATATCTTCGTTAATTCTTTGGTGGCATTTATTGATTTCTTCTAATAGTTCATGCAAATTATTACTTTTACTTTGATAAACTTTGTTTTTTACAAATTCAAATATCAAAAAATCTAGAGGAGTTATCTAGAGGAGTTCTTTGCTCCTAATTCGATTCCCAAAAAAACTTTTGATATTACAAATTTTTACGTGTGGTATGAGCTGTAGCTCGATCCTGTCGAAATAATTTCAGTTAAATTTCATAATTGATTCATTAAAACATTGTTCTCTGTATTATTTTTCTGGACGATGTGAATTCTATGAATATTTTTAAGTTTTATTCTATTGTTGCTCCCAAGTTTTTTTTTCTTAAATTTTTTGTTTCATTTTTTAAATGTATAAATTTTTTGAATTTATCGATTTCATTAAAACTTAAAACAACTTTCAGTGTTTCGATTTTAGATTTTGTTTTTTTTGAACTTGTTAGAATTTTGTTTTAAGTTGTTTTTTGTATTGTTGAAGTACTCAAAAGTTTTCAGTTTTTATTACATTTTTCATATTTTTTTCTATCGGGAATTATTCAAATCTTATTTTTCTTTTTTGATTTTTATTTTATTGATTTTGTTACAATTTCTTAATTTTTTTATTCATATTCAGATCATATATAAAAAAATTCTAATCTAATGTGAAACAATTAATTTATCTTAAAAGTCTACAGAGCTCAAAATTTTAACAAAATCAATAAATCTAAGAGACACAAAAATTAAAAAAAAAATAAAATTTAGGATAATTGTGAACTTTTTCCATCGATTATATTTTTTTGATTATTTAACTATTTACATCGAATTAGTATTCAGTTCCGGTCAGGTTTACGCAAATATTGCAAAATTTCCAAGATGAATTCCCAGAGAGAGTAGACTGGCGTTAAAACTTTATAATAAAATAACAACATAACTTTAAGAATATGCCACAGAGTAAATACTCTAAATAGAAACTTACAATAATATTTATATCAAAATATCTGGTTGACATTTTCTCTGCTAGCAGTGTTAAATGAATGGTTTTAACAATATTAAAATGACTCTAAATCGAATTAAAAGTTAGTAAACGTATAGTTCTTTCAAATTTCTAAAAATTTTATAACTTCAGCATCGTAATTTTGAAAGATCTAGGAAAAATAAAGTTAATGAAAAGAAATTTAATTTTAGTTTGTGAAATATAAAATTGTTAGCGAAATTAAAAAAACGAAAACATAAAATACGACAAAATTGTAATATTCAAATTTCCAAGACACGTAAAAAACTACATAATGTGTAAAATTTGTTCATATTTGAAATCCTGTCAAAAACTTTTTTTTCATCGAAAATTGCTTAAAAATCTACAATTAATAATTTTTTAACACTTTTAGAATTTTTAGAAATTACAATGTGACGAACGGTTTCTCTGAAAAATGCTAAAATGCTCATTATTGCATATTTATTTTGATTTTTTATTTGTGGGTAGTTTTATTGAAGATGTCTAAGACTAACTTTGAGAACATAAATTATTATATTCCGATTTTTCTGAAATTTTAACATTTATACTTTTTTAAACTCTCAGGCTGTTCTTAAGTTGTCAGACTTTTGGGTTTTTCGATGTTAGGTTCGCTGACCTTGAAGTTCTCTGAACTATTCAGATTAAAAAAAAAAAACTGAAATGTCAAATCTAGAAAATCTTAAATTCTAAACTTTTAGATTCTAAGGTTTTTAGGTTCTGAAATTCTGAGATACTGAGATTCTGAAATACTTAGGTTTTGAGACACTCAGAACCTGAGATACTAACTTTCTGATATTTTGAGATTTAGTTTTTTAGATTTTAGGGTTTTTAGATTTTGAGAATTTTAAATGCTAAGGTTATGACGTTTGAAGGCTCTTAGTAGTTCAACTTGTAAAAGATTTTTCAAATTTTTAATTTGATGCTTATTCTTAGAAACAATGAATCTAAAAGAAATTAACAAGTGTTGACGAAATGTCTAGATTATTTCAAGAATTTTAGATGTCTACAAAACACCAATAAATATATGGCACAAAGAAAAAACAAAAATTTATAGAATATTTCTAAATATAAATACAAAATTCGTCACATATACAAAATTCTAGAAATCTAGAAAACTTTAAATAACTAGAGATATTTAAAGAATTACATTATTAAATTTTAAAAAATTTTAATTTTTCAGTTCAATAAACAAATTGTACAAAGATTTAAAAATTGTAAAAATAAAAGTATAGTTTTATTCACCAGAAACAAAAATTTTAAATATTAATTTTGAAAAATACGGGATTTTTTTTTTACTTTGCTCATTTTGAAACTAGTACAAATTTTGATTTGTATTCTAAATTTTAATTTAATTTAAAAAATAGTATGAAGGAAATACTAAAAACATAAATCGCTATAAAGACAAGATATTATTATTAGATGATAAAATTTTTAGATACGCAGTTTAATTTTTAGATTTTATATTTGAAATTTGCTTGAGGCTTTGTTTTTTAGATGCTGTGAATTCTATAAATATTTTTAACTATTATTCTCTTGTTTGCTTTTAAGTTTTATTTATTTTTTATCTTATATTTGTTCCAGTTTTGAAATATATATATATATTTTTAATTTGTCGATTTTGTTATGATTTTAGATTTTTTTAACTTATTAGAATTTTGTTTTTATTTGTTTTTTTTTAGATTGTTCAAGTACATAAGAATTATTACTATTAATTTTTCATAATTTTTTTATTCGTAATTTTTCAAATCTTGTTTTTTATTTTATTGAGTTTGTTACAGTCTATTAATATTATTCTATTCTATTATTTTTTTATCTTGTAAATTTTAAATGAAATTGTGTTTTTTTATATTTTGGGTTAATTTGGATTTCCCAGATAAATTAAGCTTGTTGCATTATTGGATTCCTTAGGTTTTTAGGATTTTGTTGTCAGATTTAATAATAATTTAATTTCTTTGGACTCTTTCAAATTTTTTTGACAAATTTAAGTTTACATGTTAGATTATTCAGAATATTTAGAAATCATTTCAACACTTTAAATTTTGGATTTGTTTTTGTCTTAAATTATTCAAATTTTGAAACATATCTAAATACCTCTCGATTCTATTAGATACTTCTAAATTTTTAAACTAAATCTTTAAGATTATTTGGATTTAGGTATCATATTATACTTTTAAGTCTTTATGTTTTTTACATTTTTTGAATTATTATTAAGATTTAAGTTAGTTATAATTCTTTAAGGTATCTTAACACTCTTAAGGGTCTTTAAAATATTTTTTTATATTTTTTACTATTTAGAGATTTTTCAATTCTTTAAAAACTGGAATTTTTGTATTTTTTATCATTTACATAAAAACGAAGAACATTTCCTGAAGCTTTAGATTCTACATATTTTAGAATTCAAAATTTTTATTTTCTAGAATTTTGATTTTAATTTTAAATTCCTTATATGTAAAAACCATTTTTATAACTGTCTTCTTCTCCAACTGTTTTTTATTCTTTCTTGATAGTTTTTTTTTAGTTCATTTGTGTTTACCGTGCTCGTGGTTATCAGACTTAGTCTAAATTTTCTTCGTTTTCTTTTATTCGCTCTTGGACCTTGGATAGGGTCTGCAATTTAAGCGGCGATATAAATGTTAATTCCTTGCTTTGTAGATTATCTGAAGAAGTGAAAGGGCCAGCAGCAATAATAAATAAGCCCTGGGTTTGTTGCTCCAGCATATAAGCATATGAATTATCCTAAGAATTTAGTATCAACTACATGATCTATTTATTAAAGATTCTGTTGATGTTCTTTTAGTTCATTATGTAAAGTGTCGGTTGCTTCCTCTCTACTCGTTGAATTTGCTTCTCGCTCACCATTTTAACATTAGTCATCAGCTTGAGGTGCACAATCAAGGCACTATCGATCTACTGCACTCTGCATGAAATTATCATCCATGAAGGTATTTCTATCGAATAAAATTAAGAAGCATTTTCTAAAAACAGTCGAATCATCAACTTAAGGAATACTTCTACCATTTCACTGACGTAGTAGTTCGTCGCAGATTTCCCGAGATGCTGCAGTATCCAAGCGTCCATAACCACATTGTAGTTAGTTTTAAATGGATCGTAAATTCCAAAGTCTAGTGGTTGCAGTTTCTCGGACGTACACGAGGGTGTAAAGTGAGGAGATGAACAACAGATTACTTAGCTAAATTCAAGACTTCTGTCGATTCTCGTGAATGTCTATAATAGCGATAGTAGAATTTCCAAAAAGAAATTCTTCATTACTTCAAAGAAGTATGTCTTGGTTTATCTATCCAAGAGGTGCTGCTAAGCCTATCACACCACAAGTAATTTTGATTTTGCAATCTTCAAAGTTTATTTTGGAGAAAGTTAGTGCGAAAGGTAGAGCTGACCCAGCTCCAATGATAATGAAAAATAGTTCCGTTTCCACCGCTTGTCATTTTTCCTACTCCTTTATGTTCTCTTTTGTCATCAGTTACTCTAAGTTGTCTGGGAGATCGAGTAAATTCTATAGCCTTGTTCCGATCATATCCCGGCGACAGATCTGCTGATTGTTCAAGCGATCAGCAGATCTGTCCAAGTTACCCTCACTGCATGCGGCCGCACATTATCTTGCGGAAAACTAGGTTTACAAATTGCTACAAAAATTCTAGTAAAGTGGGCTGCAGTCTATTAGCGACGTGATGGAGGGTATCTAAATTGCCTAGAATCGAAATTAGACAGGATCTTCCACTCTAGGTCATAACATGTTGCTCGCCGCGTTACCGTGTGACCCTCCTTCACCCATCATGGGTTTAAAAACAAGATTTGGAAACATCGAGGATAGTTTGATGTCGTTTAGCTCTCCAATTGACCCGTTCACTGCATCATTCCAGCCTCTAAGGGCGATAATGAAATGTGAGTGGTAAAACCAAAAAAGGCCAAATATTGTTATGTGCTCGATATGCAGCGCCATCGATGCCCTTCTAATCAAATCTTCTTTCTATGTACATTTAAGCGGTAGTATGCTAGAAAACCTGTCTCTGAAAATTAAAAGTCGTAAGCGCCGTTCTTCTCTATCTGTATTTTACCGCCCTCTCTCCTCCAATAACGCGATTTCGCTCAAATGCACTCATTTAATGAAAATAGGGATATGAAATGATATTAACGAACTCTTGACATTTTTTTCAATACTCGGGGTAAGAATACGAATAGAAAACTTTACAACTTTTATTCCTTGTAATGAAAAATGTTTGTGAAACTCTCTTAAGAAGCAAGAACCATTCAGAAAACCGTTATCAGTTGTCACCTGTGTAAAAAATAATTGAATTAGCATAGTTTTATCCAGTTTTACGTGTTCTTCTTGCCTGCTTCTCTCGGGGCATCTTCTCATTGTTTACGACAGCCGTTTGGTGACCTACCTTGCGAGATTCTTTCGTCCCCTTAGTAATAATTCGATCAAACATATGTACATTTACAATTTTTTTTTAATTCAAAAAAATTACGTCTCAACATGGTAAATAAAATATTTTTATTTTGGGTCACCTTTTGTGTGAAAAGAACACAAAAAATAAAACAAACATGAATACATGGAGCGAGTAATTGTATTGAAAGCAAGCGAGCTGCTGCGTACAGTAATGCTATTTTTAATTAAAACTCAAATATAGGAAAAAATACTCGACCTTTGATTGTGTTTTTACTCGTAATGTAAACTTATATCTACATAACAACTTTTGTCGCCGGAAATTTCAAAAAAAATCGTGAATGTCGTTCAAAATCTTACTTAAGAGTTTATCTAACATAGAAATGTATTAATATTGTTATTCTTTTGACACACAGGGCGCCTGAAGCCAGTACCTATACACATGACGTACAGCTTTTTTTTAATGGACATTGGTGTAAATCGTGTTATAAAATGCTAATTGCTTAATAAACGGTACAACTGTATTTATCGGTAAATAAAATAGATAATGGAAATGTCAAAGTCTGAGTATGCGCCTTTAGGCGTTCGCTCCTTTGTTTATTTCAACCTAGGCACCACAAAATCTCTAAGTGCGTGCGCGTCGCTGAAATCTTACTTATTTCTATTGTTGCGTTGTAAACAAAATTTTCCCTTATTAATTAGTAACCTACCTTTTGTTCAACTATTCAAATTAAGTTTCATTAATTATTAACCAAAGTCAACAAAGTCAATAATGCGTAGAACCACAGAATCATTTTTGCCCTGGATAAAAAATAAAAAATTGTTTATTTTGCTCATACGAAAAATTCTCAAATTTTAGATTTTATCTTTTAATTTTATGATGTGTAAAGACGCATTCTTTTGTGCCTTAAATTCTCAGATGCTGAATTTTTAACTCTTAAATTCACAGGTTTGCAGTTTCGCGTCCTTAGTAAACAAAATTTTCAAGTGTCTGCATAGTTTTTTAAAATCTACAAATTAAAAATTTAAAAATGCCTAAAATTCTAAAGAAGTTATAAATTTTATAAGCAATAACTTCAATTATTTTTAAAATGTTCTGAATAGAAAACAGGCTAAAAAAACATATAATTTTTTTTTAGTTAATTTGTTGATGCTTTAATAATTCAAGATGTTAGAAAAGCGTATTTAATTTATTCTTTCGGTTGACGAATCACCATAAAAGTTGGTACATACAAGTGTTTTTTCATGGAGAAGGCTTTAATGCTATCTATTTTGTTGCAACTCGCCACTAGATGGGGCTACAGCACATCAACTTCTGCACCGTGATTGCTATTAAAATTAGTATACATATGTATTTAAGATAGGCGCTTACGACATTAAGTGTAGATTAATCTAAATACAGATATGCCAACAAAAAACTAAAAAAAATTAAAAAATTGAAAATGAGGATTTGCTTATAACTGATATATAAATAGTTTTTGCTTGTACATAATTCTCATGTTTACAGAATATCTACAAAAATTGAAAGAATACGAACTTTTAAAAATATTTTGAAAAATCTAAAATATTTCTGCAATCTACAGACTATCTTATAATTTTAAACATATAAAAATGCATTGCATCCGACAAGGCGATATTATCCACAAGAAAAAGACACCACATTGAAGAATATAAAAAACTGTAATAATCTAAAAAATTTAAAAAACTCAAAATAGAAATTGCAGTCAAACGAATAAAAAAAAATATGTTAAAAACTTTTTTCGCAAAATATCGATTCGATGTATCAAGAATATTTATAATTTTTTATTATATATTTTATATATAAATTGTAATAGGAAATCTATAGAAGATAAAAGATGTCTACCCAGACCAACAAATTTAGGATTCAAAATCTCTAAAATTCAAAAAGTTTAAAAAAAAAGAAATTCTACTTCTCACCTTTGCTTACTTTCAATATTTAGATTAACACACAATATACAAGGTGATTTACGGTAACATAAAATTAGACATTCCTTAGAAAATGTTTGCAAATATAAGTAATAATCAATTACGAAAAATTGTTAAAATCACCGATTGTATCGGAAAATAGCTGTTAGGGTTATTGATGTTTCAACATATTCTGAAGTAAAATTTTTGGAATGCGTGAAATAAATAAAAACATGTTGAATTATTACTATTTATCATAAAATTAAAGTGACAAAAAGTAAGCAACAAATAAAATTTGTAATTAATTTTATTTGAAAAATAAGAAAGGAACAAGAAACATGAATTAATCGTGTGTTACGCCACCACGATTTTGTAACACTTCTTCAACACATTTTGGCACACGATCCAAGGCGTCTTGATCCAGATTGTTCCATAATTTCGGCAGTATAGCACGCAAACTTTGTAGGTGCGCCACTGGTGGTTAGTGGTCAGTTATTGCGCGACCAAACATATTCCATGCATACTCAATAGGACTGAGATCTGGCGAACGCTGTGGAAGTGGCAAGTGCTGAATTTCCAATCTTTCTTTTACACAGTGAGCACGATGTGGATGTGCATTATTATACAAAAACTAAAACTGAATTCCTAAAGCGTTGCAATAATTGTCCACAATATCATTAATAATGTCTGACATAAATTCCACTGTTGCTTTATGAAATGGGTGTACTTCTTGGACATATCGATCATCAACTTTTGTACCTGAAGGTTTCCAGATGCGAATAGTGCCACTATCACTGTAGAGCCCAATTCTGCTCTCGTCTGAGTACATTACAGTTTCCCATTCATTACTCGGTCTTCACACCAAACTACACTAGCACTTCTCTGTGCAGGTGTCAACAGAATCGTCCTTAACGGTCTTCTACATCTTAGTTCTCTCTTTCGAATGCGGTTAAGTATAGTTCTAGCTGTGACACTACCGGTGGGGTGCAATAGCTCCTGTCTTAACCAACTGCAATGAGATCGTGGATTGCCCAATCACCAAGAGATTTTCTCGTACCTTTGTGGCTCTTGGTCGACCTTGTCGTGGTCTTTCAGGTACACTTCCAGTTTCTTTATATCTTTGCTGTAGCCGCAAAATCATACTTTGACTTACATTTAAAAATGCCGCCACATCCACTTGTCGAGCACCACCTTCTAACATACCAATCATTCTGTTGGTAATATCGGACCTCAAATGTCGTCTTTCCATTTTAGTCTGCGTCTTTTGAACGATACTTGCGGAAATAATGACAAAATAGACAAATGCCTGTTTAAATTTGTAATTTTTTTGCTTTTCTCACAGATAACTTTTTAATCGTTTCACAACAAATTGTATTTCACTCGGATTACTTTAAAAAGTTTTTGTACTCATTGTATGGAAACAGAATTTTTCCGCTTAATCCCATGCACGGAAAAACGGTTTTTCCGCACCCCAGTGATTTTTAGTTTTTTTTGGTGGCAAGGGATATTTGTGTTATACGGTTGGTATTGCAACTTTTTTGCAACTTTTTGATAACACCAGTCAAGTCAATCAATTTTTCATACGTTCGTTCATACCGCTCGCGACTTTTCTCGGGCAGCAGACGTGAAACGGCCTCTTTGGCACATTGTTGTACATAAATTCTTCGCTGTCACTCATTTTATCAATTTTTTTTAATAATTAAAAAAAATGACAGATGCTTTAAATTTTAAAAATCTAGTACCTAGTTACAGTAGATAGATCATGTTTGTTAGGTAATTAACTATTACAACAAACTTATTTGAGATTTTTTTTTAAAAAAACTTTTGCAGTCGTAACATTGATCCAAATAAAAAAAAATCGCCTCCTAAAAAAATTTGAGTATACATATGTATTTAAGACAGGCGCGTACGACATTCACTGTAGATTAATCTAAATACAGATATGCCAAGAAAAAACTGAAAAAATTGAAAAAATTGAAAAAGTGAGGATTTGCTTATAAGTGATATATAAATAGTTTTTGCTTGTAAATAATTCTCATGTTTACTGAATATCTACAAAAATTGAGAGAGTACGAACTTTTAGAAATATTTTGAAAAATCTAAAATATTTCTGCAATCTACGGACTATCTTATAATTTTAAATATATAAAAATGCATTGCATCCGACAAGGCGATATTATCCACAAGAAAAAGAAATAACATTGAAGTCGAGAATATAAAAAATTGGAATAATCTAAAAAATTTAAAAAACTCAAAATCAAAATTGCAGTTAAAATAATAAAAAAAAATGAAAAAAATATTAATATGTTAAAAATTTTTTTCGCAAAATATCGATTCGATGTACCGAGAATATTTTTAATTTTTTATTATATATTTTATATATAAATTGTAAAAGAAAATCTATAGAAGATAAAAGATGTCTACCGAGACCAACAAATTCAAGATTCAAAATATCTAAAATTCAAAAAGTTTTTTTTAAAAAAAAACGGAAATTCTATTTAAATTTTAAAAATCTAGTACGTAGTTACAGTAGATAGATCATGTTACCAACCCACCATTAAAAAAAACTAAGTTACTTAATTTTTTTATTTCGATATTCGTTAAAAAAAATATTGTACCTAACTCGTTCGGACAAAATTTTCCCGTATTTGCACTAAATGCAGCACTCCTTACCGTCGTGCTGCAAACAAAGTGCTCATGCGGGAAAATTAAGTTTCCGAACTTGTTAGGTAATTAACTATTACAACAAACTTATTTGAGATTTTTTTTAAAAAAAACTTTTGCAGTCGTAACATTGATCCAAATAAAAAAAATCGCCTCCTAAAAAATTTTTGAAAAAACCACATCGAGTTGGCTACCAAAGAAAACAAGAAATTATAACTTTGACGATTTATAAAATTGTTGAATTCTTTAAGAATTATTTGTTTTTTTTTTCTGCTTGTTAATATTTCCAACCACACTTAACGTTTGTGGTTCAAATGAAATTCCTGTGAAAATTAAAAGTAAGCTCATTCCGAATTTGCTGTATTTTGTTGCATTTCAAAGCTCTGGTAAAAAAGGAGCAAAAATAACTCCTCTCAAAACGTTAAGACAAATTTTACACTCATAAACAATGACGGCATTGTTCACTTTAAAATTATTTACGACGAAAGAAATTAAGTTATAGAATTATTACACTAGACTTTTCGTGATTACAACGGAACTTGTAACTACTTTGCTTATGTAAATGTTATAGGTACCATTACGTTTATGTCTACCTTACTTGAATAAATTGGAAACTCTCTAATAAAAAATCCCATTAAGTATATCTATTCTACAGTAAAATTTTGATAGAAATAGAGAAAAACGAGCACAGAAAAGCGGCGAGCGAGGTACAGAGAGGTCAAACGATTTCAACTGTACGCAAGCCATCATCGATTTGAAAGTGTAATAAGTGCACCTCACCTTCAGGCGCTGCAACTAATTCATAAAAAAGGAAGTTTTAATTTAGTTTTATTAATCAATAATTTTAATCTGAAAAAAATAAAAAAGTTGATAATAAATCGCTTTCATTTATTTCGTCAAATCGTCTTCGAGGGATCTTGGGGTTCCTTTGATATTGTAGTTATGGATGCGCACCCCCGAGGTTGCTGCAATAGATAACTTTTACCACAAAAGTTTAAAGCGGGGGAAGAAATGGAGTAAAGTAGAATGCCGGGGGTGATTTAAAGAAGTAATCCGTAAAATTTCATTTCACGTTGTTTCGCGTTTATGTTTTGTTACGTAAAATCAGGCTGAATGTCGATTGCAAAAAGGTACGACTGAATAAAAGTGAAGATTTATTTTGTCTAAAAAAACAAAATTTATCATAAGTGATCGGACGCTGATACCGGAAACTTTGGATTTTATTGTGTGCTTCTCCCGTGTAAACTACGAACTTTCGGGATCAAACATAATATTTCACGAATTTATAATATTCATCGTGCTGTCACGAACTAAACACAAAATACACAAAGTTTCAGGCCAGGCGTGTTACGAAAGAAAAACTGAAGATAACTTTGTTGGAGCTGGCCAGTGATAGTATTATATATTCGAAAGTAGTAGAACGAAGGGTGCATCCAATATTAGATAGGAATGTGTCTAAAACTTGGATTTCAACACTAGCACGAATTGGGTTATTGCACGTAGACGTATAATGGGTGTTCAAATAAAAACGGAACTTGAAGTGCCGTCAAGAAAGTTTTATTAGAGATTTTTAGTTTTTAGGTCACTAGTTCTTCTTGATTGGTCTCTTTAAATCAATTTTCTTAGATTTCTTGATTTTTAGTTTTAGTATGTTAGTCTAAAGTATGCCTTATTCGTCTAAAAATGCAAAGCTTACGTGCACTTTAACCTCAAAGATAAAATAAACTTTATTTAACATTATATGCCGCTTTCATCACAAGATCAGCACCGTGTTTGCCAACATCGTAGCCGCAGAGAGACGAAACCAATACCCTGGATGTGACAGCTTCAAAAAATTGGCAATCATCTTTGTAAATTTATACAATGTATTGATTCCTACCGGCTGAATGCCACACTTTTTCTGTCTGTATAGTTGAAAAATTTGCTGTGAAGAAGGCGTATATCAAATAAGCAACGTATAATTCACAAAACACCAAAAATGTCGCCTAACGAATTTAATACATTTTTTACTAGTATCGGGAAAAAAGTCGCTAATTCCTACCTAGAATATAAATTAGATCCTGCTAAAGTTATACAAAATTAAGTAAGACTTAAGTTTTTTTTTTACTTTTGTGAGTGTTGCTGAAAATCTAGTAAAAATCGTTTTTATTTAAATTAAAAGTCAAAACGGAAAGGACGAGATGGTTTCAGAATTTTCGATAAAAAATTCGTTGAAAAAGAAAAATAATTGTTAATAAAAATATAAAAAACCTCTTTCCAAATTTTTGAAAATGAACATATACTTTCTCTCATTTTAGCTACTTTTCTTTAACTTTTACAATTGTTATTTAGCATTTTTGATAGTTTTGCATTTGTTGTTTATACTTGAAATATTTATTTATTTATTTATTTATTTATTTATTTATTTATTTATTTATTTATTTTACCTTTTTTTGAAAACGTCAGTATTTCATATTTTGCTGTTTATATGGGATAAACAATTTGAGAATTCGTAGAAGTATAGAAAATTTGTAGTTACTTAACAGTAAAATTTTTAAATTTTTTGTTTGAGTGTCGTTGCTTATTTTTGAATTTTTAAATTTTTAAAAAAAATCTAAATCTTTTTGTAATTATATTTTAAAATATTTTGATTTTTTATAGCTTTTAGACAGTTTGAGTTTCAGTTTTGAGTTAGCTTCAAATTCTAAAATGCTAAAAAAAATTTAGATTGTCAAAAATCTTTATCTTTGAATCTGATGGATTTTTTGGATGTCTCGAATGCTTGAGTTTGTTTCAAAATCTTCAAATTTTCACAATTATGTAGTTTTTTTAATGCTTGATTATTCTCTAAATTGTTTAAATTTTTTGGATTTTCTAGATTTTTTAAATCAAAGATTGTTAACATTTTTTAAATTCTTTACATTTCTTTGTTATGTTGTTGAACTCGTTTTCGATTTCGTTTATATTCTCTAAATGCATCTGAGTTTTGTGTTCGAAAGATCTTTGACTTTGACATTTTTGGTAGCATAGATTAAGGATACTGTAGTAATTCGCCAGATAACTTGGAGAAAAACCTTTATTTTTTGAAATCAGTTGACAAATTGATTATTGTTATCACAGAACTAAGTCTATGATAACTGGATTTACTACAATACTCTCTAAAAAAATGTTAAAATTTCTAGATTTTATTTTTGATTTTTTTTTTATTTAAATTTATAGATTTTTTGAATGTAAGTAACCTTTAAATTTCGTAAATATTTAAAGCTTTTTAAATTCTTTTTATTCTTAGCAATTAAGTTCACGTATCATGTGTTGAAAAGTTTGATCCAAAATTTAATCTTATTTGAGCTCCTCTTTCAATAATTACACTTTTTTCAAACAATATATTTGGTTAACATACTTCCAGGTGTATTTACTTAACTTAAACTTTTTCTTAAGCCTACCGGAACAAAGTTAATTTTTTGATTATTTAAAATCTGGTGTTTTTTCTAACACTATATCTTGCTCAAATTTATCTTATTTCTACTCAGATGAATGTTTTCTCGATCCGGTTTTGAATAATGAAAACTGTGCAGGCTATGTTAATCTTTACTATACACTTTCTAAAGATATCACCCCTTACTTCGTCTGAAGGCTAAACTAAGTACGCCATCCTATGTAAACTTTCTGTTGTGTTCGGAAACCTAAATCTATAGGATTAAAAAAAGTTAAATTCCGCGGTAAATAAGGAATTTCTGTGAAAATATTTAACAAAACTGAACAAAGTATATTGTTTTCTATATTTCGTTTTCTTTCTTTCTGTAACTGCAACGTTGCTAACTTTATAAGAAGTTTAATATGCTTAAGTCTCCACGTTTGAAAACACCTCCAATCTTCCAACTCTTGGAAAAAAATGTGGCTTTGAATTATTCTGTTAATTTTCAAAGTTTGCTTTATCAAAAATTGTGTTTTTTATTGAATTTGGTGTAGGTTAAATTTTTATAAGTTGAAAGGAATTTTTTACTATGTAGTGCTTTTTAAACACTCCTTTGATGTCAAATATTTGCAGTTTAATTTTTTTTGTTTATTTCAATTTATCTGATATCTCAAAGATTTTCTTCTTCTGGGTCTTCAAATAGTTTCTGTTTTTTCATTAAAGCTTGTTTGATACTTTTAACGTAGTTTGTGTTGTTTGTTTTTACTTCATTAATTTAATGTCCTTTTTTTGTTTCTGAGCAACAATAAAAAAGCAGAACTTTTGAAATTTCTCTGATTCTGCTTTGACATTTATCTTTGAAACTTCTATTCCAGTTTTAGTTTTTTAATTTTCAAGTAGATTTTTGTTTGTGTTTTCTTTGTTGTTGTCTCTACATATTTTGTTTCTTCTTCATTTTTCTTCTTTCTTAAATATTTTTTTCAAGTTTCTCTTCACTTTTTTTGTAGTGTTCGTACTGTGTCTGTCAGTTTTTTTCTTCCTCTTTAAAATGTTGTTAATGCATTTTTTGTTTCTTCAGTGTCTTCATCTACTGGTGTCGATGTTATGATATCATCTTTAACAGAGTTCTGTTCTCGATAATGTTATCATCTGGCTCTTCCTTTGGGTTACTATTCAAAATTTTTCTTTCATATTTTGTACGTGTTTTTTTATTCCAGTGTTTTTCTTCGATCTGTCTTTTTATTACAATCAACTACTTCTCTTTTTTTTCTATTTTTATTTTTCTTCTACTTTGTTAACCTAATTCTCGTCTTTAGTCTTCTGCAACAGAGATACTTTTATCATGTGAATTTTTTTTTGTTTTCCCTCTTCACTAAGCTTTCATTTACATTTCTCTTGTTAATATTTCCAGTCAAAAACTTTGTGACCGTTAATGCTTTTCTTTTGACGTCTTTTACAGTATTTTTGATGTTTTTAACACCTCATACATCAATTCTGCTGTCTCCTTTGCTTCTTCTCTTCCCACACATTTTATGGTTCCCGGTGTAATTTTGTCGTTTCTATGCATTTGTTCTAGTTTTACATTTATTATCACCTCTTTCATTTCTTCTTCTCTTCCGTCAAGTTTTTAATTTAGGACTTGACCACGCTATAAAGAGAACGTGCTTCCTACACTTCTTGTTCCAACCGTTAAGACTACGTCTTGACATGTCAGTCAGAACAAGCTTTTTGTACTAGAGATAACAAGTGTCAAACTGTGCAAATTTCACCCAAGTTTTCTCGTGACCGACATTGCTAGAAATCCTGTTATCTAATAAACAAAAGTGATAATGAAATTTAAATACTGACTCTTTTTTTTAACATTTTCATCAAAAATTAATGTAAACACTCAAAACTTTTTTTTGGAACTAAAAATCTCTCTTGTCTCTTTCCTCACAGCATTCCGCACGACAATATTAGTTTTCATTGCATTTCATCATTTATTTTTTTGTTGTTGGATAATTGCAATCTTGTTTTGGGAGTCAAATCTGCACAATTTACTTTTGAAGTGGAAAAATTCGTAGTGTCAGCAATTTAACCACGTTTAATAATACTACATTAATACCAGAGGACCGTACTCCGCGTTGCTGATCGATAAGGAAATCTGTTCAAAATATTCAGCAATAAAGAATGACCTAGATACACCAAGGGGGGGAAAAACTAAATACGATTTCTTTATAAGACGTTTGCTCAATTTGTGTTAAAGCTTGGACTGCCCTAATCTGTTACGTTTTTTATGTTTAAATATTAAGTATACTGTAAAATATTAACATTTTTGATTAATTTATGCACCACATCAGCACAATATTTTGTGGATTTAAATTTTTTTATTACAATTATCGATTGTAGGAAATGTGTAGAGCCAATGATTTGAGGTGACAAAAAATTAACAAAACAATTTTTTTAACGTGAAGGCGCATAAAATCTTGTATATAACATATTTTTTTACTCGAATACTTACCAATTTTTTCTGTTTTTTCTACTTGCTACATAATCAGCTACTAGCTACTAATTAGGTGCTAATAAGTCAATTTACAAATCATTAAGTTGAAAAAATACATTGGCACTTATAATTTAAAAATTCAGAAATGAAATATTATTTGTTTTACCAATTTTTTTATATTTTTTAAATTTTTGATTTTTTATTATTTTTTTTTTTTTCGTTTTTGACTTGGATTCTTTAGATTTCATGTATTGTATGTTTTTGCGTTTTTACTTTTTTTACATACGTTTTTAAATTTTAACAGTGAAGTATTATTATTTACTTCTTCTACTTTTCGGCCGGTTGGAAAGTGATCGCTTTCCAACGTGCCCTGTCACTTTCTATCCGCTCAGAAAGTTAACGTCAGAACTGTAGTAGTTTTTAATTGAAATTGATAAAATGATAATAAAACCAGGTTATGACACAAAATTTTAATAAAAGGTTTCATGTCTCTCTGGCAATAAAGGTGAAACACTTTGCACTCCGTTATAAAATATGCTCTTGTTTTTTTCTTATGAGAGGCGATTTTTTGATATACAGGGTGTTAATAACATAGCTTCAATAATTTAAATCACAGCACTAAACGCTCAATGCATATGTTAGTGAAAATAAAATATTAAAAATTTATATGCAGCAAAACTCGCTTAAAAGATTCCTAAAATGCCGCGGTGGCTTTGTATGAAGCTCCGCCTTGTACCGCAAGGAGACGTAAACAAACCATGTGAAAACAGAATCACTAAAGAGAGGGTTTTATGAAAAATGCAGTCAACTTTTGCATTCTTAATTTTATTTTTAGTTTGTGATTAAATTACATTAATCAAAGATGTGTAAGACCAATTTTTTATTTATAATATTCACATACTAATTATATGCTATAATTTCTTCTAATATTTTCTAGTTACATTTTTCCGTAGCTAAAATTTTTGGGTGTTCTCTGTCTGATAAAAAAATTAAAATAATTTTAATTTTGATGTTAAGGTTTCTTAGTTTTGTAACATTATATCAAAAATAGCGCACTACCTGTACACGATGCAATAGAGTAGATCATACTAAAGTCATTATATTCCGTAGAACCTCTTCGTTTTACGGTAAAATGTGACGTGTGCATGGCGTCCCGGAAGAAATAAATTTGTGGATTCAAATCTGGGGAACAAGCTGGCCGATGCTGTAGTCGTCCGCGACCGTTCCAACGATTATTAAAATTTCTATTTAACCATTATCCAACATCTACAGCATAATGTGTAGGTGCGCCATCAAGCTGAATCCAAGCTCAATCACTTTAATCAAAGGTGTTTAAGGATTCTTTCACAGTCGAATTGTACTCAGTTTTCAACGGGGGGTTCACTGAAATTTGGTAGACTTATCTATAGTTGTAAATAAACAATATTTCTATTACTGTGTTAAAAACAGTGGGCAATACAAATATATCGAAAAATTAGATGTTATTGATCAAAAGGCGTTTAACACAGGTCGAGCTGCATATGGAGATGACAATTTGTAATGCGGATGTGTGGGGCTTATTACGATTCTTTTATGTAGAGAACAAACGCTACAATTGAAATATTAAAGATTTTGCAAAAAAAGGAAAAAATGCTTTCAATTCTGGCAGTATTGCCTCCCAAATTGAAGGGTCACTTTTGACCTGAAATTACAGAGAAATATCTAGCGTTAATAAAATTAGACATTTTCACATTTTCAATATAAAATCCACCAGAAGTCAACATTCTAAAATAACAATACTTTGTTTTTGTTAATTTTTTCTGCACTTGATGCAAGTAAATGTTTTTTTTAACTTGATTTGTCTCTTTTTAAAAGCGAAATATTTTTTTTTTCTTCAACTGTTTGTTGTAGAGTTATATCTCCTATTATACCAGGACACTTAATTTCTATAATGAGTCCATGGTCTGTTATTCCATCAGTAATAGTACCTAGAAAGTGACAATTCTAATTTTGCAATTTTCTCATTTTAACAGCACCGCCTAAAAGATGCATTTGTTTTAAATTCAAATTGCAAAATATTTTTAAAAAGCTTTTCCGATCTGTTATCTTTCATTGCGGCAGCAATGCATCTTATTGAATTAATGTTTTTTTTTAAACATTTTTCCCTCTGTAAACTTACAAATAATTAAATTATTGGTCGCAGAAGCCTCGTTTTGTTCAAGCTATAATCATTCTGTATCATTTTTTTTTCACAAGATTGTATATTGTCGATTTCGCTGAAAAAGAGAAAATTAACATATTGATCATTATTGATAAATAATATTTTTTGTATCCTAAATGGAAAACAGTCATTTGATTAGGTAGGATTCAAAAAGGAAATGTTTTATTTCACTAATTAGCAACACTTGACCCGTTAGTAACACAATCATACAAACAAATAAGTATGACATGTAACGAAAAAAAAATTCACTATTTTTAAATCTATAAAAATTGAATGTAAAATTAGGTACATTTTAAAATTAAATTCCATTATGTACTTTTGGAAAACCTATTTAATGAAACGTCTATAATACCTGAACTTGGTGAAGATGAGTGCTGCCAATGGTCAATCTTTGAAACCTCTTGTCTAAAAATATTCTTCAATGTTTGAATTTTATTTTGAATGCTTCTTCTTATATATCCTTTAGCAAATCCGGGATAGTGCCTTCATTATCAACCAACATGGTAGCTGAGTGCCTTCGCATACAATCGTTTGTGTAGCTACTGGAATTAGGAAGCTTCAAATATTCAGCAAATTTTCTCGACAAACTATAAAATGTGTTGATCCCCTCCGGTTGCACAGTGCATTAACCATTTCGTTAATAAACGAAAAATCAGGAATGACCAGTGCTTTGTGGTCTTAAACGATACTTCCGATACAACTCAATTCCGTCAGTTTCCGAAGTTATGGTAAAAACTCGCTTCTTCTCCGTTTTTGTATTACGTAATGTTACAACAATAACTGATTCATTCTTTTCTATATCGTTAAGTGTTAATGATCGTAATCCATCCCTTCGCATTGCTCCGTTTAAAGCAAAAATCAATGCCACTTTCATAAATAGATAGGATTCGTTCGAAGTGTCATTTAGAAACTTCATAATTTGTTCAAATGTCAACACTTTGATTTTTTGGGTTCGTATCTTTCATTTTATTTTTTCAGAAATGCAATTAATTGCTTGTATTTTGAAATGTCAGTGGCTTCATATATTTGCAACGTACTCTTCAACATCGAATATGTTGACCACAATGACGATACCTTCAGATTTTTGGACTAAAAATAGAAGAAAAAATCAGAAATTTATTTTTAAAAAACACCAGCTTTCCCCAAAACAACGCCAACATAACATTTTCACTGATACCTTGTGCTCTTGATTGTTTCTCTATTGACAGAAATGTTCAAAAGTTTTATTATATTTTTCTTTCGACTAGATGGAAGCAGATTTAAAGATTAAGATTTAAAGTCGCTTCTCTCGCGTGTTCCTAAATATTCTCATTTTCTTCGTAAACACTTTCAGCTTTCATCTTCTGATAACATTCTGTCTAGTTTAATTTGTCGTCAAGCATTGCTACTGTTTACTTTTAATAAGCAACTATTTTTAAAAATGTAGAAAACAATTTAGTAATAGTAATAATAATAATTTAACAAAATTTTTGATAAAACATTGTTAGGTTTTCCACGTTTTTTATTAAGGATAAAAAATAGCATGTTTAACTCGTAGGAAAAGTGGTGGTGTACTATCTCGTGAAAACTTGCTAACGCTCGTAAATCAATTTTTTTACGATAATAAACCACCACTCACTTTACTTATTAAACAATCTAAAATTGTTATGTTATAAAAAACCAAACCTAACCATCGAAAATCAGGAAAACCGTAGAAAACCTGATTCAAACAATGTAGCGATAATAATCGTTCTCCTTTCAGTTAATTCGTTCTCACTTGCTATCAGATTAAAAGCAAACATTGGAGACAGCACCGAATAAAAGTACGCTCCAGATCGAATTTGTAAAATGAATTCAATTTTAATTTACTTGGCGGTAATAACAGACTAAATAAAAAATAATAATCTAAAATTCTCTTTCTCAGCCTTCCTGTTTTTTTAAAATTGTAAACTAGTTTTGAAGAAATATTAAAAAACAATTTATTTACCTTGAAAAAGACGTGCGAGAACATATTTTCCTAAGTGGAAAACTTTATCGATCTTTGGTATGTTGTTACCGCAAAGATGTGTCTTTATATTCTTTGAAGGAGAAGCCTTCGATGTTTGTCTCTTGTAACACTGTGGGCGATGCTTCTAGTCGACGATAATTTTCAACAAACTACTCATAGATGGGATGCTTTCAGACAACTGACGGATCTCTAACAGCAAAAATTGTGGAATTTTATTAGCATTTTTTTTGCTGGATTAAAGAACCAATTTTATTTGGTTTTGACAGCGTTATCTGAATTAATACCAACATAAGAGTTCCTTAAATACAATAAATACACAAATTTCTCGTATAGACTGAACGCCACTAAATTGGTACAGGGTTTACATATTGCCTGTTTATTCTCCATATCAAGAATGGTTGTGAAAATAATTCTTAGAAACGTTAGAATTTCAGAAATATCTAACGAGTCCAAAAAAGATATTCTAAGATATTCAACAAAACAAAAATTTTTGAAAACATGAAATAGCTAAAAGTTAAAAAAAAATTTACAAACCATTCAACGCTTAAAAAAAATTTGAAATTCTATAAAAATTTAAAATTTTAGAAGACCTTTAAGGTCTGAACACAACGAAAATTTCAAACTCAAGAATTTAATATTCTTAAAATAAAATACAAAAAATTCAAGACGTAAATCAGATTTTGTTAATGGAAAAAAACTCTTAAATCTTAAAATTCTTAAAAAATTAATTTATAAAAAATTTAAGACTTCATGAAAGGGCATTGGGAGATAAGAATGCTAAAATTGCCCCCAGAGCGTATTAACGATACTTTAAAGATATGTTCGTACTATAGAAGTACTTTGATTTTGAAGTTTTTAGATCTCAAAGTTAACTAGATTTTGGAAAATAATAAAAAAAGGCAAAAACAGAAAATATTTTTTTTCTCTTCATAGACTAAACCGATTTAAATAAAAATTTTATGGTAATTTAATATCTATAGAGATACTCTTTTAATAAAAATTGCAACTATATAGCTCTACATTTTCATAGAGAAAAAAAATTTTTTCTCAAGAAAAATTGATTTTTTATTATAAAACTTAAAAGTACAATTTTGAAAATATTTTTTTTGAATTCCCTAGCAAACAGTACATAAAATATATTTTTTTCAAATTTTTTGTAATGGTACGCCATATTGAAAAAAATTAAAAACTGTCCTGTTTTTTTCCTGTAATGTTTTTTTCGATTTATACTCTCTTTCTCTCTCTCTCTTTCTATATATATATATATATATATATCCATATATATATATATATATATGTATAGATGTATGTATATACATCTAAAAAATGAAATTCTGAGAACGCATTAACTGTTTATTGCTCTCTTAACCTCCCAGCCACCCCCGAGCAGTAATAACAAAAAGAGCATGATTTAGTTACGCTTGAACATTCCCAACGTGAATATGAATATTAATTTTTGAAAAATAATGTAATCTAGATTAAAATTTATTTAACATCATCATCGCTTTCTTAATTAATTGTTACGTTAATATTATCATCATTAAATAAAATAGTTTCGCATTTTCCTAGAAAAAAATTTTTTTTTCGAGAAAAATTGTTGAATTGTGCAATTTTAATTTTTTTAAATTTTTTAACAAAAAATACATAAAATATATTTTTTCCGCCATATAGAAAAACAAATTGTCTTTGTTGCAAAAAAAATAAATTTATTGCTTTGATAACAATACACACACACACACATATATATATATATATATATATATACACATATATATATGTATATATATATATGTGTGTGTATATGTCTTTCAATTATTTTTGACAAAAATAAATCAAATAAATATCTCAAATAAAATTATTTGAGAGAGAAATTGTTATAACATAATTCTGACGTCTTAGCTAGATGACTATTATCTTATTGAAAAACGCACCGCTATTACTAGAATAACACCACGAGGGGGTGACTTCCGATTCAGATTTTTCTGATTTAATTATAGAGAGAATGAAGTCCATTAAAACATGTAAAAATACGTTGGCTGATGAAGTGAAGAAAAATGGGCGGTTTTGTAAAAAACTTTCTTTTCAAACAATTTCAGTTAATGAATTAACTGATTTTCCAGAAATGACAAAAAAATTGAAAATCCTCTTCACTGGTTCAAATCAATATAAACAATCGATGTCATCCCTAGCTGAAATGATGGATGAATCGAACAACATCAAAATTGAATATGTAAGACGAAAGTAATATTGTCAAAGTTAAAGTCTAAACTCGTCATATTAACAAAATAGAATATATGTTTTTTATTTTTAGTTTTGATTACAAACCAAATAGTAGAGAGCATATCGGAATAAATAGATATTGCTGTGAATGTGCAAATGGCAACAGAACGTCAATGAATGAAGACAGCGATTATGTTTAAATTATCTTTAGTCAAATTTAAGGTTCCATATTATTTGCTTAACACAGTGTTTAAATCTAAATTATACTATTTTAGAAAAATTTATATTAATATTCACGTTAGGAATGTTCAAGCGTAACTACACTTAAGTCATGCTCTTTTTGTTATTTGTGCTCGGGGGTGGCTGAGAGATGAAGTGAGCAATAAACAGTTAATGCGTTCTCAGAATTCCATTTTTTAGATGTATATAGATACATCTATACATATATATATATATATATATATATATATATATATATAGAAAGAGAAAAAGAGAGTATAAATCGAAAAAAACATTTTTTCGGAAACATGACAGTTTTTAATTTTAAAAAAGACAGAATAAAACTAAACAAAAAAAAACGAAAAAACAAAGTCTGAAAGAAAGAAGATCAAAATGTAAACTCTCTCAAAGAGTTAAAGAAACAAAAAGTTTAAATATATAAATATTTTAACAAACATTAAAATTCTGAATATTCACTAAATTCTCTAAATTTGTTTTTTTTTTCTATTGCTATTATTATTTTTGTATTTTTCTTGTGTTTAATTCGTTAGATTGTTTGTTGATCCTATGCGTCAAAGTTTAAAAAATCCGGAAATATTAACTTTGAGAAAACGAAACTTTTGAAAGTACTGATATACAATGATAATATAAATTTAAAGTTCTTGAGATTCTGAGAAATCTAAATAAAAACGTATTTTACAAAGTGAGTCATTTTTAAATGGCGTCTCTATTGCGTCTTTATGGGCCATTATTTTAAATATTTGTAAACGCGAATAGAAAACATTGTAAAAATGTATATTTTTAAAATAAGTAAAACCTACTACTTTTATGACCAATTTTATTTTGTATTATAATAAAATACCTAAAAATATAGAGCTCTCAGATTTTAAGTTGCTGCGTTGCCAAGTTTAGATTTTTGAGTTGCAATTTTTTAAAAAACCAAAAGACTTTTATTACGTTGTACAGTTCGCATATTTTTTTACTACGTAAGTATGATTATATTTGATAAAATAATTGATATAAAATAATATAATGCCTATATCTCAATTTTTACTTATGATACTTTTATCCTATTTATTCGGATATTTTTCTTATCAATTTAATTTACCTCTTGACTATTTTTTTTTGTTTTAATATATTCTGTCGTCTACAATACATACAATTTGTCTGTACTCGCGTCTATCTAACTTTTTTTTATACATTTATGTTTCTTTTTTTTGTATTTATTTTCTCTTTATAAGCGAACTTTTTCCAGTTTTTTTTTTTTTGGTCTTTTTCTAACACTGCTACTTCAGTTTATCTATCTCATCATTTTTTCTACATTCTTTTTTATAATATCTATTTTTTGATGACATTTTTGTTTTTTTTTTCTTGTCGTTTTATGCATACTTTGCGCGATAAGTTAGTTAAAAACTTATTCCTTGAACGCCAAAAAAAGTACATTGCATATCTAATTTGTGTATATAAAAATGTATTTGGTATAAAATATTGGTTTGAAATGAATAGACTCCAACACCGTTTAAACGATGACCATAAAACTCGATTTATACTTGTCTACTTTGTTGTAACTCGCCACCAGATAGCGCCGCAGCACATCAACTTCGACACCGTTCAACCGGTCTCCCTGAAAATTGATATACATATGTTTTTTGAGCACGGAGAATATTTTTGCGCTATCTGTTTGCTTTAACTTGCCACTAGATTGCGCTGCAGCGCATCAGCTTATACGCCGTTCAACTGATCGCTATGCTTATTGGTCTACATACGTCTTTGCGTTATACAGTATGTAACAATATAGAGGATTTTAAAAATTTATATTGAAGATGCAGAAAATCTGAAAGAATTCACAAACAAATCTAAGAAATGTAAAAATAAAAAATAACTGGGTAGAAATTACAAAAATTAAATTACCAAATTATTTAAATGATTTAGAAGGTATAAATGAGTGTAAAAAAAAGAATATGTTTATAATTATTTTATTAAAAGAAATGAGAATAATGTAATGTATCTAAAAAATTTAAAGAGTTTAAAGACTGAAAAGATAGTAAAAATAAAAAAAATCTAAGAGAAGCGAAGAGTTTAAGGTAAACAAAAAAAAATCACGATCCAAAAAACCTAAATATTTCAAAACTAGAATCCAAAAAAAAACTAAAAATTCAAAATGTATACAGAGTGTTATTGAAAGTAGTACTTAATTTTTAACCGACGATAGTGCTTGTCAAGTAGATACTAAATACCCATACATACCTTATAAGAGAAAAAGCTGTTGGAATTATTAATAAAAGTACTATCGTTGGTTAAAAAATCTGTCAATTTCAGCCTGTATATCTTTCAAATAATCTAGAGATCCAAACAATACAAATAGTTTGAATAATTCAGAAGTGTCAAAAATCTAATGTAGCGTGTCAAAATCTAAATTCAGAATACATTAGAAGTGTAACAACTCAAAAACTACAGATCTAACAGACTCAAAAATTTCGACTGAAAAATTTGTAGAATACTACATTGTGACAAAACTATGGATTTTGATATAAAAAATCTAATGAAATTAAATTAAAAATATGTGATAAAAATTTCGAAAAATTGAAGGCATTTAAAAGATGTAAAGAATGCATCAATTCTTTTATTAAAAAATGTTTTTTTATTTTTTTTTTGCTTAACTGCTTAACCTCAAAGTTTGAAATTTCACAAATAGTAGTTTGTTTTTATCATTAAACCAAATTGTTAGAAAAATAGGAACAACTTGGCAAAGCAACAAATAAAATCTGAAATCTTGTTATTTTCTAAAACTCGTAAGAAGTTGTATGCTCTATTGAAAAAATAAAATAATACGGCCCTGCAGAAAAGAGTCAGAAGACACCTTGTATACTTCTATCTTAAAAACTGAGGAACTAGCTAGTTTTTCTGCATTTTTTGTCGAAATTCTAAAATTAACGAAAAATGCTCTATTGTCTACTTGGAGTTTTAAATATTATTTCTCAAATCCGGTTAAGAATTCTTCGATTTTTCAATAATCAATTGGATGCGAAAAAGTTGACTTTTCCAAACTAGAATAGAAAAATTAGACAAAAAAGAATCAATGCAAACTTTATTTTTATATATTATTATTATTATTGTATTATTATATTATATTATATTATTTGTAAATTAGAACAATTTACAAAAAAGATGACTTAGATGAATTATTATCAGACTTTTCACTTAGTATGTTAGTTTGTTCCTGTGTCTTTCGTCCTAATTCCAATCTGCCAGAAGGCCCAGAGTCATCACAACACAGTAGTTTGCCAAACTTTGTGATTGCGGCTCCCCAACTATTTTGGAGGCCATTTCTAATTTATTTTAAATGGAGTTTTCGATGTACGATTCAGCGACGCTACTAGATTTCTAATTTTCATGACGCTTTAAAAGAGTTATTCCAGCCTCTGCATTTGCAAGTAGTGTTGCTGAAGTCCTCCTGAAGCAAAGTTCAGTATACGTCGAAGAATTTCGTAGCTTTAAAAACTCTGCAATTTTCTATGATATTGCAGCAATGGTGTTGATTCCCACAGCTTGTCTTGTACCTCTGCCAATAAAAAAAAATAAAATATTTTCAATTCGTGAAGGCCGCAGAGAATAGCACTTTCTAAATATTTTTAATAAATCAATGCCGTCAAAATTTTCACGTCGTGTTATAGCAAATTCTTTTCTGACATTTATCTTTGAAACAATCATTTCATATCTTTCACATATTTTATATCCAGAAATGTTATCCCTACTCGACGCAACTCTTCGCCAATTCCTACAAGTAACACTACCTAAAAATGGTATGTAGCACTAAATTTTGTGGTAAATTTTACCTTCATCAACAAATTATAATCCGTTTCCTTCAAAAATTTCTCTACCTCCAACTTTGTATAGACACTTTTTGGAGAAAGGCCGATTGATTTCCTTTTAATCAAGACTATCAATCTAGGATAATTCTTAATTTCTATCTTCTTGTTCACATTATTTGTAGCTCGTATCATTGTAACGATCATTAACATTTTTAACAGTCTTTTCCAAACACCAGTTTTCGAATTCTTTAAACGCCTTTTCGTATTTTTTTTAAATCTCTGGTAGCCAATGCTGCAAACTCTTCGATATCAATTAATTGCACAAACTTAAAAAAATGTTTACTTCTCCATTCCATAGCAACGACAGATTCATTACCAAAAGGAACATGATTATCGTATTTAAAATGAAAAGCAAAATAATAGTAATAATAATAATTAAATAATGAGTAATTTTTTACCAGATTTAAGAAAATTTTGTGTACAATACGTTGGAAAAAGCATGTTGTTTCGTTTACATGTTTTTTTCTCGGCTAGAACGTCGAAGAAAATTTCACGTCTAAAACGGAAAAGCATCAGTTTTCCCACTTATTATACAAATAGCTATTGTAACCATAAATGCTTATAAAATCTTGTGAAAAAACTCGCTTGGAATCGTTAAAACCATTTTTAGATTTGTAAAGTGATTTTGTATCCGTAATTTTTTTTTGGTTTAATTTTCCATTTTGTTCAATGTATATATCCTGTTTATCCATCTTTTACATTTGTTAAATTCTTATTTTTATAGTCTTCATTTTATAATTTTTCGATACTCTCATCGGTTCTTTTTTATTTTTATCAGAACTATTTCAAACTTTTCTAATAATTTTCATAATTTAAGGTAATATGTAAACCTTGTATGAAATAAACAAGAAACTACTGTGATATGCAAATATCCAAAATAATTCGTTCATCGGTCGTGATTTTGATGTTGTGAACCATTAAGCGATAAATGCCAGAGACACGTCACACAATCTTTGACTTGTAGTAAATCACAAGAATCTACAAAAACAACAATTTAAATCGAAATTGTGCATGGAAACGAGCGGTCCCATGTTTTAACATCCTCCTTTCCGAAGACAAATTGTTTTTATTTTAATAGCTGATTCTTCACGTTTATCCTCAGGATTGATTCGTCTTAGAAAAATAAATACTTGCTGAACTTAACGAGTTTCCTCGCTATTTTATAGGGTAACAAAATAATCTTTGTGTGAGCGAGGTAATTATGGAATTGTAGACAGTATTAATCTCAAATAGTCGCAAGAAGGTCAAAATCTCACACGATACTGCGTTCGTAATCGCAAACTGTCCATTGAACGCTAAATTAAAAAACACATAATATGTATCTTACGAGTATTGCAAAAAACTTGGAAATTTAGGTCAAAGTATAAACATTTACGAGAAAATTTTTAATAACGAGTGAATCCGTCGCGCTTCATAAAACACTATTTTATATCTTCGTAGAATGTTCATAATGAAATGAGGTGGATACTTCGTTGTGACATCGTGTCGAAGATGCTCTAAATGTCTAAAATGTTCTGCGAGAGTTATAGGTGGTTGCCGTAATCAACGCAAGGTTTTAACGGGCTCGCATTAGATACGTTTCGTTTACGATGAATTAGGAGACATCACAGATTAGTTCTGTCAGTTACGAACACACGATACCTTCGAAAACTGTTCCGTTTCGTGTTAAGACTTCCGGGGACACCTCTGTCAGTAGGTTAGACTTCCAGTAGCTACAATGTGATGATATAAAACTTCTCAAGAACACGGTCTAGACGGTAAAGACACTAACACACATAATTTTTTAAGTAAATTTAGCTTTATGACTTCCTTCATGATGCATTAATGAAGTTATGTACATAAAATATGAGCAGTCTAGAAAATTTATTGAAAAAATATCTGCTTCCGAAATGTTATAAAAGTGTTTAGAAATTACAAAAAATATTTGAATATAATCTAATTAATTAATTATTTGTACAATACCTAAAACATTTTTTGGTTGTTTTCATAAAATAAACCTTAGAACCTTTGTCTTATTTAGATTTTAAATTCTTTAGAATTTTTGTTTTTTTTTGTAGGTATGTTATTATTTAATTATTTTTTTTAATTTTTTACATAACTTGTTGCATTTTTTTGGAAGCTCTAGACTGTTTTAATTAGTGCTATTACCTAAATTTTTCAGATGAATTTTGAGTAAATTAAATTTGATTTCTCAGTATATTTCAAACACCGTAGATTAAAAAAAATAGTTTTTTTTAATTCTATATTTTTTTTATTTTTGGATTTTTTGCATTTTTGCAATGATTTAATTTCCGACAGATACGAATCAATCTACACAGAAAAAATAATCTAAATCAACAATAAAATCAGGAGGCTCTCGAGACGAACATTACGTTTCAAATTATTTTCTAAAAGGAGTAAACCCTAAACAACAAAGGAAAGAAAAAACAAAATAAAAAGCATCCTAAACCTACAAAAATTAAAAACTGTAAGAAATTTTGCAGACATAGAAGTAAGTCATGAGAGACAAGAGCCGATGCAAACAAAAACTATAAAGAAAAAACATAGAACAAATAACATTATATCTGCAAGTAAACAAACATCAAAAAAAAAAATAATAATAAAAACATAAGTGATAATGTATTTATCAGAGATTTGTATTTTAGTAAAAGGTAGCATATTATTTACATAATTTTAATTGTACATAAACCAACTTTATTTTCTAATGAGAAATAATCCACTCAGTACTAGTAGCAGACTACTGGTTGTTTCCATAACTTAAATCCCATATGTTACTTAGAATCTTTGCGATATTTATATTTTTAGATTCTTGAGTTTCTGATTTTCTTAATAGGTGTAAATGTTTGCTTTTTCTGAATATTGTATTTTTTTTTTTGAGATGTTTTACATTTCATGTAAAATGAAAATGTTAATTAACATGTTCAGATTTTTTTTAATTATTTGAAATATTTGATTTTTTGTTTGTTTATATTACATAATTTTTTTTTAGATTTTTAAGATAAACTAAACTTGTAGCACTTTTTGGGAGTTTTGGTTGTTTTAATTATTTAAGTTTTTATTTTTTTTGGATGTTTTGGTTCTTTGACTTTTCTGATATCTACATTTTTTAGGTAAATCGAATTCATTGAATTTTTAATTTTTTTTATTGTTTTAATTCTCCGTATTCATATATACACTAGATCCAAAAAATATATTTATATACTTTTTTTAGTTTTCTGGATCCCAAGCTTAAGAAATTGTTTTTCTAACATTGCTACTTCAGGACGTTTAGATTTTTAAAATTTTTCTACGTTTTTTTTTGTAATTTATTTGATCTTTTGTTATTTTTAACCCTGCACTTTGCTCTAATTTTATGTTTTGACTTTTTTGTTCTTCTTCTTCTATAAAGATTAAAAACGAGAACATATTGCATATGTAGTATAGAAGAAAACAATTTTTTAGTCATTTTTTTTTTCAATTTTTGCATTTTTGTAATGTTTCAATTATTTTGTTTTCATTCTTAAAAAAATTTTAGAATTATTTAAATTAGAATTAAATCTTAATTAAATTAAATTTTTGGAATTATGCCTATAGTTAGAGTACTATTCATGTTCCCAATTTTTTGTATTTTTTAATTAATAAAAAATCCATGATGAATAAACAATTAAATCATTTTTAAAACTTCAATTGTTTAAAATTTTTACATTCTTTGAATATTTCTGATTTTTCTTTCGTTTTATAGTCTCTAAATTTTATAGTCTTTATCATCTACGGAAAAAATAAAACATTTTGTAAGAACGTTGATAAAAATCAAAAAACTATTACAACCTAAAAGTTGAAAAATTATTATAGAAGTTAGATTCTTTAATTTTTAAGTTTTTTTTGTATTTAATGTTTTTTTATATAAATTCAATCTTATTTACAATTAAAAATTTTATTTTAAATTTTTGTTTTTTTTAATTTTTCTGATATATAGGTGTTTTTCTTCTTTTATGTGTTTTCAATAATTGTTTAGATTTTTTGCACTTCTTACATTCTTTAGATTTTCACACTTATCTAGACTAAATTTTTCAGTATTTTTAGATTCTATTTAATATTTTTTTATATATTTATTTATTTTTTCTATGGTTTTAAAGATTTTTCAGGTAAATTGAATTTGTTTGATTTTTCGGATTTTTTGAATGGTTTGGAGTATTCGAATTCTGTGCATTTTCTTTTTTAATTTTGAATTTATCATTTTTTTGTTTTTGGAATTTTCGGATTCTTTGCATTCTTTTGATACTACTTCGAGCTTTTAGATTTTTTTAAGTTATGGATTTTAGATCTTTGGATGGTATGTCATTTAAATTGAATTTATTATATTTTTAATTATATGTATTTTTAATATTCTTTGAATTAATCAAAAAATTAAAAGTTAAGTTGAGCGAAAAAATTGAAAATCTAAAAAAAGTAAGAAAATTTATATATAAAAATTCAAATCAAAATCTGTTAAAACTTAAGTTTAATTTTGTTACATAATATACATTTTTATTTAATTTTATTTTATTTCTATATTGTTAAATAAATTTATTAATTTTCTTTTAGTTTTTTCATTTAGTACTTTTTTAAAAAACAAATAAATAAATAAGAATTAAAGTAAATTGCTCCACTATTTTGGGAACTTCTGAATTCTGAAACAAAAAATTTAATAAAAATTTACAACGCGATATCTCATAAATGAAAATTCGTAGGGAAAGAAGTAACACGATCTTTTTTATAGAGAATTTCATAGTCTTCACATTTTGACAGTAAATCACACTTTATTTTATTGTACGCATTTTTCTAATAGCAAGAAACAAGTAATTTAATTTTAAAATTTTAGTTTTAATTCTAGTTTGCATTTTTCTGAACACATAAAAAACCACTGTCAGATACCATATAAAAACAAAACAAAAAAGTAAACAATTATAGCTACCACTTTTACTTAGCCTTCGATAAACGAAATACTAATTCTTTTAGTAAGAAACATAGAAACATCGTATTTATATAGCAAACTATAAAAAAAAAAAACACGTTACAAAAGTTTATTCTGCTACGTTTATGTTGCCTGTTTTACCTCGTGGGCGAATGTTGTAGCTCGGAATAGTTATTCGACTCAAGAGTTTGTTTAGTGGTTTATTGGATCGTCTATTTCGAGTATTCAAGGCATACTAACTTGCTTGTACACTGTCTCCTTGCCTTATCTGGAACAACATTTGTTGAATAAATCTTTTTTATTGGTACACTGACCATCTAAAATTTGGTAAAATTTCTCATTCTTAACAAATTCATATCTGTTATAATTTTGGATTTTTTGTCACTTGACTATTTTTTTTCTATTGTCTACACCTATTGAGATCTCACATTAGCACAATAAGTTACTTATATGCTAATTCTCTAAAATGCCGCTAACATTCTGTTATCTTTATCACAAATGACATTTGTGTCATATCTTCGAAAATGTAAATTAGGGATAATGGGAGTTGCAAATGACCAAAGTGCGCAGTCGTAATCGAATTACAAATTTAAACATTAAGCGGACAATTATTTAGTAAGTAAAATACTGATCATTTTGTTACTTGTCTTCACCCTTTCATCACGTTGTAAGTGTTTCTTCGAGATAATAATTATTATTATTATTAGGTACTTGCGTTGTGTTCGTTTACTTCATTTATTAGTGACTGATAACAAACAAAGGAGATTGGCAAAAACAAGTCAGAACCAGTATGAAGAATATTTACGGATCATGGAAGATGACGAAATTTTCAGGACCCCCACAATAAATTCATCTATTGATTCGGAATATATTAATAATTGTTGGAAGAGTACCAACAACACAAGTCCATAGGTGATTTTTTTTTAAATGTATACAAGTCAAATAATGAAAGACTTGAAAGGGAAAAGCTGAAATTTAAGAAAAGAAAATTCGAGGAAAAACTAACTTAAAAAAAATCAACTGAATTTCGAAATTTGTTGGGTTAGATTCATCCAATTAACAGAGCGCAGGCGTCGCACGAAATGTTAAGCATAACAGCCCGCTTTTGCTCGCCGTAATTTTACATAGGCTTTTACTGAAACACTGTTAATAACAGCGCGTAATAGTGGTTAGAGAATTCCAATTTGGTAACAGACTGTAATTTTTACAGTAACAGAGTTTTAAAAGAATGTTAAGAATTAGTGAATAGCAGCATTAGTCTTAATCTTAGTACTTTTATTTTCTAATACGTAGGTAAACAATGCTCTTTTAGATACAATATGGAAACAAAGAAAAACTAGTAGTTATTTTCAACTACTCTTATTAATTTTATCTAACAAAACAAAGTACAAGTCTATATACTGTAGACTTAATTCATTCGTCTCAAAATGCAAAAAGACCATTATAACCGTGTATAACGCAATTTAGACCATGATTCTCCATTACGTCGGTTTGACCAGTACGAATGAAAGTGGGAATTAAGTACTTGTATTTGAGTCATACGCAAGACAACTACAACATAAAAGGTTTTATTTTAATACAAAATTAACTTATTGTTATAAACTAATAAGAAAACATAAAAATATAGAACAACAAAATATATATAATACCCAAAACAACAAATAATCTAATGGTAGGCTACACTGAATCAATATAAACAAAAATGTGGATTATTGTCTCACTGAGTGCAATATGTTTTCACTTTTTTACAACATTTTTGAAGAGACCAATTTTCTCATCGGAAATTTCATTCTCAGAAGAACTCTCGCTAAGACTCGCTACGACTTTATGATCGACGGTAATATTGTGTACTTCCCCAACATCAAAAGTTGTATTATTCTCAGTATTGCCTTTAGGGGGGAAATAGGTGTAGAAGCTTCAAAAAAATTTTTTTTTCTTTTTATAAATATTTTTTGAAAATTTCAAAATAAAATTCTATGCTGTCTAAGAGTTATAAGCGATAGAGTGAATGTCACGGTGTCGAACAGTTGGAGCACGTGGCATGTAGTACGGAGCCGTCCAGCAGCTAGTCACTCTAGAACTATGTAGAAGGTATTAAAGATAAAAAACACATAGGAGATGATTTTTTGTTCGTTGCAAAAATATTAATTTTTGATATTTCTTGGAAGGATTAAGGTTCAAATAGAGGAAACACTTATAAAGAAAGTTTTTTTTTTGAAAAATTGTTTTCGGATGAAAATTGTGACCTCCAGGATTACACAAATTAGCCAGGCGGATGGCGACTTACAATGCACGGCAGCTGACCTCTCCGAAATTTTTTGAGGGAAATGTTTGAAAATTTCATAATATACTCTTGAATATATGCATAACATAATTCCACAATATAAATGAAATATATTTATTCATTATATGTAAAAAAAAACGTAAAATACGCCGTCCTATGCATTCACTTACACCTATTTCTCCCTTTTATAATTAGACTTTAAGGAAACATCGTGAGCAAGCACACTCATCATTAGCCCTGAGCTATTTTTTTATTTTTGATTTCATCGTCACTTGGAGATGAATATTCAGCATCAGAATCAGATTCAAGCTCATTAAATAAGTACTCGCAAGCTAAAAATAGATAATATTGAACTGCTAGTTATCAATAATGTGAATTACCTCGAAGTTTCGCCATTCTCACTAGTTTTAATGACCGCGCAGTCATTTTTATCAAATTTTGAAATTTTTTTGACATGAACGCTGTTTTGACCGCCATGGCATATCCGATTCAATTTTATTGTTTATACCGTGACGGTCAGAACGTACTGCGGTAATAGTCATGGCGGTCAATTTGATGGCTTTGGTAAGTTCACATCAGTTTAACACAGAAACGCAAACCTTAAAGTTAGAAGCGTCATAAAGCTTTTGGTAGTCAAAAAATAATACATACACACGTTGGCGTGGTATGTTATATGAACAATTTTTGGTGACGATAAACCTGTTAATTAACTTTAGTACATTATTATTTCTGATTAATTGTAACATTCATGGCACAACTGACGTTTCCACAAACATTTATTTTGGAAATATATGTACTCGTAGTTAAACTTTTTGTAGTCTAATTTTCGCAAGAAATCAGATTTGAAATGACATTTTTAATAGATAGAGAATCTTCGTTATAGTTTTCTGCTACCGAGGATGATTTCCTTTCGCCTATTCGTCTGGCGGTAAAATATCAGCACGTGTTTGCCAACATCATGGCTGCAAAGCGGCAAAAGCAATGCCCAGAATAGGCTTCGGAATGTGACAGCTTCAAAAAATTGATGATCATCAAGCCGAATGATACACTTTATCTGAGTGCAGTTGATGAAGAAATTGCTGTGAAAACCGTTTCTAAAACGTAAACCTAAATATGTTTGTAATTTTTTTTTTCCAAAATCAATAGAAGAAAAATTGTGTATTATACACCACGATGAAGGATCGTTGACTATCTTGTAAAATCAACAATAACCGTAACAATTTTCACTTTCACTCTTTTATCGTCTTGTTCAATAAATAACTACATTTGTAATAAAGTTTATTTTGATTTCAAGTTTGTCACTTGAATCATCATCATCAACTTTCTGCAAATCAATGACATCATTTTTCTCGTCTTCATAACTTTCTTCTTCTTTGTCAACTGTTTATTCTTTCAACATTTTTTTAAGATTATTTTTTTTATTGGGTTTGTTTGTGGTTATTAGATTTAGTCCAAGATTTTTTTTATTTATTTACTCGTTTGTTAGACCAGCTTAAACATGGTCGCTAAATATAAGCGGTGATATAAATGTTAATTCCTTGCTTTGCAGGTTATCGAAACAGTCAAAGAACTCGCAATAACAGATAAGCTCTAGTTTTGTTCAGCATTTGGTATCAAAATATTTTATCTATTTATTAAAGCTTCTGCTGAATGTTCTTTTGATTCACTATGTAAAGTGCCGGATGTTTCCTCTATACTTGCAAAATTTGCCTTCTGTTACTATACCTCCCATAAAGTCATCATACGAGGAAGTATTTCTATCAAATGGAGCTACGCCGCATTTGTTAATAGCATTCAGATTATAAACTCAGGGAATGCTTTTCATATAAGTTCTTTGATATTGTAGATCGCCACAGGTTTTCCGGAAATCTGCAGCATATATACATTCATAGCCGCATTGTAGTAAGTTTTAAATGCATCATAAATTTCAACTCTGGCGCTTGCAGTTTCCCGGACGTGTGAGAGTGTAAAGTGAGGAGAACATCAGACTTCTTAGCCAAATTCAAGGCTTCTGTCGATAGGTCGGATTTACGATTATCTATGATTACGATAGCATGACTCTCAGCAATTTGTATGACGTAAGAAATGTCTCAAAACTCGATGGAATGTCTCTGAGTTCTTTGAGCCGTAGCGAAATATCTTAGATATGATTTTTATAGTTTTTTTCTGGGGAAAATCAGGTTTAAAGACAGATATGAGTCACTTCCAGTGATGATGCAACATCTTGTAATTTGGGTTTAATTGAAGACAGTAGCACGACCGAGGCCAAATGGTGCTAATTATCTTCGTGATTGCAATTTTTGCTTCAGTTTCATCCAGCTCTTACTCGCTATTGCTATTGCAAATATGAATCAAAGCATCTTTTAATAGTTTAAAACAGCCGTTTGGTAAGCTACCTTCCGAGAATACTTGGACGTTCGCAAAATTTTGAAGAACAATGAAACAAGTACTAAGGCTTACGACTTTATCAGTGACTAGTTATAAACAGTTTGAATTGCAGACATGCGTCGTAGACGCTTAGTTTTCCGACTAAAGTACAGTGATCCTGATCCCAGAAACTAAGTACCAGAAATTATAAGCGTATTTGTTCTTTAAATCGTCCAATCGTCCATCATCATCATCATTTTACAATCATGCTTCGTCCCTAGCGACCCGAAAATCTGATACGATTGGTCACCTTTAATTAATTAATTACCCACGCGGTTACGGGCTAGAAACACACAACGCAACAAAAACAAAGTGTAATTTTTTTTTCTTCTTCTAGAGCTTCGGGTTATTGCATTTACATCAGTTTCTTCCAAGGACTTTACACAAACTATGGGTATATTTCCATTTAATACGATAGCTTACATATACTCCGCGAGATTTAGTTACTAAATTTACATACCTTCTCACAGCGAAACGAATTACAAAGCTTTTTCTGGACTCTTCCTTTCCAGTACGATCAACAGTAACAACTTACAAAGTAGTTTTACTAAGAAACTGGTAAAACAACTTTACCACAACAAACTTAAAAAAATATCGCTCTAAAGTACGTCAAGTTAAAATGACGTAAAACCTAACAGAAAATTTATCTAATTCTCTTTAGAGTGTTACTAATTCTGGAGATCTGTTAGATATTAGCGCCACACAAAGAACTGGTTACATTCTAGTTCTTGGATTTTTTTTAAAGGCTTGTGAGTGGGTTATTTTATCTGTGATCACTAACGGATTTCTGCAGACTTTTAACACAAAAAGAACATCGACCTAACAACAGAGACCTATAATGGTCGGGTGGGTTAAAACGGTTTTGAATTAACAAAAAGGAAACGATCCGTTTAGCAACACTAAGACAGTTGGGCGTAACTTAATAAAAGTTGCAAAAAGTTTTGTGATTTCTCATGAAACCTATGGCTGGAGTTTTTTGTATGTTTATCTTCAGATTATATTGGAATTTTACCAACATCTTTACGTCTGACAAATAAAATCTACTATAAGGAATGAGGAGCTTGGGATCTATTTTTTTCTCATTTTGGTACGATTTTACTAATGTATGTTGTGAAACTGTAAAAAAGATTGTGCGATAGCGAGATGTGTAAACGAGTTTTAGAACCAGTTTTGTGGACACACTAACTCGGGGATTAATTAAATAGAATCAACAATCAGTTTTCTCAGATCTCCACCACTTTCTGCTAAAATTGTTCACGAACTGCGGCGGAATGAATAGCCAGTGTAACTTTCAGGGTGGGGGAGTTTTAGGAACGATGCTATTACTTTAGGCATCTTGCTGATGTGTTATGTCACTCATGTGTTATGACCAATAGTTTAGCACCTCAGAAACCAATAAAAATCCTAGGCATGTAGAGAATAATTTTAAGAAAATTTTTATTTATTTAGGGGTCAAAACTCTTGCTCGAAATTTATAAAAAAAAATTAAGTCATGATTTACATTAAATATCGCTTTAAATTAGCATAATAACGTTGGTAATTTTAACTGTTTTGTCAAATCGACAAAATGCAAAAGTTTACAAGTTTTTGAACATAAATTTCTTGAGATTTTGCCGGAAGTAAGTCAACGACAATTTTTTTTTGGCAAAGTAAAAACTTGAAAAAGAGAGCCAAACGAGTGTTTCAGTCTGGTGATCTAAGTATCTAAAAGCCTGAAAATAAAATAAACTAAAACTGAAGATGTTTCAAATTATATAATTATAATATTATAAATTTGATAACCTAAATTTTTAAATCTGTAACCTTGAAACCTTAGTACTAACTCAAAAATTTATAAAATAATAATCTAAAAAATTGCAGGGTACTTTTCACACTTTGAGTTTCATGTTTTAATCCTGAAATTCTTAGATTCTCACATTCTCAGGAATTGAGATATTCATTTTTCTAGATTATTGGAGCTATGGCTTTTTTAGATTCCTAATACCACAGATTTAAGGTTTTTGACAAAATGAAGTTCCTATTTTCTTAGAATTCAAAATTTTTAAATTTTAGGATTCTTATTTCCTTCTAGAACCTAAAAAGCTCGAAACGCAAGAAACCTAAATTTGAGAAATAACAGAATTAAATATTTCAGAACCAAATGACGAAGCTAAGAATCTGAAATCTAAAAGAATGATAAATTACAACTTTTGAAACTTGAAAATCTGAAAAAGAATTAACTTACAACTCAGAAAAATATAGCCTAAAGATACGGTGTTTGAGAAACTTGAAAACCTGAAGAATATAAAATCTTGTAAAATTAAAAAGATTAGGTATAAATAGAAAATTTTAAAAACCTCGTAACCAACAGTCAATGTAAAATTTGAAACTAGTAAAGACATTGGAGGTATAAGAATCCCAGAATCATAAAAATTATGATATCTAAAATCTAGGAGCAAAAAGCCCAAAAACCAAATATTTTTGAAACCTAAGAAATTGAAAATTTTGAAAGATGAAAACCTATGGACCTAAACATTTCAAAATTAGAGAACCAAAAAAACTATTCAAATTCAGCAGAGAATTTGTAAACCAAGCAAACAACGAAGACGTTAGAAATTGTAAATCTGATAAAATGATACTTTCTGAAACTTTCTGAAAACTAATACTTAGGAAACTAAAAATATACGAAATCTTTTAAAAAAGTAGTCAATTTAGATAGGTGAAAATTTGAAAAAGAAAGAAGGATTTCTTAAATGAAGATCTCAAAAATCTGAAAGCTTGGAAACAAAAAAACCTAAAACCTAAATCTATGCTCTAAAAAAATTCAGAATGCAAAAACATAGTTTAGAAATTTAATAGCTTCAAAAATTTAGAACCTGAAAATCAAGAACATTAGAAGATAAGTTACAAGAAATGGTCTACTTAGTAATTGAATTCCGCTGAGTTTAGCACCTCAGAAACCAATAAAAATCCTAGGCATGTAGAGAATAATTTTAAGAAAATTTTTATTTATTTAGGGGTCAAAACTCTTGCTCGAAATTTCTAAAAAAAAATTAAGTCATGATTTACATTAAATATCGCTTTAAATTAGCATAATAACGTTGGTAATTTTAACTGTTTTGTCAAATCGACAAAATGCAAAAGTTTACAAGTTTTTGAACATAAATTTCTCGAGATTTTGCCGGAAGTAAGTCAACGACAATTTTTTTTACCTTCTGCCACATTTGAAATTACATCGTCTTTATAATCAAACTTTATTAACACAAATTGGATCAAGACACTTTAAAATATATTTTTTTCACAAGACAAATATAGAAGTCATCACCAAACGCAGAATTAGAAACTATTTATAAATCGTCTCCGAATAAAAATCGTTAGTAATTTAATAGAAATCTTTAAATAAATATAGATCGTTGTAAATCAAATAATAACTTTTTTTAGAACACTTTTTCTAGAAAAAATTAATTCAAAACTCGGTCCTATATTCGACGAAACGCGATAAAAATAATATATGTAAAACGAATTTCCTGGGTCCTTTGCATCTTTTTCTCTGTTCCGCATCCTCTTTTGACCAACTTGTCCTGACACGCATAGACGCACTTTAATCTTTTAAGACACTTCTTTTTGATTAAAGAAAGTTTTATAAAAGATGATACTCGGCTCAGTCAATTTCTTATTTTATTCTCTATTTTTTCCGATTTGTGTCTCTATAATAGCCTGAAAATAATTTAGCTGATTGGTTTTTCGTAACTTGACATTTTTTTAAAGATCTTTCTTGTTACTTCTAGTTGTAAATGGTAGATATATATTGCCACCGATGTGAATTATATTCTAAATTTTCGCTTATTTCTAGTTGTAAAGTCTGTTTTTCTTAGAAAATTGCTCTATTATTAAAAGAATAAATTTTCATCAGCTAATTCTGCATCACATGAAAAATTTAACGCTTTGTCTTTATAACTGCTGAAAAAATGGTTTACCGTCACCTAAATTTTATTTATTCTGTCTGACATTACACCACAAGTTCTGTTCCCTCTTCTTGAAAATATGTCAGTAATAAAATTTGCATATAAAACTATAAAACCACACATAAAACTGTTTATATTTCTAAATAAAAAATCGAATTAGATCTTCGATTAAACATTTTTAAGTAAAAATGACAAATAAATGGGAAGAATGCATTCTCTTTTCTGGGTGAATTTATTGATTCAAATTTAAGTTTTGGGACTTCTGTTATCAGTTTTTTTTTAATGCGCGTTTTGCTTACTTTTAAATTTGTGTAGAAAAACAATTAAAGTGGTAACGAAATATAACGATTTTGACCTTCTCTTAAGTGATTAAATTTAGATTTAGGAAAATAGTCAATGAATATTCAACTTTTTCAAAACATCTGAAGACTTTATTTATCATGATCCCTTGTGGACTTCAAGGCACTAAGGGACTGAAAAGAATTTTCCAGGGCATCGATCTGAAAGTGGTTTTCACTTCCGGACCAAGCCTCTAAAGTCATCTCAGAGATCCGACAGACAACGTAAGGGATCAATTTTGAAAAGATTTAATGAACATGGTAAACATATTAAATTTCGTAGATTCGAAAATCATTTTTTATCAACAAGTTAAAAACCTTTTGAAGAACACTTCTGTTTTAGGTGGTTGAAATTGGTTAAAACTGGTGTCTTATTCTAACTCTTTTCCATTTCTTATATCCTTTATGGTCTTTTTTTCCGTTCAAGTTTTTTACAATTTTTACTTTAATTCCTGTTCTTTTTTTAACCGTTATATCTATGTTTCTCTTTTCGTTAAGACGTGAATGATAAATAATTTATCTTTTACAAGTAACCAATTTATTGCTAATAATTTTAGTAATTTTATTTTTGTAATCTTGTAATTCTTAATTTTAAGTTGATTTTGAGCAACTTTTTAAGGTCATCTTTGCTTTTTTTAAATGTTATTTTATTTAATTTTAATTTTTTATATTCAATTGGCAAAGTTTGTAATTTTTTTTAAGATTATTTTTTAATTTTCAAACATTAAAATTTTAATAAACCTGTTTTTATATAAGGATGACAATTTATAAAAAAAAGTATACTTATTTTAGATTTTTTAAATTTTTAGAATTTTTCACATCCTTTGGTTTATTTAGGTACCTTTTTATATGTTATTTATTGTATTATTTTTAATCTTCGGATTTTGTCAACTTTCAAACATTTTTAATTTTTGCTTTTTTTAAAATGTTTGAGTTTTGTGCAATTTTGATTTTTGTTTTTTTTTAGATTTTTGTATTTATGTAATTTTTGCGTTTTCGCAAAAATTAGGTTATTTTTAATCATTATTTATTGTTTGCTTTGGGTTATTTGTATTTTTTGGATTGTATGAGTTTCTTTAACATTTTTCAATTTTTGTTTTTTGTTGTTTCGGATTCGTTTACAAGGTGTCTATAAATGTTTCTGGTATCCCAGTTGGTCATGGAATTTAAAAAAAATGTGCCGCTTCCTACAAAATGGTATAAATTTTTTTCAAACGACATACTCAAGGACATTGTTTCAATTTAAATTTTGAACTGTATTACTGATCACATAACTTGTAACAAGGTTACTTTTTTCTCGTTAATGTCGACTCCCCTGGAAAATGTAGCACAATTCAGCTAACTTTCACACAGGTAAAAATTGATTCATCTAAGTATTTTGTCTCATTTATACTCAGAACATTTTAAAAATGCCTGGAGTTTCGTTAGCATAGACGTTTTCGTCTGAGTGAACTTGAGCGAGGTCTTTCTATTGCGATGTGAGAGGGTGGTTTATTAGCAAAAGAAATAGCATTGTTAATGGGATATAATGCTGGGTTACACCGTTGAAGAACATGATATGAAGAAGAACGTTTTGAGCAATGTAGAAGATTTGAACCACCCAGAGAGACCATCTAAAAAGCGTGCTTAAGAATTTTAGACCTCAGGGAAAGATTTTCTACAAAAAGAGCTATTGGAAATGTATAAATGGAAGGTTTAACTGTAAGAAGGTCGACGAAGTCTGGATATCGGCTCATACAAACTTTTAGTTTTTGTATAATACTGTTTTGTATAAAGTTTTAAACACTACAATGAATAAAAAAAGCAAAAACTAGAAACAAAATTTTAAATGATGCACTGTTGACAGATGTGACATAAGTGACATTTGAATAGTTCAGTTCACTATAAAAATTATGCGCTGAAATCATTTCCGACACAAATTCCGTAGCCACCCTTGATACCAGAATCATTTATAGACACCTTGTACTTTAACTGCTGATTTGGATAAATATCATAACGTACTTAGAACGATTTTTTACAATTTGGAACTTTTGAAGCTAGAAAGTAAAAAATAATTAATTGATAAATTCATTTGATTTTGAGACCCGATTTCAGAAGACAAACTAGATTTCCGTCTTTCAGTATTTCCGTAATTTTCCAAAAGTTTTAATTTATGAAGATTAAAGTTTGAATTTTAGAAATTTTGAGACATGCAAAAATTACCTAAAAATAATTCTGAAAAATTATGTTTTTTAGAATTTTTGGAACAGCCAATTTTATTCAATTTTCAAAATTTTCCAACAATTACAAGGCTTTCAAAAGTATAGCATTATTAATAATCTTATTATAATTTAATCTTACTTATCTATTTATTTAAGTTCATTGAAAAAAAAATGTGGCCTTAGATTTTTACATGTGACATTGTTATAGAATAATTTTAAATTTTAATAAATAACGCTCCATGTCGCATATTTTTTACTAGATTAATTTTCTACGTTACTTGCGAAACAACCTGTATCGTATAAACACTCACTGTTTTGTTTCTTAAATGCTTCATTTTTAACTCATTTCTAATGTTTTTTATAACTTTCAAAACCATTTTTGCGACTTTTACAAAATTTCGTGAGAAACAAGTAGTGCTGAAAAATCATTAAGTTAAGAAAATAACTGCTGATTACAATTTCTTTTTTTTTTTTGAAACATTTTTATTTTAACAAATCAAAAACGACAGATTAAAAACATTAAAGCATCTTGAAACTTTCTGGAAGATTATATTTTTCCAGTTTCAGGATTTTTCAGTGTATTTACAACAATTTGTGATAATTTTGGACCTCTCAAAGAAAAATGAAATAACTCTAAAATTTCAAAATTTTGTATACGCATAAAGAATAAATTGTGATTTTTTATTTACAGTTTTACGAATGAAGGTTATCTTAAAATTATTAATATTTTTCAATTTTGCATATTAAATTTTTTTAGGATTTTTAACAATTACAAAGTTTTTAAAAGTGTGGCAATATTTATATAATTTTTAAACTGTTGATGAATTAAGGGGGGAAATAGGTGTAGAAGCTTCAAAAAATTCATTTTTTTTTCTTTTCATTTATCGATCATAGAACCATTCAAAAATATATTTTGAAATTTTCAAACAAAATTCAATGCGGTTTAAGAGTTATAAGCGATAGAGTGAATGTCCCTCTGTCGAACAGTTGGAGCGCGTGGCATGTAGTACGAAGCCGTCGAGCAGGTAGTCACTCTTGAACTATGTGGAAAGATTTAAAGATAAAAAACACTTTAGAAGATGATTTTTTGTTCGTTGGAAAAATTTTAAATTTCACACCGACTTTTATCGCAAGCGTTCCTTCAGGTACATAAATCTGGAAATCACTTTTTTCGAATTTGTGTACACTCTAGCTTCTACAGTTTTTGATCATTCGTTATCAAACTCAGCACATAGTTGCTTTATATAATTACGCTCTATGTGAACCTCAATCATAAACAATATCTTTATTTTTACATTTTTTTTTATTGCAAAAAATGGTAAAAAATCATACTAAATTTTCACATTCCTCAGAAAAATATTAATTTTCGATATTTTTTGAAGGGATTGAGGTTCAAATAGAAGAAAGACTTATAAAGAAAGTATTTTTTTTTGAAAAATTGATTTCGGATGAAAATTGTGACCTACAGGATGTACACAAATTAGCCAGCCGGATAGCGACTTACAATGCACGGCATCTGACCTCTCCGAAATTTTACGAAGAAAATGTTTAAAAATTTCATAATGTACTCTTGAATATATGAATAACATAATTCCATAATATAAATGAAATATATTTATTCCTTATGTGTAAAAAAATCGTAAAATACGCCGTCCTATGCATTCACTTACACCTATTTCCCCCTTTAAAACACTTCATAACTACGCTAGCAATGAGACAAATTGCAGAAAATGCCACGGTTAATTTCCCGTCGATAATATTTTTCCATATCTGGACTAAAACCGTAACTTCAAACTCACACTGACGTTTGACATTTCGTCTAATATATGTTATCAATCGAAAAAACTTCTTACATTTTGGATTTTGTAATGGCTCATTAAGACACTGAAAACGAGTGCATTAACAGCGATTTTTCTACTCTTTTTTATACTCAATTTGTCGTTAAATCTACCTTTTTTCTCGTTATTTCGTTATTGATAAATACTTTACATATTGCTACTTTTTAACTTCCAATCTTTACAATTTTTCGTTTCTACCTTGCGGGGTTTTAAGCAACTTTTTAAAGCATCTTTCTTTTCATCCATCTAAGATTTTATTTATTATTCTTTTGTTTTATTAATTTATTTAAATTTTTTACTCTGAAGTTTAGTTTTATCGGTAACTTAAATAACTTTTATAAAAAATTTAAGAATAATAAAGTAACTTCTAAGTTGAATAAACCCTCGTTGCCTTTAAAAAGGATTATATTAATCTAAACTGTAAATTTTTGATATTTATTATGGTAAGATCGTAAAAAAAGTACAAGCAAAGACTTTTTAGGTATTAAGAAATTTTTAATGTTGCAATATTGCCATTTTTATAGAATTTTAAATTTTTTAGAGTATATTAAAAATCTAGTTTTATAAAACGCATATTACGACACGAGACCAAGTTTACAGCCGTAGGCAGAAGTAACTGTAAAAGACGGATTCTCTCAAGATTTACATAACAAGTTTTGTATGCTAGTTTTTCTAATTTGCATATTAAATATATTTTTTAATAAAATTACATTTTAGGAAATTTTATGACAGTTGGTGAAACTTTTATTCCAAAGTTGACTTTTTAAACTTGAGTCCAATAAACTTAACATTATTGTCATTTTTAGAGAAATAAGAGAAATAAGAGAAATTCTCAAATTTAGTGTTTCAAGATGAATTTAGAAATTCCAGCACTCCGCCACAAATACGGCAGAAAATGTCACGGTTAATTTTTCTGTATCTGAATTAAAATTATTATTTTTTGTAACTGTAACTTGAAACTCACACTGACATTTGACATTTTGTTACTAACCAAAAAAAAGTTCCTAAATTTTGGGTTTGGTAGTGGCTCACTAACGCATTCAAAATGAGTGCGTTAACAGTTTTGTTACAACACCCAAATAGAAAAATAGATGTTATTATTTCGATTTCATTTTTTAACAATTTTCCAGTGTCTAATTCCTTTCCTGTCTTTTTTGTGAAGCCGTTTTTTCGTTATTTTCCAGTTCCATTGTCTTTTTTCCAATTTGTACTTTTTTTTCTTCACCTAATTTGTCATTATATCTACATTTCATTTTTAGTTAATTCGTTATTGATAAACACTTTATCTTTTGCAAGTTTTTAATATATTTTTTTCTTCGTAATTCCCATTTTTCCCCTTTTGTATCTCATTTGCCGTTCTTTAGTTTCGTTGATTTATTTCATTTTTTACCTTCTGTTCTGTTGAACTTTTTACATTTTTGATTTTTTTTTCTGAAGAAACTTACTTGATCTTAAACTCAATTAATCTTCTACTTAACTCATAAAACACCCTGTATCATGTTAAGAAAAATTTTTAATATTACAACTTGTGATTAATTGCAGAAATGAGTTCGTTCTTTTAATGTTTATTTTTTATTATTACAGCGCGATATTCTTTGCTTCCAAAAGACATAAATCAAGGAACAGTAAAAATAACTTTAAATTTCTTACCGGACGTTTGTATTCCATCTCTGCTCACATTCCTAAACTACCTCTTGGGTTACTACAGATTTTTAGTGCCATCTAACTTTTTTGAGGACACACTAAATGCTTAAAAAAGTTATTAAATTTCGTATCTTTTACAACGTATGTTTCAGAATTCGGTGAATCCAAAACAAACCATTATTTTTTCTGGTTCTCATGTACTAAGATCAAATTATTCCTATTTTTATTTTTTTCTATTAATGACCTGATAATGCTACTGCACATCCAACGTAATTTATAATTAAAACAGCAAAAAATTAACTTTATTTTGGCCGGTGGTGCTCAGTTTTAAAGAGTAAAGTACAAACAAAGTGTTTCAAGAAGCGAAGAATTACGCGAGAAATTTTAAGAATTTAATAAATTAAAAAATTTCAATCATCTAATTATGATTTTCAACTGGCATATAGCAAAAGATAATTGAATTAGAGGCGAGCCGTAAAAGTGTAAGAGGAACGTTAATTAAAAATTCTCCTGTACCAAAACTTATTCTTTCCAATTATCAACGCTCTGATACAAAACATTCCCATATCTTATGAACGTGGTCTTAAAGTGGTAGTAAATATCGCGTTGGAATTAAAACGGGATGAACGTCGTTTAAATTATCTGTTGTGACGTATCATCACTTCGTCTCAGTAATTCTCAGCACAGGTTTGTTTTAATTTTTTTCTTAATGGAGAAGATGTGGCTGTAAAATATGCAATCAAACTTTCTTCAAGTGTTTGAAGTGCTTGCGATATTATGAAATTGGCTTTAAACACTGTTTTATTTCTCCTTAAAAGTCAATGTTTGGAAAATAAATTAAATATTGATTTAGCAAGAGCTATCTACGTATAACCGAAACGCGTTGGTCTGATTTAATTTCACCTTCATTACAAATATTATCAGAAAATTAAAATTTGCAATGCGGTTTCATTAATAAATACGAGATCTAAAGAGGTGTATTTTCTAAAAAAAATGCTGGAAAAAAAATAATAGCCAATTTAATTTAGTACAATGACTAATTTTTTAACTTTGTTAAATTTCAAAACCTAAGTGTATAAGTTTAAAAAACTAAAATCTGAAATATGTCTGCAATTTTAAAATTCTTATTTTATTTGTTTTAAAAATTTCATATTTTTAGTATTTCCGAAATTTCACTTTCTGAAGATAAAAGTTTTAAAATTTATAAATTAAGATTTTTCTAAAATTATTATTTTTTTAGACAATATTTTTTTCAATATTTTCGAAAACCAAAATATTTTCAATGCATAATTTTACCATTTTTTAAATTTTTTAACGATTACAGAGCATTTAAAAGGACGACAGTATTTACAATATTTTAAGACTCCTTTCACCTTTATCACAAATATTTTCAGAAAATTATAATTCTCAATGCTGTTTTATCAATAAATACGAGATATATAAAACTGAAGTATGTCAGCAATTTAATTATTAATTTCAGTTTTTCAGTATTTTTGAAATTTCAGTTTATAAAGGTAGAAAGAAGTTTTAAAATTTTTAGAACATTTAACAACAGCTTTTACTCTTCGCATTTTTTCGCTAGGATGCACCTTTTTCGATAAACAAAAAAAAAAACTTTGAGTAGTTTAATAAGTATGGGCACAACAGTCGATACTGTAAAACGTTCCAGAATTCCAATTTGAAGCGATTTTTAACATTTTCGTGATTAGTAAATCGTAAGCCAGAATTAAAGAGATTTTTGTGATAAAATAGTTGTAACTTTGTGATTTGAAGACTTAGAGAATTTTTTTTTTAATATAATACTCAAAATTGAATTCTGAATAACTTTTACTTTTGGTATTTTTGGCTAGGAAGCACCGTTTTCGCGAAACAAGAAAATTTTAAACTTTGAGTAGTTCGCTAAGTATGGGAACGACTGTGGATATTGTAAATGGCTCCAGAATCCCGAATGGAAGCGATTTTCGGCATTTTCCTGATCAATAAATCGTAAGCCTCTTTGTAAAACGTCGAAGGAGCCAGAATTGACGCGATTTTAAGTATTTTTGTGGTAAAATCGTTGTAACTTTGTTCTTTCTTACTCGAAATTAAATTCTGTTGGCACTGCAATTTTGAGTAGTTATACTAAGTATGGGAACAACTGTCGATACTGTAAATCGCTCTAGAATCCGGATTAGAAGCAAAATTTTCAAAATTAGTTTGAATATTTTATTTTGGACATTTACGAAGGACCACATTTTTTTCTTTTATTTAATTTTACCATTTTAGAATTTTCCAACGATTACAAAGCTTTTAAAAGTTTGAGAATATTCATAATATTTTAAGATTGACAAATATTATTAGAAAATTGGAATTCGTGATGCCCCCTTATCAAAAATACGAGATCCAAAAAAGTGTATTTCAGTAAAAAAATCTTAGTAAATAAATTGGTAATATTAGCAATTAAATTTAGTAAAATAATTAATTTTTAGCACTGTTGGATTAATTTTCGCATATTTATGCTCAAAGCCACCCGCACCTCTAGCAAGGTCACAAACTCAGGCTTGTACTATTAATTAAAAAATTATCTACCAATAAAGAAATCAGCATAAAAGCGATCGAACAAGTCAACTTTAAAGCTCGATACTCAATTATAACTTTGACTAAGTTAAAATTTATTGAAATTATATTAATTGAAAGCGGTAAAATGTGAGGGCACAGATCAATACGTAAAGTGTGCTCGACTTACTTTTTTCTTGAAGAAAAAAATAGAAATTAAAAATTATTACGAGTGAAAGTCAGGTAGAATTTTTATAGACGCTAATGTGCTCTCTTATCACAAAGACTCTAATGATCTGATTGAACATAGTTCAGCAAACGTGATCAGATTATGTATCAAGCGAGATAGTGTAACGATTTAGAGTTGGTAATCCATCGGTAAATCAATTTGATTTATGGCGACAAAAATCTGTTCCTCCTACCAAACCTGCGAAAGCAATTGGGAATTCGCTGTTAAAACGTTTAAATGATCTTCGAGATAAAACCTAATTTACCGGAAATATTTTATACAAGGAGTAAATTTATTAAAATGTCGTAACTTTGAAGTTTAATTAAAACAAAGTGGCGTTGTAATTAAATCTTAAAGTTTTTGGTAAAATTTTCAATATTATTAATGGCGACTGAATTTTTTTTAAAAGATTCTAAATTTCTTATTCTTATTATTCTTATTAAATCTTATGTTTGTATAATTCTAAACAAATTATGACGGTTGGATGTAAAAAAAATTAAATAATTTTAGTAACACAGAATTACAAAAATGTAAAGAAAACAGAAAATATGATAATAACACAAATTTACGAAAATAGCGTCAAAATCTCAGAACTTTGCTAACTCTAAAAAATCTGGCGAATCTACATAATTTGAAGAATTCAATGAATACAACAACCTAAATTAACTTTTTTTGATTTGTTTGAATTCTTCAAATGTTTCAGCATGTTTAAAATTATTTTGAATTGTTAAATTTTCTAATATTTTCACCAACATTTTTGATAGTTTTTGAACTTTTGAAGCTACAAACTTTTTTACTGATAGTCAGATTCAGAAGGTATTTTCTTTTTGATAACGCTAGAATTTCAAAATTTTGATAGTACTTAAAGTATTTAGTATGATTTTTTAATTTTCAAATCAATTTCATAATATAAAAACTCGATTTTTTAAATTTCGTAATTTTTAAAAAGTTTCAATTATAAAGTTTCAAGTTTCATAATTTTTGAATTTTAAAAGTATATCAATTTTTCTAAATTTTTAACTGTTCACTAATTTTAAAACATTGAAATTGTTTCAGAATTTTACCATTTTAAAAAAATCTGTGATTTAAGACTGATATATTAAGAAATTTGACCTGTTTGGAATTATAATAAAGTGTATTAAAAGTTTAGAAAATCTAAGTAAAATCTAGAATTTTTTTTACTTATATATAATCATATTTTGAGATTGCATATAAATGATTCAAAAAATTATTTTAAAATAAAAATGTGTAAGTACAGAACCTTTAAATTAAAAAAAATATAAAAATTTAGAGATAGTAAAAATGTTTTAAGTTTTAGAAATGATAAAGAATTCAATATATCTATAAACAATTTAAAAAAAAATACATAAACTCATAATTTAAAAAGAAAAATCCAAAGAATTTGAGAATTTAAAAAGAAATGTAAATTTAAAAATATCTAAAAGTTATAGAACTACTAGAAATTTTGATATAATGCTACAAAAAATACAAAGTCTCAAATTCAATTTCAATTTTAAAAAACTTTGAAAAATTAAAAGTTACCTAAAAATGTTGATAAAAATTTGTAGAAAACAAAATCTCATAAACTTGTAAATAAAAAATGAATCTACAAAACCTAGAAAGTGTAAAAAATTCAAAAAATTATTTAAAAAAAATCTAAAAATTAAAAGATTCTAAAACGAATTTAAATTACCCAAATACTCAAGATATAAAATCTAGAAAATTCAAAGATAAAATACCAAAGATTCAAAAGCTTTAAATGATAAAATGACAATTTAGTTCAATTAGTTTTTTTTATAAAATCTAAAAATTTCCTAAAAATAAATTTGATAAAACGTAATTAAACATCAAAAACGGTTTATTGTAGAATATTTTTTAATTGTTTTTTGGATAGTTTCCATTTATTATTAAAAATGTCTTAAATGCAAATCTTTAAAAAAGACTAGAATAGAAGCTGAGATCACCTAATTTTTAAACTCTCATCTTATTGGTTTTAATAATTCTAGCTTTTGTTCCAGTTGTAAAACGTCAGTAAATATAATACGTTTTTTTTTTTAGTTCATTTATCATTTTTGAACATTGAAATTTGAGATAAAAAAAATAAAATTTCCAAGGGCTGTAAAACCATTTTGTTCGTCTTTCTTTTTTAAAATTCAGTATTACAACTAATTATTATTAAAATTATTAAATATGTAACTTTTGAAAGCTACAACATTTATAACAAATTCAGTAAAGTTATCGATTTATATGTTGATGTTGGACGTTTATTTAAAGTTTCTAAAATAAATTAATTTCGGGAATTTATAAATTAAAAAATCTTTATTAGGACACATGGAATTATTGAAATTGTAGAATATTTGAGATTTCTAGTTTTTGGGGATCAATTGGGGTGTTCAAAGTTTACTATGTCTAGAATTCCATTTTAAACACCAAGAATTGTAAAAGTTTTTAGAATTTTAAAACGCGTTGATTCATTTTTTTCCAACAAAAATGGAAATAGAGCTAAAACAAGCAAACAGAAAGAAAGAACAGCGAACAAAAGTTAAAAAAACATTAATAAACAATAATAATGCAATCGAAAATCTAAATAAAGCAACAAAAATGACAAACGAATTTTTTTTGGGAACAAGACGCTTAAAGAGAAGAAGATAATACACAAATAAACGAAGAATGGTAAAATAATTTACTGGAAATAATTAATCGGTAAACAAAAATCTAAATTGCTTAATCGAGGAATTATACTCATCCAACAGATCGAAGGTTTGCAACGAACACAAAGAATCTAAAAAAAATTTAGCCATAGCCATATAAAATTTGTTGTTCCGTGTACTGCCAGTAGATATCTTGACAATTTTTATTTTGTTCTACCAAACAGCTTTCATCATATGTATCCTCTTATCCTCTTATAAATAATTTTAGTTACACTTCCAGATTATTTATATCTTTGCTGTAGCTGCAAAACCACACTTTGACTTGCATTTAAAAATGCCGCCACATCGGACCTCAAATCTCGTCTTTTCATTCTAGCCCGCGTCTTTTGAACGATAGTAGCGTAAATAATGACAAAGTAGACAAGTGCTTTGCATTTTGTGAGTTTTTTTTCCAGATAAGATCAGATAGTCGTGGTCATAAAAATTGTATTTTACTCATATTACTTGAAACGGTTTATAAAATGGACGACAAAAAGTTTTCTGCACTTTAGAAGATTTAGCTTAAAATTTAGTAACGTCTCCTATATTATATGTCTGTTGAAAACAATAAATTATTTATTATTAAAACTAAAACTAGCTAATTCCTGAAAATGTAAATCAATCTGATGTATACACAGAATCCATCCCATCCGCACATTTTTGCATACGTTTTTATCCTCTTGCATATTTTGAAATAATTTACTGCATACGCATTCGACTCATGACTCGAGACCAACGTATGTCATATTTCGTCTCTTAAATAAACTAACTAAATTATATAAAATGACTACATTTTAGACACTTCAACTGTCGTCCAAAATAACATGCCGCAGAGATTACAGAACAGAAATAATATAAAAGAATAAACCACAATAGAAGTTTCGTGCCAGGGTTCGACCTAAATAACGCTTATACCCGAACACGCAGGAAAACTACTACGAATGCATCATTTATGATTTGATTATGTAAAAATCTTTTGATATTCTAAATGGTAATTGCCAAAAATAACACCATAGAATACCACTCAATTTAAAGTGGAAACGACTCTAATTACCATTTTTAATTTTCCAGTGAGCACATACTCGATCAATATTCGAATACGACGTTCGATATAGATACATGCAGTTTTCTGCTCGCGAAAAGTGATTGAACAAACTAAAGTACTGTCATTTAGGAGTAACACTGTCCTGTAATTAAGAGCGAACACACTCAATACTTTAATAAAAACTTTTTAATTTCTGGCTAGAACGAGATTTCGACTGGTATTGTTTAATTGAAAATACTTTATTAGATTTTTATGTCTGATATGTCAAGCAATAAAAGTGTAGAAAATAAAACCTTAGATGATACTTGAGTTTGATGGGTTTTTAGTTATAGGTGGGTAATTTAAACAATAGTGTATAGTAATATTGGATATTAAACTGAAAAGCACATTTATTTAACGGTTTCGCTTATAACTTATTGAACTTATACCGAACGCTCATGTCATTCCACAGCTTAAAATCGACAGAGAACGATCTCTTTCATAGTGCTGATGCACAAATCATCAATCAATCAGTACTAAAATTGTTTTTCTTATAGAAGACTTAAAGTGTGCTTCAATCGTCTCTAATGTGATACTTTACAAGATTATAAAACCGAGGCGCGAAGCACCGAGGTTTATAAGACGCGAGGATTATAACTGTTATCGTAATCAAAGAGGATTTTTTTTTATTTAGATACATGGCGTACATCTTTTGTCTTTTAATTGACATTTATGTAATTTTTCAAAATTCGCTGATGTTTTCCATACGCTTTTTAAAAATGTCTGACAATATCTGTACTCCTCCACAAATTCAACAAAAAGCAAAAGACATTGAAGACAACTTATTGCATCAAAAATTAAGAACTGTTTACTCATCGCTTTTTTAAAAAGTATTGCTACGCTAATAACGCCAGAAGAACATCCGAAAGTGTGATGCTCGACAAACAAAAAAAGCTTCAAGTTTGTAGGCTTTGTATTCCAAGCTCAAAGGCAATTGAGGAACATGTGGACATATCAAAATTTCCAAAAGTTATAGCGTTTTTAAAGCAAAAAATATAATACTCAGCTTCTCTGTATTTCCTCTATCATAGGCTGTTTTGGTTATAGAAGTAGCAGGGGCTTGTAGAACCAATGAAGTCTGCGATATGAAAATGCAAGACGTTGTGTTAAACTTACGCGCCAAAATATTGTTCATAACACTATGAGCAAGATGGCTAAAGTAAAAACTTCGTTCCCAAAACTTTCCCGTCCTGAAAGTTACACTGACCATTTATTCCGTCGCAGTTCGGCCACAATTTTAGCAGAAAGTGGTGGAGATCTGGTATTCTTGAAACGTCACCGAGAATGGAAGTGGGAGACGGTGGCAGAGGGACATATTGAGAATTCCCTCGCCGACAAAAAAAATTGCGGCAATACTTCAAAAACGTTTACCGGTTGCTGCGTGACATCGACCACAATCCTGTTCTTTCAACATCTTTTTCACAAAGCCCTACACCTAAAACTTAACTGACTATTCATTCCGTCGCAGTTCGGTCACAATTTTAGCAGAAAGTGTTGGAGATCCGCTATGTTTGAACTTTGGGATGTTGCAGTTTGCGTTTACCAGCAATGTGCTTTTTAGCACTGAGCAATAGGATCACAAAAATATGCGAGAAGCACTTTTTTACTAACTCCATTGAAATGTTTCCCACTTCTCCGTTTTTGAAACGCGTTGTACTTTTTTCCGTCTATTAAGGTTGTTTATGCAGCCTATTTCTCTGTGTCTGTATTTTAAGATGGAAAAGTTCAACAAATTTTCATAACAATCACGCACGAAAAATATTAATTTTTCAAATAAATAAATTAAAACCAGTTTCCCTTATAAATCTGCTAAAGAAAAAAATTGTGTATTATACACGACATTGAAAAGTCTTGAAGCATGTCGTGTAATTAACAATTTTCACTTGATCCAAATGGTTCTTTATCGTCTTTCATAAGAAATAAATTATATTTTTATATTGTTGTCACCGAAATTTGAAACACCCATATAGGATACAGAAATCTATTAAACAACTAAAATAATTAAAAAAATTAGAGAGCGAAAACAGAGAAAACCAAAGTTTTCCTAAATAGGTCCCTAAATATAATCTACACTCTTTAGGGGTTGTTTAAGGTAAATTAACGAGCAAATGTTGCAGCGAAAATTGCACGAGCCGACAAACAGCTACGTGTTAATTATTCCACGGCTGGACAATTCGACGAAAAAAAAATATTTCGAAGAGAAATTCTCATGATAACTGTACAATTACTTTTTTAATTATTCCAGTTAAGTCGTAAGTCACAAAATCATTTAGTTGACAATAAAACCGTGTTGCCTCTTTTCGCTGAATAACAATTTCTATTGGACTAAATTCAAAATTGACCACTCGGTCATTCGATTGGATAAAATTTTTGTACCGAATTGTAGGAATGAAAACTACCGTGATCTGAGATATTAAGAAATTCGTGCAATGCTATTTTGTCAGTTCTCTTCTTTTAAAGGTTTGCATTTCTAAAAAACTTTTACCTTTCTGTAAAAGTTTACAAAAGACATATTTTACCGTGATGTAAAGGATTTTACAGCTCACGGCACGGCCGACAGCAGCAGATAAATTAGATATGTTTTTCGTCGGTCTAAAAACTCGATAGAAAAGCCGTCCGAGAATTTTACCAATATTTATAGAATATTGATCTGAAGAACAAAAAGTTTTCTGTAAGGTAATACTTTAATATACAGAGTGAGTCATTTTTGCATCATCTGTCTTTACAAACGCTTATCCCATTTTTTCAATCTTCAATTTAAATCTATATGATCAGTGTAAAAATACATTGTATAGAAATAGTCGAATTTGTGGAAAGTGTTTTTATTCAGGAACAAAATTTTAATTTATGTAACTTTTTCTATTTTACGTTTGGAATAAGGATATTCTAGCACCCAAATGACGTCATTCTAGTGTTATAATAATTAGGTCAAGTACTAGAATGGACAGCAAAATTTACTGTATTGATATTGGTAGCATTGAACTCGAACTGTCAACAAGGTTAAATGTCAAACTTTAAAAAACAAAGCAAATTAATAAAGAACAATAACAAATAAGTTTAATTGAAATTATTGCCGTGAAAAATACAATTATTATAAATATTAACAATTACATGCGATGTGTCTTGTAAATTAATAGTGACACCATGTAAATTCTGATCTGATACAATATTTTGCTGAACGTTACGAAATCTTTTCGTTTGTGCTGTAATCAGGCTGTTGTTGTGAGCTGGTAGAACATCCAGGTATGGCTAAATTAGCTTGCTTAGATCCAAGCATTTGTGACACTTCAATTTTTTTTATTTATGGAATCGTCAACATAACCTTCAGCGACAGCTGAAGATTTCCAGCCTCCATGGCGTTTAATAGTTAACAAGTCACTCCCATGATTGGCTAAATGTGTAGCACTACTTCGAAAACAGTGTCCCATAAAACGTTCAGGATTTGCCAACTTGAGAAAAACTACAATATCTTTTGGCACTTTCCCCATAAAATGAATACCAATTGGTGAATTGACACAACACCCACGACGATAAGTCAAAAAAAAAACGCTTATGTGTCACTTTTTTGGGTCTCAAGTTCGCATATTTTTTATTGAATTAATCCAATCTGGGTCGATTATTACAAACTGTCTTGGAACATAATTTTTTTGTTTTAGGTATGGATACCATGATGCAATCTGATTTGTATTCAATATCCTCAATGGATAAATTTGTTAGCTCCTCTCGCCTACAGGTCCCACTATAACCCATTATCAAGATAATCTAAAAGTTTATCAGATATAAAGTTACAATACATATAAATATGCAAATTTAGTTTTACTTTTATGCCCAGGTATATGTTGTCATTTGCTTCTTTAATAAATTTATGAATATCATCTTCTTCTAGAATTTCACACTTTTTTGGTGTATAACCTTGGGCTGATCTCTTCAAAAGTGCTTGTAGTTTATTGTATTTTGATATATCTACATTCCTATATACACTTAGACATGATCTAAGCATTGAATAAATCCGCCATAAGGTCGATGACTTATACTTTTGGCGTTGGAGATCAAAATAGGCAAGAAAATATTTTCGGAAATTCCTTCGATCTTATTTTCCAGGCACCACTCTTCAAACTTTTTAAATTCTTTGTCATCTTGGGGTTTCGACTTATCTGGTAGTAAATTTTCCAAAGTTTTATGAGCTATTTGCATAATTTGTGGCGCTGTTAATGCTAAACCTTCTTGAACATTCATTTTCAAACATTTACAAGAATCTTTGAAAAAAACTTGATGTTTTAAATTAAATTTTTTTCATGGCCATAAATGTCACCAACCTCCGCAAAATTCCCTAGATGGAAAATTTTAATTTTTTAATTTATAAAATGATTTAAAGTGGCAAAATAGAAAAAATAGTATAAAACACTCGTTGCAGAATCGTTTCGGAATTTCAAATTCGTGCTTGAATAGATACCTTCTGCAACTTGTATTTTAATATACTATTGTATCATCGTCAGATCTCTTCTTTCAGATTTAAGTTATTGCTTTATGAACTTATGTTTTTTTTTATTGGTTTGCTACAGCACCGACAAAACTAACAATGTAATAAAGAATTAAATTGTGTTAACTAAAAATCACAACAAAAAAATAGTTTTTAAACATTGAAGTTTTCGTACTGATGCGTTTACACTCTTTTTTTTCAGGTTTTCAAAGGATTCCTAGTTTTTCTGCTCCTCGGGAAGTCTCAGTTCGTTGGTGTACATTCGTTCTCAGATTGTAAGTAAAGTTTTCAGTTTCTCGACTTTTCAAATTTACAGAGTTTTAATTTTTCAACTGTTTGAGTTTGAAGTTGCACATTTTTCAAGTTTTCAGGCTATAATTTTACTAGATATTCAAAGTTTTAAATTTCCAACGTTTCAAATTATAATGACTTTTCAGCATTGAAGTTAGGTTACTACATTTTGAATGTCTAAAGTAAGCAGTCAAGTTATCAAAAATTATCAGTGTTTTAAAGTTAGAATTTCTTAGATATTTGGTCTTAAGATTTTTAGATTCTTTCTCTTTTTGGTGTTTACAGGTTTTTAGATTTCTGCGTTCTCATGTTCAGACTCCCAGATTCCTGAGTGTTTCTCAAATTTTGAATTTATTCTGGGAGTTTAATAAATTTTTCTTTTTTTCGTATTCTGAAACATTCATCGCCATACTCTCAAGTTCTCAAATTTCCCACAACTCTTCAATTTTTTACCTTTCCAAAGGTTTTCTGCCTTCTTCAAATTCAAAGTTTTATAGAATATTCGTTCTCAGGTCTTAGGGCTGTTCCATATTTTTAAGCTTTGAAAATCTCAAGATAGAATGCTCGTTGAGTTTTCAGATTTGCAGGATTTTAGATTTTTAACTTTTGCAACTATATGTAGCTCAGTTCTTAAGTTTTCAGGTTGTAATTTTACTAGGTTTCCAACATTCTAGCTTTTTAGATTTTTATGTTCTCAAATTATAATATTTTCAGATTCTAACTTCTCAGGTCTTTATCTTTTAAGCTCCTAAATCTTATATTTTAAATCAGTTAAGTTATAGAAAATTTTCAGTTTTCTAAAACTTAGACTTTCAGATACTTCGGTTTTAAGTTTTCAGATTTCAGATTTTTTTGGTTTTCGACTTTTGTGTGTTTATGTGCTTAAAGGCTTGAGCCTGTTAAATTTAAATTTCTGCGTTTCCAAAATGTTTGGGCTGAACTTTTAATAAATTTTTAAGTTCTTAAATTTTCAATTTTCTCCGCTTTCCCATTTAGGTTTCCAAGATTTTAAATTTTCCAGTTTTTTAATTTCGTGTTTCAAGTAACTTTTTAATATTTGAACTGAATTGAGTTTTTCACTTTTTTGGTTTTTACGCGATTTTGAATTTTCGCATTGAATGATGGATGAGCTTCTTAAATCGTAATCTTCTTGATTTTTAAAATTTTTAGACTAAAATTCTAATGGGTTTTCATGTTTTTAGGTTTGAGCTTGCCCAATTTTTGGCATTTTCGCATTTGCATGTAGATTCTTACATTTTTAATTTTTTTAGATTTTTTATTCTTGTTTCTAAATCAATAATTTTACGAGTTTCTTAAACTTTAAAGTCTTTTAAAGGCTTTAGATTATCTAAATTAAAAAAAAATATATGTTTATGAGATTATTTTTTATGTTTTTAAATTTTTATAACTTTTTAATATTTGTATCTTTAACATTTTAAATTCTATTATTAATTCTTAACTCTATTACATTTTAAAATTCTTTTTTTTTCTCTTTCATTATCTAAATTAATTTCCTTAATTTTTCCAATTTTGTCAAATATTTTTTTTATATTTCACATTTTTTTTTAAATTTTAGAGCATCTTATCTTAGAATTTAGAGATTGTTATTACATATGCAGTCAAAACTTAGGAATTTTCGTACGCGTGAATTTTTTCAAATTTTCAAATTATTCATATTTCCTTGATTGTGTAGATTTTGATCTAGTTATTTTTTAAAGGTGGCAAAAAATAAAAATTGATTTAAATGTCAAAAAATTAAATGCATTGCAATAATTTGAAATCTAATTTATAGTTGCAAACTTTACATATTAATTAGAAATATATAAATATTACGCTTTGAAAATCTCATACTGAAATGTTCGTAGATTTTCAGTTTTCGTCTTCTCACACTGTGTAAGTTTTCAAGTTTGCAGAGTTTTAGATTCTAAGTTTCTGGAGATCTATAGATTTCTCAGTTTTCAAGTTGTCATACTGTAATTTTACTATGTTCTCAAGATTTTATATTTTCAAGCTTTCATGCAATAATGATGCCTGTTGTTCAAAATTTTAAAAATTCTCAGTTATATTTTCGAATTGTAATATTTCCAAATTCTTAGGTTCTCAGCTCCTTATCCTGTCACATTATGGCACGATTTCTTATTATGCACGATTTATCGTGCTATAAAGTCGTCATGGCAACAAAATGGTTCACCCTCATCTCGGGTCAAAATTTTATGCTTGTTAAAAAGAAAATAAAGCAGCAAGTTAATATGTACCAAATGTATTAACATAACAAGTACAATTTAAATTTCCAGTAATTGTAAGTTCGGAAATTGTGGTTTTGATGGCAGATTCATTTGTTGAAAAAATACAAGCAGAAGATTCAAATGTTCGAGCAATTTCAACATAATCCAAGTGTCCGGCAATTTTTTTTATTGTCTATGGAATTTGCCACATAGGCCTTAGCAACAGCATCACTTATCCAATCACCGTGTCTTTTAAGTATCCTAATGTCGGCATCACTATTTGCCAAAATTGTAGCAGACGTCCTCTGGAAGGAGTACCCCGTAAACTGGTCAGCATTGGGTAGCTTCAAGTAACTAGCAATTTTTCTCGGAATTTACCCAAATATGTTGATTCCTACTAGATTGCAGGTGTATTTATCGTGATTACAACACAAAAAGAATTTTAGAATTTTAACATGTTTTGGTTGAAAATTCTTTTTCTTTCAACCAACAGGGACATTTTTTCGATTTTTTTGGTGTATACAATTTCGGTTTTTTAGATTGGTGATGATGCTTCAGGAAAAAAAATTATTTTTCACGAAACAATTGAATTGTTTGAAAAAACATCATGGCAACCACCATGAATTGCCACTTGTATTCAAGTGAAACTAAAAAAAATATAATTTTGAAATTTAGACAAGTATTCTGCTTTTTTTATTTCGACCACAAAATACCGTATGACATTCCTTTATAACGAGGGATTATGGCGCTTATGGAGTTATCGCATTCGCTACGCTCATACACTAAACTTTTATTAGTGCCATATCGTCTAAAAATCAAAAATTTAAAAGTAAAAAATGAAATTACTTACGTTAAATAAAAAAAAAACAAAGTTTCTGAAGTTTATATCTATTTCGTTTCACTTCTAAAATGGAAAAGTTTTTGATATTTTAAAAACGTAAAAAAAATTTCTTTATCAGTCAGGAAATTTGAACCCCTCAATCAATTTTTTTTTTAAAATACCTAAAAAATTTCTACACATAATAAAAATAAAAAACTCTAGTAATATAAAAAATAATAATTTTGAATATCCTAGAAATTTTGTAAATGGAAGTTTTTAAATGTAATACAATTTAAAAATTTTGACTATTTTAGCATTTCAAGGCTGCGACAAATTCTTTTAATGCGCAATATTTGTTACATTTTATTTTTTTTATAAATCTATATTCTATTTTATAATAGTTTATATAAAAAAACCTAGGAAAATTTTAAAAATCAAAAAAATATTTCTAAAAAAAATTTTCAAAATTTGTTCCTAGTTTTTGAAATTCCAAAATTGTAAACAATTGTTGCTAATTTCATTTAAAAATCTAAAAATCACTGAGATTTTTATATTTTTGTTAACAATACATTAAAAGCCATGAAAATTGCAAACAAATATGTAACTTATTAATAAAATATGAAGAGATAATATTTGCATAATAAATATGCAAGCACACAAAATAAATTTGTTTTAAACATCATTATTTAAAGTTATTACCTACGAATTAAAAATGAGAACACATACACAGAAAAATTAAGGTAAATGATTTTTTACAAAATTCGCTCGTTGTCATGCCCATTCTTAATTTAATTCTACAATATGAACTTTTACAGCAATTTATATTCTCACTTAAATGTTTAGAATACTAATCTACCAAAATTACGTAACACTAACTCACCCTGTGTAAAATAAAACAAAATATATTTTTTTTAAATTTAAATTAAATTTTAGATGAGCAGATAACTAAAACAGCGTCAAGAGACAGAACCTTCCTCTGCAGTGTCGTGCACCCAACTGTATATCGATCTCATTCAAAATTAAAAGTGGCGATTATATTTACTTCACGTACGATCTTACTTGCCACAAATACAATAGAAGAAATATTGCGGACAATGTAAAGTTTTCAATTACAAGTATTCATCGATTTTTGGTGACTCGCAGTTTTCCCTTAAATATGTAGGACACAGCCTCATCCTAGTGACGATTACAGTTATCATCACTTTCTAAGTGGAACACGCTGGAAATTGATCGATACCTGGGAACTGCGATGATAATAATATATGATGGTGTAAATAATAAATCGGTTTCAACATGCTGATAAATATTGTCCGAGTATTGAAAGAAATACTTCTCCTTTGTTGTGGCTAAAGTATGAATTTTTTCTGTTACATGTGATCATTAATTATTGAAATTTGTAACAGGTGGCTTTTAAATTAATAATTTAAGCTACGTTTACACGTTATAGAGGTTGTATGAAAAATTTATATCAATTACGACTCTTATAAATCGATATTATTGTTTCGTCGTTTTACGTAAGGGTAACAACCTGAAAATCATTAAAATTCGCTTTGACATTTGTCAATAATGCTTTTATTCACTTTTAAATCTTCATCTTCAAAATCTTAGAGAAATAAACGATTCACTTAAGTGAGATTTGCTAAAATTTTGGAACTCTTTTTTGAATACAGTGAAAATCATTTATAGCGACGTCGCTTTATGCGACCTACCGGTTTTAAGACTAGTTGTTTAGATTTCAGTTATAACAATCCGCTTCTAGCGACCAAAACGCCTTTATCGACGTGTGCTCTTGAAAATATCGGTTGGTTATAGCGATGATATCACAATTTTCTTAGCAGAATTTTGTTTTGTCAGTTCTGAGTTCTGAGAATTTGATACAATGCAATTCCAGTTTTATTTTCACAGCTGAAATTCAGTTTTTTTATGGTGCTGATGATTGTAGTATGCAAAAAAATTCCTTCAACATCCAAGTCGAAGAGAAAAGTTTTAAATACCGCAGAGAAAAGTACAATCATCCAAAGATTGGAGGCTGGTGACACAAATTATGTTTTAGCAACTGAATTTAATGTTGCACATTTGACAATATCCACTCTCTGGAAAAATCGATTTAGAATTGAAGACGCTTTTAACTCAAACAATTTGAGAAAAATTCGTTTGACAACATCAACGCATGAAGACTTTGATGCTGCACACTTGCAACTACCCAAACAATGAAAGAAATTCCAATTAGTGGTGCAATTTTGCAAGAGAAAGCTAATCGATTTAGGATAATAATAATAATAATAATAATAATAATAACAATATATTCATGTAAGAAACATCACAAGTACACACATACAAAGAGACTGAGTTGTACATACTCACAACATACAACCAAATCTAATCAATCAAGTTTGAACAGAATCTATAAAATCTAAAAATTATTTAAAAAATCTAAAAAACTTGTAGGATCTCAGCAACTTGCCAAATCTATAGATAAATAAAAAATATGAAAATGATGAAAATTCTTGTCAACAGAATAATCGAAAAAATCCAAAGAATTTAAAAATTGTAATAAATTATAACGATTGTAAAAACAAACAAAAAATCTTAAAATGTACTAAATCTCAGAATTTTTTTAGAAAAAAAAAATATAAACGAATAAAATTCAAAGCATCAAATAAAATTTAATTTTTTAAAAAGAGATTTAACGCTGTAAATATTCTGTGTAGAATACGTTGAAGAGTATTCGTCTAGAAAAAAAACAAATAAAATTTATTTATACATCCTAATAAAAACTAACCCAAAGATTTGAATAGGTAAATGATCTAAAAATCTATTACTTATATTGCAATTTGTTGCACATTTGTTTAGTTGTATATTTTGCTATAATTTGCTACTGGCTATATACAGGTGTACCAATATGCAAACTTTTTAATTATTTTTTTGGTGTCTTCTGTTGTCAACTTTAAAACGTCGTACACAATTTAATGCGCCCTTTTTGGTACACTTTCTTATATTATCATAATTTTCTATTTTTTTACATATAAAAATTTGAATATAAGAAAAAATGCTAAAACCTACAGGAATATTTTTTTAGGTCGTGTTTGTATACTAAGCAAAAATATACATATCCAAGAATCTTAAGAACCGCTGCTTTTCAAGGAAATTAAAATATTTTATAAATTATGAAAATTTAAATAATCGAAAAGTACTAAAATTATCTAAATAGTCAAAACAGACTATGGAGTTTAAAATAAGTTGGTGACCTTAATTGAGTTTGACATGAACTTCATACCAAACGAGACATTTTACGCAAGAATAATAAATTGCTCTATTTTTTTTTTGTTTATTCTCCAACTGTCAGACAGATGCTTTGACATCACTGACAAAGCTGCCAACAGATTTCGGATTCCATGGGCCGCTACTCTACATTTGTTCTAAGGCATTGTGTATTTTGTAATAATTTGATAAATGGTCGTACTTAATTCAATTGTCATTTTTTTCGTTTGTGCAAACTGTTACAGAAGGAAAATACCGTGCGATCCAAAAGTCTTTTCATCAAGTGGATCACCAAAGTGAAAACCTATGTCGTTTTATGAGCGATGTGTAGAAAATGACTAAAAAGGGTTAAAATGTCAAAATATTAGCAAGATCAATTAAAATGACGACGTACGATTTTACTTTCATGGTCCACTTGATAGAAAGACTTTTAGATTGCTCGATATAACCAATGATCATTTTTAGATGAGCAGAATATTGAACTGAGAAACAAGTAATTCAGAACTAGAAAACATCAAATTTTGAAAAAGTAAAAAGTACAGTGCGAAAAAAACATAGCGTTTGTATCATTATTTTATTTTATCATTATCAATCACCTTCTAAAATAACAAGAAAGCAAGCTTAGTGTCAAATTGAAATTTTTTACACTACGTTAACAAAAGCTTCATTATGACACGGAAAAGAGTTTCACAAAGAGATCTATTGTGGTACTGTTTTTAAACCATTTTTATTCTAACGAGATGAAAAAATTTGGTAGAGTTATTTTTCTATGTCCACCTTGTGTGGTCACATGACCAATTTTGATTCAATTAATTTGTTTTTATAGTAGACTAGCAGAGTGTCAAGCTTGTGATGTTCGTGCAAATGAAAGTGCGTGCACCTGTTCCAAATTTAAATTTTGTACAAACAGCAACAAGACAAGCAGTTTTACGATGTGCGACGAAAACGACTGGTTACAGTCTTGATTCATAAACAACCACATAAAACTAACATGCGATCAAAGAAACGTGAACGAAGAAGGCGTTGAACTGTTGGATTCATGTCTCCTAACTGTTACGATAGTAATCTGACATGCCAGATTTTTGAAGTCACAGGATTTTAACAAGTTGATCGATAATTTGCCACCAATTTTCATTAAAGACTCACCATAGCATGATAATTAAGTGTCAGTAACACGGCTACGCTCTCATATTTTACACCTAAAATTCCTCATTTACATTAAACAATTTTTTTAAGTATATTCACAAACTTCATAAATAGAAACAGAATAAATACTGAAATGGAGATCAGTCTTGAGGAACGAAGTTTTCGTTTTTCAACGTCATGTTTTATGATAAATGATTCCCTACTTACAGATTTTCTATAGGCACAAGAGCAATGTATTTAGTGATTTTTCGTTTGTGCCATTAGATCATTTTTCACTTGTAATTTTTCTTAACGATCCCTGGCACTAAACCTCATTGTTAGATCCACAATTTTGTACTTATCTTCCCCAACGAGGGTGCGGAAACAAAACGTCGAAATGGTACAGAGATTAATTAATTCGTCACATTATGCACTTAATTTTTTTCTTTCTTCTTTTCTTTCTACAGCTACTTTATTTTTTATTAATTAAGATTCGTGTCTTCAAAGAATCAACCCGACGACATATTTAGAGAGCTTGAAACTTGAAAGATCCGCCCTCTTATTTAGAGCTGTACTCAGATGTTTCAAAAGCTAATCTCCATTAATTAAATTAGTTTAAATTGATGGGTCTTAACAACATCAGTAACACTGCTTCGTAAGTATTCGCAGTTAGAGTGGAAGAAAACATTAACTAGATTAGCTAGAATACAGTAATAGTTTTTTTTAAGGATCCTTCACTTCATACGATCGGATTTATTCCGTCGGCCGGCAATGGTGTTAAGCCGTAAAGTGTATTAAAGTAATGAGATGCTCGTATGTGCCAGGAACAAAATGACATAACAAAAAATTACGTTTCGTCTTGCAATTTTTTGATAAGTATCTCGTAATTGCGTTTATCCTAGTTGTTTGTGCCTGTTTCGTCAACTTGTACGATTTACGTCGGTTAATCAAGATTAGACAAGTCAGCACTCTGACAAAGGTTGGATCTTTCGGTAACATCTATAACAGAGTCAGATTTTTCAAGATTAACGGCTTTGTCTTAAATAACATGTTTCGTGGCAGTCATTAGTGGCTGAAGTAGTCTTAAGATATTCTGTGCAGCAAATTTTTGCAGTGGATGTAACAAGTATAAAAAAAATACACAAATTAGCGAACAATAATATTAAATGAAATTGAAGTTTACAAATTTTCATTGGTTTCAAATTTTGGAATTTTAGATTTTTACGTTTTCACGTCTTAGGGAATTTTAGATTCGTTTTAAGCATAATTGTTTTCATTTTTTTATTTTTGTTGAACAATTTTGTTATTAACACAAACAATAAACAACTTTTTTTAATTTTTTTAATATAGCCACATAAATGCAGAAGTTACATAGTCTTAAAAAACTCTAACAAAATTTTAATTAGTTCAGAATATTTTAATTTGTGTTTTTTTGTATTATGTAATTTTAATAGTTTGTAATTATATGCATAAAAAAAGCATTTAAAAGTTACTTAAAACTTTTTCAATTATCATTGTTATAAGCTCAGAAATGCAAAAGTTACAGAATTCTAGAAACAATGTTGTAATTTTGGACACACAATCCACATGGAGAAGTTAGTATTTTTTTTAATTTTCATAGTTATAGCTTTACAAACCAACAATTTACAAAATCTTATTACACAAAATGCAGAATTCTAAAGAAAATGTGGTAAAATTTTAATTCGTCCCAATTTCTTTTTGCAAAGTGTCTTGTGGACAAGTCTGTAACTTTACACAAATAATGGGCACGTTAAAATTAGTGTTTTCGTCAATTTTCATTGTCACAACTTTGCAATTACAGAAATTACAAAATGCTAAAAAAAATTGCAAAATTCATTTTGTTCTGAAAATGTACTTTTTTTTCTAAATTTTTATGTTGTTGTACAAGTTTGTAATTTTACAAATAAGTTGCAAGTCAAATTTTGTATTTTTCCTAATTTTTAATGTTATAGCTTTGTAAAAAGCATGTATGCAAAAGTTGCAAAATCCTAGAAAAATTTTGCAACATTTTAATTTGTTCTAAAAATATATTTTTCCTGATTTTTGGGATTTTGTACCGATCTGTTATTTTATACAAAATAATTTTCAAGCTAAAGATAGAATTTTTGTTAATTTTTATTGTAATAGCTTTGTAAATGCAAAAGTTACAAAATTCTAAAGAAACTCTTATAAAACTTTTATTTGTTCAGAGAATATATTCTTTCTAAATTTTTGTGTTGTTGTACAAGTCTGTAACCCTACACAAATACTGAGCAAGTTAGAGTTAGTATTTTTTTTGATTTTAATGGTTATAGCTTTGTAAACGCAAAAGTAACAAAATCCTAGAAAAAAAATGCAAAATTTATTGTGAAAATATTTTTTCTCAATCTTTGTGTTAATATGCAAGTCTGTAATTTTACACACATAATAGGCAAGTGAAACTTAGTATTTTTTTAAAATTTTTATTGTTTTGGCTTTGTAAATGCAAAAGTTTCAAAATCTTGAAGAACATTTCGCAAAATTTTCATTCGTTCTGATTTTTTTTTCTAATTTATTGTGTCGTTGTACAAGTTTGTAATTTTGCATCAGTAATTAGCAAATTAAGATTTGTATTTTCCTAAATTTTCATCGTTATAGCTTTGTATATGCAAAAGTTGCAAAATTCTAGAAACAATGTTACAAATTTTTTTTTCGTTAGATTTTTTTTTCTAATTTATTGTGTCATTGTACAGGTTTGTAATTTTACATCAGTAATTAGCCAATTAAGGTTTGCATTTTCCTAAATTTTCATCGTTATAGCTTTGTATATGCAAAAGTTACAAAATTCTAGAAACAATGTTACAAAAATTTTTTCGTTGTTTTTTTCTAATTTTTGTGTCGATATACAAGTCTGTAATTTTACACAAATAATAGGTATGTCAAAGTTAGTATTTTTCTGAATTTTCATCGTCATAGTTTTATAAATGCAAAAGTTATGAAATACTAGAGAAAATTTGCAAAATTTTTATTCGTTCTGAAAATATATTTTACCCAAATTTTTGTGTTGTTCTACCGGTCTATAAATTTATACAAATAATTTTCGAGAAAAATTTAGTGTTTTCTTTAATTTTCATTGTTATAACTTTGTAAATTCAAAAGTTACAAAACCCTTGAAAAATTTTTGGAAAATTTTGATTTACTTTAACAATATATTTTTTCCTAATTTCTGTGTTCTACAAGTCTGTAATTGTACATGAATAATGAGCAAATCAAAGTATATATCTCAATGTTATAGTTTTCTTTGTCAATGCAAAAATTACAAAATCCAAAAAATAATTTTGCAAAATTTTAATTCGTTCTAAACGTATCTTTTTCCTAATTTTTGTGTTGTTGTACAAGACTGTAATTTCACACAACTAATAAGCAAGTTTTATAAATACGATAGTTACAAAGTCCTAAGAAAATTTTTACAAAATTTTGATTCGTTCTGAAAAAAGATTTTTGTAAACTTTTGTGTTGTGTTAAAAGTTTGTAATTTTACAAGTTACAAAATCCTAAAGACAATGATGCAAAATTTCATTCATTGTAAAAAAATATTTTTTCCTAATTTTTATGTTGTACCAGACTGTAATTTCACACAAGTAATAAGCAAATGAGAGTTAGAATTATACAAAAAATTTCATTTGTTACTTAGTTTCTATATTTCTAATTTCTCAGGATTTCAAAGCAAAAATATTTACATTTTCAGAATCTTGAATCTGAAAACATTCCAGATTCCTTCTGGCCTCCATGTTTTCAGTTCGTAATGTTCTCAGGCTTCTAAGTTTACAACTTTTGTATTTTAAGTTACTGAAGTTTTCTTATTCCCATTTTATATTTCCAAATTTTTTAGTTATTAACTTTTTTGATGTTGAGTTTGTAACATTCGTTAATTCTCAAAGTACTCAAGTTGAAACGTCTTCCTAAATTAGAATCTCAAGTTTTAAATTTCTGCTTTCAAGTTCTCAACTGATAATTATTTTGCGATTTTGTGTTTTCAGGTTTCAGTTCTGGCTGGATTGGATTCTTCTATATTTTTTTAATTTATCATTCTATAGATTTCTTAAATTTTTTAAATCGTTTTAAAATGTTTTGGTTCTTGTTTGTTTTTTTTTGTCAGCACATTTATACATTTTTTTGAGATGAAGCTTTATATATAAATTTATAAAATTTAAAAAATCACTAAATTCATATTTTAGTTTTAATTTATTAAATCCTTAGAAACTCACTGGAGCTAAGGCAAAATTATATTATATTAAATTAAAATTATAAATCTTAAGAAAAATTAAAGATGAAAGGGATAAAGAACAGTTTATGATTCATCAAAGTAAATTAAGAAAAAATACAAACACAATCAAGGTTTTTTTTTAACTGATTGTTTTCTCATCAAAATATACTAAGATAAAAAGTCACAGATAAGGTTTCCCCATAATAACAGTTTAAAAGCAATTTTTCGTTAATATTAATTGAAAATCATGGAGCTAATAAATTAGGCGATATCGCTTCCTGTGACTTTGAGTTATAATCTAAATCCAACTGTAAATTAAAAATAAAAATACATAAGTAATCCATCAACGTCAAATAAAAGATTTGTAACTTTTAATGAACAAAAATTAGGACCACGTTAAAAATTATAATTTTATTAACGATTACCAATCCAATTAATTTAGTCAGCCCGCTGAATTTTTTCGTGGGTCTTTATTTCATTTTCTCAAACAATATATCAAAGCCCTGTCCATCCAAAGGGTGCTGAAAATTTAACAGGTGCTCAAATATCTTTCAGTATGTTGCAATTTATTAGTGTCAAAAATAAATTGGACCATACTAATATAATATGCAGCGTCTCTACGAAGGGCGCTTTTGGAATTTTCTCCTTTACATTTGCCGCCTTCAAACGAAAAATAAATTGTCATTTATGTTACTATAATCTTACGATCTCGTGCGGTCCTGGCAAGGTAGCTGGAGGCTGGAGCTTCGGATTATAACTCAATATTTGGTCTCTATCAAGCAATCGTTAAGAGTGTCCGGTCAGTAATTAGTATCTGAAAAAGGACAACGGAAGTAGAAGTTAGTGTTTGGATTACTTATAACAAAAAGTAAACAAAGCCACTGATAAGAACAGAACGTCTGATGTGTTCTTTCAGCGGTGAGGTAAACAAATACGCCGCTAATCAAATGGAAGTCTTATCCAAATAAAAGAAGCAAATCATAAAACATGAAAGATGGACGAGACTTTGAGAGAATTGGAAACCACGGATGAGAAACTATATAAACTGGAGAGTGGGGGACGCCCAGTTAAAAAAGTATCGAAAAAATAAGATGTTGAATGGATAAAAAGGACAGAGAATAACAATCAAACATCGCGTACAATGCAGGAAATTCGAGCAATTACAAAGGCTCGGTGAAAAGCGACAAAAGATATGGCACATAATTTTAGGAAATATAGAAAATATGAAGTATACTATCAATAAAATAAACAAATAAAATAAAAGAGATAATGAACACAAATAAGTATAAAAGTGAAAACAAAAGCAAATAAATCTTGGACGTACGAAAAAGAAGAATGAAGGAATACAGATTGATTCTCTTCGTCCTCCAAGAAACAAAAATAAAAAAACGGGGATATCAAAATGTGGTAAAGCTAATGGTGATCTGGTTACAGCTTAGAGTAAAATATCCATGGTCAACATACACGCAGTAAACATAGAAACAACAAAGAACAACGAAGACATTAATAAACAGTTTGCTAAATTATGACCTGAAACTATTCTACTCAAGAACATGCCAGAGCTGATGTGTTCAAAATGTTACAAGATAAAAAAGAATTCATTTTGTGTAGTGATATTTGTGGCAACAGTATACTCATAAAGTGCACCAACATGAAAAAAAAACAACAGAAAAATATGCAAGCTGGTACCAAACTGATGTGTTCGCTGCTAAGTTGTCAAGATCAAATTCTCACTAAAAATTTATAAGTTAATGGACAGAATCAAATTACTAAGTTATTAATAAGTGAATTGGTGAATATAAAACATCAGTTGGTAATGATATAAAAGACTTATCTGTGATTTGATGGTGAAGTTGCAGTATTTTTTGATGAAAAAGAAAATGGTGATAGTGCTACATTTTTCTTATATTTACAAAAACTTACATCTACATCTTTACTCTGTTCTTTGTTTCAATATTTACTTGCACAGTCTTGACACTATATACAGGGTGTTATGGAAATGAACGCAAAAATTTTAACTGGAGATAGAACTCCTCAAACGGAACAACTTTTCTAGTTACCATTTTTGCAAAAACGCGTCTCAAACGGAGTGAAAATTCGAAATAGATTTATCCCAATAATGCATCTCCGCCTATGAATCATGGCTTCAATGGAAAGAAAGTGAAAAAACCTTATCTACATTTGCCCGAAAAACGATTAGGAATGTTTATATCTGTTGAAAGTATTAAAGGAGGATAAAATAAAATACCAACACAAATTTTCGTATAATATCACCATGTCTGTTAACTCCGCATTGGTATACGTGACCATTTTGGCACTACTTGGTACACTCAAAAACTCGAAATTGTGACCGAAACTTGTGATAGCCGACGCGGTAGACTTACTGACATGACCCTATAAAACAGGCAATGCATTTTTTGCCACAAAAAATACGATAAGATGTTTTTGTGTAAAGTCAGTATCATTCAATCAAAGGGGGGGGGGCATTAACAAAATCAACACGAGATTCCGACAAAATGTTATGAAGAAAAGTTGTTCATATCGATGAGTTATGTTGCTGGTTAAAATATTTGGATTCATTTCCATAACACCCTGTATAAGGAAGTACTGGGTCTTGCTTCGCAATAATTTATTTGTGGTGATTGTTTTCCAAAACATTACTTCTTTTGGCAGCAGACGATGAAATAACTTTCTACCAGTGGTAATCTTTGTCCCTTAATAACAACAATTCTCTTAACTGGTGGTGGGAGATTTCCTTTTTGGCTCGGAAATATGTGAGTCAGAACACCTTTTTTTAAATGTAGGGTAACTTTTTTCCCTTCTTGTTTTATTATGTTATATTGAACATAATTTTCTGTATCCTCCTCTATCTGAAACAAAAAATGATCAAAGTATTTGAAGTGATCTCTCACTTTTGCTGGATTATATACAGGTGTCCCAGAAAAAGTGTAGGTGCCGTTAACCACAGTTTGTGTTCGTTACTACAGTTAGTTTTTGGTCGCTAGGAGTAAGAAAAAGAAGAGATGATAGATAGCCGTAAATGTTTGTCTACTCTACTTAATTAAATAATAATGTCATTCATGACATTTGACAGGGTAATTGGTAAATAGGTGTACTTATTCTACAAGTGACTACGAAAATCGTAAAAAAACACGTTTAAAAGTAATTCAATTATGTTAGAAAATATAGGCATATAGGCATATAACATTAGTGATTTTTTTTGTCAAAAATTGATACCTACATAAAGTTGAAGTGAAAAAAAAAATGAAACCGTTTGAGTTCTTTATTAAACCTAATATCTCTTTTAATGTTAGTACCCATAGTAAAATTATTGTATTTTAAATTCTGTGGTTTATGTTTTGTGTCTTGGATGCAAGATAGTGCCAAGACGGTCCATAGTGAAATTGATCAAAAATGAACGTCCGAAGCTACATCACAATAACTCTAAATAAATTAACACTATTCTCAAGAATATTGATAACTCCAATAATTTAAAACAAAAAAAAAAGAAAACAAAAAAAATAAAGCCAACAAAACAATAAATAAACGTTAAAAGAGTTGCTCAAAATGACCACTATGCATTTCTAAACAAAGATTGGCTATTCGAATTAAACTACTTTTTGTTTTTTGCAACATGTCAGGTGTATTAGTACTAAAGCCTCTACTATTTTCTAGTCAAGTTCTTTCAAAGTTGCGATTGGCTCAGAATAAATGGAATTTCGCATATGGTCCCATAAAACGGAATCAAGCAGCGTTAAATCTAGAGATCTCGCTGGCCAATTAATAAAGCCTCCTCGTCCTATTCATCGATTAGAATACACGTGATTTAAAATATCTCTTACATTTCTCACAAAATGTGCAGGAACATCATCCTGAAACCACTGTGGCAATCGTTGCAGGGGGACATCATCGAGCAACTCTTCTAAACTATGTCGAAGGAATTCAGCATAGTTTTCCCCATTAAGTATACGTGGCAGTTTCACAGGTCCTATCTAGAAACCAGTTTATTTTACCATAATGCACATAACACTCTTACCACTTATCCTTATTATGAGACCACCTAAGATGCCAGCCCATAAGTTTATGCTAAATCTATGTTGAAAAACTCTTGGTCTTGCAGCATGAGGATTTTTTCCAGCCCACACGTGACAATTACGACTGTTGAAAACTCAATGCGAGTAAAACATGATTCGTCAGTAAACGTTATTCTATCTAGAAAGTTTGAATTCTCAACATGTTGTCGCAAAATCCACTGACAAAATTCTACTCTTGCAGGATAGTATTGTGATTGCAAGTGTTGTACTCGTGTATAATGATATAGATGTTGCTGATTTTCCTTCAGTCTCCTTTGTACGGAACTTTTGGACACTCCATGGAGTCGCGA